>CAOKZL010001321.1:0-474781 GCA_948472985.1 Iguana delicatissima | reverse complement strand
TTGAACCTAGGTATACTCCTTCTCCTGGAGGGACTGCTTTCACACCCAGATCCACTGTTCAGCCTCTGAATTCCTAATGATGATTTCCCAAAACAGTATTCTTTAACATGCACACACACTGTGAAATTAAGAACAATGCAGCAGGAGTAGTTGATGGGCTGTTACAGAAAATGTCACCATGAAGATGCCAGCTCACATCAGAGCTTGTGCCAAATGAGTGAAGGTTCCTCTTCCGAGCCCTGCACCACAATTCCCTGCTTGGCACATGTATTCAGCCCCTACTACTGGACCACACTATACCTTGGCCACCCTACCTGCTGCTGGACCACACCCTTCCAGCACTGCGTAATGCCTGTTGTGCTGCTGGGTTTCTTCACAACTGCCTTGATGGCTCCAGAGCTTGACTCCTTGTTCTTCCCATTCTTCCCATCTGCCATGTAGTTAACACCACATTAGTATGACATACAAGTCAGAGAGTCCTCAAATACCCACTTCCAACCCCTTGATCACTCAGAAGTTTTTTCTTCCTGTCCAGCAGGATCCCTGAGCTACCCACTCTGTACCCTCTTCCCCCATACAATCCCATCCTAGCCTTAGCGGGACCCATATTCCTGTTCCTACCAAGATATCTATGAGGGCTCCTCTACTTTCCCCTGCCACCTTCTGCTCTGCTGCCTCCCTACCCCTACTCACTGGATTTCACTGGGGGATTCAGCTCCTCGGGCTCAGGGCTGCTGGAGTCCACATGCACCAGAAGGTGGCTGAGACGCCGGACATGGGAGTTGAAGACGGCGGCTTGGCTCTTGACCTTCCGGGCCATCTCCAAATTCTCCAAGTATTGGTTGAGAAGCCATGACAGGGGGCTGATGCCACTGGTGTCTGAAAGGCCAGAAAGCACCACAAGTCAATAGGGTTGCCAAAAAAGAGGAGACTGACCGAGTGTGACCACCATGGCCCTTGGCAGGAAAGGAAGGGATCCTGCACCTGGAGAGGTGATGCTCTGCACCAAAGGAGTAATCAGAGCCTCCCAGCAGGTCTTGCCCAGCGCCTGGGCAGCCTCGTCGTCAGGAAGGAAGCGATCGGCAAACACCTGCTCATGGCGCAAGGCACTGTTCAACCTAGAGGGGCAAAGAGAGACCGGGTGAGCTACTGACTTCATAGCTCGAAACACAGCAGCAGGAGAATTTAGCAATGCAGGTAGAAGATGGGCTAATGAGACAGGGAAGGGGAGAAGTTTGGACGAAGCGGGGAACTGAGATGAACAGAAAGCATGTGGCTATCTTCCTGTATGTAGGGGAGTGGGGCTAAGAAGTTTGGCCCTCTCCCATAGCAAGGAGCACTTCTGGCATTTTTAGTTCATGAAATGAGAACAAGCTCCAAGTGAGATCCCCTCCTGTTCATCCCAACCCCGGAGTATCCCTTCACCTTCCCCAGCTGTGGTCCTAAAGAAAGGATGTCCATCAGGAAGGCCTGACCTGTTGAAGAGCTGCAGCAGCTGCATCCGGTCTTCTGAGATCTCCTGACACCATGTGTGGGCCTTGATGGTGTAGAAGAGAAAGGTGCGCCTGCACAGCTCCTCCTTGAAGATGGGCCAGAAGGTGGGCTTGGGACCCAGAACCTCGAGGCCACGTACACGTGTGTCAATGCCACCCTGTAAATGACACAGGCCTCTCTAATAAAACCATTCTGCTGGGATTCCACTTAGAGAAAGCAGACATTATACTGGTCAAAGTCCTTCCCACCTGGCTGCTTTGCAACTGGCAGCAACAGATAAATGTTGATCTTCCTCCTACCTGCTGACAGCGTTTGATCTTGATCTGTATGATGGGCCAGAAGCAACTCATGTTCTCCAAGAGGATCACCCTGCTGGCCAACGGTGGGATGTTCACCTATTAGGGGAAAGGAAAGCCATAATATTGTCAACTGACATACCATGAAGATTCCCATTTTTTTCTAAAGAAGAAAAAAATGCAAGGAATGAATTCTCAATGCTCACCAGCACCCACTTCAGTTCAAAGAAGTAGCAAACTCAGAGCTTGGAAAACTCCCACAATCCCCCACTCAGAGGAACTGCAGGAAAGTAGTCCCCCCCCAAAAAGCAACTTTTCCAACATGTGGGTGAGGCAGTGCAGAACAGCTCTAAAAGAGGCTTATTCAGAGCAAAAAGACACCCTTGGTTATAGAAACTGAAGAGGCCCCAAGAGGATGAAGAAGCTGGAAGGCAGATTGTCTGGCATGAACACTGTATTTCAGTGTTTTCAAATGACCCTCAGTGAGACACAAAACAGGTATATAAAGGCAAAATAAAAAGACCAAGGCCTTGTAGATGCAAATGAGTCTACAATCAGAGGACAGATAGCTTGTTCTGTGCACTGTAAACCATTTGTGCAAGAATACCAGCCATTCATCACTACAGTTGTAGATAAACACCTAAATAGCGTGCAGTGAGCATGCAAGTGCAACTCTGTGCCCCCAATAAGCCCAGGCTTCCTTCTCTGTGAAGTACATTAAGCCACTTGCTGTTACCTCAGTCACTTTCACACCTTCTCTGCTTCCTAATCTGTGCTGCCCAAGATGACAATAACAAAGATCTAAGTTGGGCAGGCAATTGGGTGTGAATTCCCTCCCCTCACATCACCACAGGGTGTGCCCCCTCTACAGGAAGTCCAAATACTTCTGTTTTCTTTTGCAGTTGATCTCAAAATGGTGACATGTGAGAAATCTGAGATTTGACTATTTTGACTACAGGCAAAAACACGGGTATTTGGGGGTGCTACAGGGTTCTGGTATACTTGTGGGATTCGGGTGGAGATATTACTGTGTTTTCACATGTCTAGGGGTTTTGTGTGTGGTTTGGGGGCAAAAATCACCTGAAAATGAAATTTTTAAAAAAGTTGGGGAGGGCTTGGGGGGAATGGTGGGCCACAAAGCTGGGGCCCAGGGGATGCATATGGTTCACAGAGTGTGCTATGTCCACCCACACTCTAGGTAATTTTCAGGCCAAGCAGTTGTTCTTGTGGTATTGTGAATGTCACAAGGGATGGCTCAGAAGACCAAGCAGAGTCCAACAGAAGGAAAAGCCTTGATCAGGGATAAGGAAACTCTGGCCTACAACTCTCATCAGCCCTGCCCAATGAAGGACTGTGAAAGTTGTATCTGGAGGGCCAAAGATCCACACCCCTAGGCTAGAAGGAACATATGAAGCAGACTCAGCTGACACCAAAGTATTTGCCCATCAAGCCAAGTACTGTCCATTCTTGCAGTGTCTCGCCAGAATTTCAGAAAGAAGTCTCTTCCATCTCCTTTTACCTGCTCCTTTCACCTGGAGATGCCAAAGACAGAACTGAGACCTTCTGCATGTGGAGTGTGGACTGTGCCAAAAGCTGTGAAAAAAGGCAGAATGTCCCTCACAGCAAGGAACCCCAATTAGGCAGGTGGAAGAGCTTTGTGCTCTGAAGTATCTGGCCATGGAAGCATCTTTTAGGTGATTGGGACAGGCCACAGCACTGACCATATTGAGCTTGGTGCTGATGCTGGAAGTGCTCTCCCCTCCCATAACCATAATCCGGGCTGGCATGTAGCTGGAATCCTCACTGGCCACCAACAGAGACATCTGCCTGTACAGGGAGAGAGCAGTGGCTTCAGAGTAAGAGCTAGGGACCTGCTGAGACTCAAAATTAGAAGACACACCTGTTTTATTCTTCCTTAGTAACTGATTCTTTTGTACATGTTTGGTTCTGCAAGCAACCAAGCTCTTCACTTGGTGTCTGGCCCCATGTCTCCTCTTGGCCCCGCAAGGAACCACTCATCAAGAAATGAGAAACCTCAACTAGACATTCTCTATGTAAAGATTGACAATTTGACCACTCTTGCCATTTGTAGACAACAGACCACTCCAGGCAAATGGGCAGAAATGCCATCTCCTCCCCCCACCAAACATCACAGTGAAAGAGAAGTTCCCTCAACCACCAAACCAAAGTCCCAAATCTGTTCTCCCCACAGACCCCATCTGATCCCTGTACACTCACTGGACTACTACCCCACGGTGCATGTAGACATTGATGTAGTGGGAGCCGGTACTGCCATTTGACTCCCAATAGGTTTTGGGGTTCCCATCTGTCAGTTTGCTGGCCATCTGGGGGTTGGAAGAGACTTCCACTCTCTCCCAGCACTTGTCCTCTTTTACTTCCATGCTGCAGCCTAAAGCCAAAGAAGAAACCAGTGAAAGGAGCTGGGCTTGGCATAAGCACTCAGAGCATTAACAGGAGACACCTAAAACACCAAAGACCAAAAGGAAGGGTGCTCACCTTGACACAGACTGTACAGAAATACGTCAAAGAAAGGGATGTTGATAGGCTGATGGCTCTGTCTATGTTCATCTATCTGTCCTAGAACCATCTGTGAATGCAAGAGGAGAAACATGATATTGGACAAATAATAGGCCAGAGATGGCCACCTTTATGAAAATACACCCGCTGGGACAGAACCTGCTTAAAGAACATAAGAATCTAAGAAAAGCCTGGCCAGATCAGACCAGTGCAGCATTCTGCTTCCTGCAATGCCGTTTTCTCTGGGAAGCGCACAAACAGAACATGACAGCAAATGAACCCTCCCCTGAAACACACGTTCCCCTAAGATAAACACAGAAGCATGCTGCCTCTGGTACTGGCAAGAATAAATAATTCTGATAGTCTCATGATCTATGAATGCTTCCAATTGCTCTTTATAGCTGCCCAAGTTGGTGGCTATCTCCACTTTCTGCAACAGTGAATTCCACTATATGCTGTGTGACATAATTGTTTACGATCTGTAGATGATCCAGGATCCTAATGTTATAAAGAGCAGGAGAAGGTTCTCTTTATCCATTTCCTCTGTAACGGTAACTGAAAGCCAACCTGTTCCTAGACTGTCTTTTCAACTGCTGCTTCAGCCCATTTGCTCAAAGCATTCTATGCATTCAGCCTACTATTTAACCCAATCTCCCAAACTAGACCCATACAAGAGACCTGAGATTCACCTGAATGCAGCCAGCCAGAATGCTGGCTGTCATTGTCTTATACAGGCTGGCATACTTCTCACAGTTGCTCAGGATGTCCCTCAGTTCTGTCACCCGCAGCAGCCTGGAACTGTGCTTCTCTCTGACTTTAGTCAAGGCTTCCTGCGCACCCATACAGCACATCAGAACAGCACAATCTTTGTTGAGGGTGGCCAGGCAGTGCAGGAAATGGATGAACTCCTGAACAATCTGCAGACAAAAGGGAAACAGCATTTGACCAGTCAGGGCCACAACAAGATTTTCTGAATGGCATGTAGCATATCACACAGTTTCCTATCATTTCTCCTCTTACAACATTTGTTTGTAGAATGGACTCCTTGCGTACGTCACTGAGCCCTTAGCTGAAACATTGTTAATTAGTGCCAACACAGGTAAATCTAATTGATTCAGTGATTCTGCTCTAGTTGGGACTAACATAGTCTTGCAAGTGAGAACACTTCTTTTAAAGCAAGGAAGGATAACCAATGGCCATCCCAGGTGTTACTGGACAACACGCCCCACTGATCTTAGCCAGCATGGCCAACAGTCAAAGATGATGGGAACTGCAGTCCAACATCATCTAGAGGGCCACCTAGGTTCTTAATAATAATTTATGATAAGGGAGTTTGTGAGAAATTAAAATGGTTGTATTATAATTCTGGCCTCAGTAGAAAGATGTCATGCATTTTATACAGTGTTACTTGGGCAATGAATAAAAACCAAGTAAAGTATCAGCAAATCAGAAGACTAAAAGCAGCAATATCGTCAGGTAAAACAGCAATGAAACAAAAGCTCTCAGCAGATAATTTTTAAAAAATGTTCATCAAAAGCTTGAGCAAATAAAAAGACAAAGGAGGAGGACTATTTCTCTTTAGTTACTTGCACACCTAGGAGAGAACATATTACACCAATATTAAAATCACTTTATTGGTTGCCAATTAATTTCTGGGTAAGGTACAAATCATTGGCTCTTCCCTTGAAAGCCCTATGTGATTTGGCTCCACATTACCTATAGGACTGCCTCTCCCACATAACCCACTCTGTACACACAGATCATCTGGGCAGCCTTCACTTCTGTCACCCAAAACTGGGCTGAAAACAGTTATCCAGAGGACATTTTCTTTAGCTGCCCCCAGATTGTAGAATGAGCTGCCAGAGGAGATTTGTCATCTGGATATGCCACCCAAGTTCAATATAGCAGTAAAGACCAGTCTCTTCCAGCAGGAAGATCCAGATAATTTTAAAACTGTGAGTTTTAAAGTATGAATGGCTTTTAATATATGTTGGTTTTATATGCTATTTTAACTTACGTTACGTGTACTTAACTGGTGTTATGTGACCAAATTGTTGTTGCATATTAATCCCATGTTGTTCCCCGCCTTGATCCACAGGAGAGGTGGGTAAGAAATAATATTACTTTTTATTTGGTGAAAAAAAGCAGCACACAAATATAGCGAGGAAAAGTAGAGGAAGAATACTTGCAACAACAACATCGTAGAACATTACTTCTATAGAATGGCTGCAACTTATAAGACTGGTTCATAAAACATACAGCAAAATTATTCTTTCCTTACCTCTCGGTCATTTATATAAGCACTCATGGAAGACAAGCAAGGCTCAATAGTCTTATGCCAAGGTACACCAACTTTCTGACAACTATGCAAACATTTGTTCAAAATCCTGGATGGAAAGGGAAAGACTTAAGTTTCACTCAATTTCTTATTTTTGCAACAGTTAAGTCTGTTTCCTATTTCTAAATCACTTTGCAAAGTTGGCCAAAAACTAGTCTGCACAAAAATTCATATGCATTTTTTGCATTTTTATGTACTTTTCTTCTAGAATAGGGTTGTAGTGGTTTTTTTGCACACTACTAACAAGCAATGTTCCCTAAGATGATACATTTTAGTGCATACTTTTCTCTGAGATAAACATTTTCTGCAAAAAAGTTGGAAGGGACCACAAAGGTCATCTAGTCCAACCTCTTGCCACATAGAAATTCACAGCTAAAGCATTCCTGAAAGATGTCCATCTGTTTAAAGACCTTCAAAGAAGGAAAATCTGCCACCCTCTGAGCAGCCTATTCTACCATTGAACAGCTCTTACAGTAAACAAAGTCTTTCTAACGTTTAGGTGGAATCTGTTTTCTTGTAATCTGAATCACTGGTTCAGGTTCTAGTCCCTGGAATAGTACAACACAGGCTTGCCCAACATGGTATCACTTCAGACATTTAAAGATAGCTATCATGTCATGTTATGTAATGCCATCTCTAAGGACACTGCCCCCACCTGAAAAAAATTCTTGCCCAAAATGTTTTTTTTTTTTATTACTGGAAGCCTGGAATGGCTTATAGCAGGTTCCAAGGATGGGAAATTGACTCACAAATTCTTGTAATTTGCCCACCTTGGAAGAAATGATCAGTGATTGTCAAGGTCCCCTCTAACACTGCAGCTGTTGCTTGTTGCACAATGTGGTAACAAGCCATACTTGCTGGAATGCCTTCTTCTGCACAACCACTAAATGTACATGGGCCCTTTCCAGTTTTCCCTCTATCAATCCTAACTGTATGAATTTTGCAGGAATCTGTATTTTTCCACCTAACACCAAATCCATAATGTATCACTTCTTACAACTATACAATATTTTCTTGATTAAGTGTAACTATCTCTGTTACAGTCAGGATATTTCTCAAGTAGTTCATATCTGTTTAGCCTTAGTCTTAAAACAGTATCACTAATCCATGTTTCTAGAGACCATCAATCAGCCAATCATAAAGCATACTCTAGAACTAACATCAAATGATTTTAATGATCTGTCTCAATCTTCACCAAATTTGCACAATCAATACACACTAACAACAACTCTCCAGGTTTCTTGCTGGGATTACAACCTCCATCATCCCTGACCAATGACCATGTGAGCTTGAGCTCATGGGATATGTAATCTAACAATTTAGAGAGTGTGACAGGTCAGAGCCAGCACTACTAATTCCCAGTTCTGCTCAGCAAGTTGCTTTAAACTGGAATTAAACAAATAATAAACCAAAGGACAACAGTAATAGAGTGAGCGTGTGTGGGTATATGATAACTAGCGTATATACTTGGTGTTACCTGGGATTTTATTTTCTCATAGGTAATACTTGTTAGAAAGACTTGAGATCCTGTGTCTCTAATTCCCCAAACTGTCTTTCCAGGACCTGTAACTTTCCCCGTATTCCCCAATCCAGTCTGTATTCAGAGTTATTAACATACAGAGGTTGAGTTCCTGAGGGAAATACACTGCCCTCCTCCTTGCTGCTAGCCTTGTCTCCATAGCAACTGGCTAATTCGGAGCTCTCTGGCTGAGAATTTTAAAGGTCCCTCCCTAAACAGCAAACCTCAGGATTCCATAGAGTCTTCACAGGCAGCCAATCATATGAGGTCTTCGCCTGACACAGCCAATCATATAAGGTCTTTGCCTGCAGCCAATCATCTGTGGTCTTTGCCTGACACAGATAAACAAACTTTGACTTTTATATATTAGATTGCATTAATTGTAGTCTGAACAGTTGTAAAACTGAAAAAAAATATTCAAAAGGAGGACACAGGCTTTTAATGTGTCACTTAATATGGAAAAGCCAGCTCAACATCGCAGAATGTGAACATGCAATGGGACCTTGGTATCCACTAGGGTTCTGTTTCAGGATACCCCATGGATACCAGTATTTATGGATGCTCAAGTCCCATTATGCACAATGGTGTAGTAAGATGGTGTCCCTTAAATCATATTGCAAAATCAAAGTTTGCTTTTTTTTTGCAGAGGGAAGAATATTTTTAAGCTGTGGTTGGTTGAATTCATGGATACAGAATCTGCAAATATGGAGAGCCGACTGTATGTACACGCACACACCTTCTCTCACAGACACGCACGCACACACTCAGCTAAAAGTAAATTCAAAATGCCCGCATTAAGAAACAGCAAACAGAAAGTACATAAAATCATTACTATACACTAACACTCTGGATACAGTAGGCAGACAGAAATATACAAACAAAGATTACTTTCTGCTAGCAAATGCATGCAAACACATTAAATCATTATCAACAGGCCAACATACACCAGGATGCTCTACCATGGAGCTAGACGAGCCTTGCCTTAATGCTTCCAGTTGTACATCCTTCATAGGTCCCAATTTGGCCAAGTCTTTGAGCAGAAGCACATCTAACAGAAACTCATAGATGTTTTCCTCTGGGTGGGTTTCCTGATCACAGAAGCAGTACTCCAGTGCCACCACTATCTCTTTGTAAACACAGCTGGTGTGCAGACTGCTCACCAGCTTTGCAAGATCCATGTCCTTAAAATTAAGGGAGATTCCAGGGTCTGATCGGGGAGAGAAAACATTTGGGAAGGCATGGTTAAAATGTTCTCATTGCCCAAAAGTTTTGTCTGTCAAGATGTCCTGTTCAGATCAGTCATCAACATTCCTAAAACAAAAAAAAACCTCAAGGCAGCAGTGATGCTACTTTATACCTCAGAATCTTGAAGAACAACAATATAACCAGGGACAGTATAATGAGCAGGACGAAGGCATCCTGTAGAGCACAACTTTCTTCAGGCTCACAAAAGAGATATAGTAGCCTTCTGTCACCTGATGCCCTGACAGTATGATGGACTACAAGCCCCATAATCTCCAGACAACGTATCCATCTGCAAGGCACTAGGATGAGACAGGCTGAAATACTTGTCATAACTGTAGTGTTTACACTTAAAAAAAAACAGGTTCAAACTTAGGAAACAGGCATTCTGCACCTGCATTCTCTTTGCTCACGGGCAGCTTAGGTTCTGCCACACGTCTCAGCACAATTTGAGCCAGAATCTCATTGGAACATTGGTCTGAGGAAGAGCAGCAGCTCTGCAGAACTGAAAGAGCCCACCATTTTCCAGCTGTTTTCCAAGATCCTTGCAACAGCTGATCAGTTTGTTCAGAACCAGAAGTCCATTCTGAACCGCTGCTGAGGCCCTGTGGAAAGAGGGAAAAGGGTGACCAGTACTAGCTAACATTAGCTGACTACAACAGAAAGGAGAGAGGAGAGAAATACTGCAAAAGAACAAAATGTTTTTACAGTATTTTCCGGCCCCCAGGAAGCTAGCAATATTGCCAGCAGCAAAGAAAGTGTCAGTCAGCTTGATTCTGTGTTTGAGGAAGAACTAGATTCTTGGCTCAAAATCTCAACAGAAACAAGGAGACTGCACATCTTCCTTCAAATTCTGAGTTCTCTTCAGCCACTGCAAGTTCATGTTCCTTTCTCTCACCCAGATTCCCACTCAAAGTTACCCAGGTGTGGTTAACATCTTCTCGACTGCTCTTGGGATGGCACAGAGCACGTTGTCAGGGTCCTTGCTGGAAGAAGAGCCAATGCTGGCAAAGATCTCTTGCATTATTGGGAAAGCAATATGGTCCAGAGGGTAGGGCTTCCTAAAAGCACCTGGTACGTCACAGTTTCCAGCACCCAAGAGTACCTTCAACACCTGGGAATCAAAGACAGCAACTCAGTGGCAAGGAAGAAAGGGAAGCAAACAGGCTGGAGATTAAAACTGTAAAATCCACTCATAGTTTCCCCACTTCACTCAAAACAGAGCACTGCCATTTTACCCTGTGAGCACACCTGGCTGGTGGCCACCAGGGGCAGATGGGGTCTTTTTAGGGGTGGCCTCACTGTAAAATTCCCTCCTGCTGAGTTTTGCTCCCAGTCCCCTTTTCACAAAAGTTAGACTTTTAAAAGACTCTGAAGCTTCATTTTTTTTTATCTGAAATTACCCTAAAGGTTCTTATGCTGGCCACTTGCTACTCCAAGCTGTTCATATTCACTCTTTTTAAATGGCTGATTGTAACCTGCCTTCTGAGGCCCTTTGTTCTGTAAAGCAGGTTAAAAATATTTTTAAATAAGCAAATAAACAAGCATATTCCAGTACAGCATGTGGCAATCTAAAATTCCAATATTTTGACTTCCCTATTTTGCAATCCCATTATCCATATTGCCACAACAGACAGCAACTGCCCTGCCATTGCTTGCCGTTTCTTCTCTGAATTTCAATGAAGACCACTGTTCATTCTCTCCCTCCTCTCCCATCTCCAGCCCCACCACAATCAATTGCCTCAGACTCCACCAATCTCTGTGCCCCACTTACAGCAAGGCCAGCCTGCTGCACTGGTGCTGACATAGGGTATTCCTGCATGCAGCGCAGCACAGTGTGCAGTCCACCTTGAGTGGCAAAGACTACACGCCAGTCGTACTTTGCCATGAGCCCATACAGCACCTGCAGCAACAACACTATGAACAGTTTTTCCTTCAGACGATAGCTCAGCAGCTCTACCAGCATCTTCACTATTTTCTCCCTGGAGGAAGCAAAAGGAGCAAGTCATCATGTGAAGGTAGAGCAACTGATGTAGCAAGTGGCTGAGGACCAAGACTAGCCTAGGTTCCAGGCAGGACAGGTATTTCTTGTGAGTGAGCATAAAATAACTTGTCATGCTGCATCTGAAGTCTAAAAGAGATATGAGAAAGCTTTGGCTATCCAGCTGTGTTGTACAACAGCTCACACCATCCCCTACCACTGAGCCCATTGGCTGAAGGCTCCTAAAGAACCAAAGATTCCTCACTCATGGTATATAACCACCTGTGCCCTTCAGATTCTTTGGTCACCAATTCCCATCCCCTGAACCAACATGATTGATGACAATGAATGCTGGGAGCTGAGGTTCAAAATGTGGAGGACACTAGGTTGGAGAAAGCAGCTGCAAATTCATTTCCAATATGGCCAAGGAGAACCTGCTTAAATTCAAAGAACAGGCCAATATCTGTTCTCACGTTACATATCCTCTCACCTTAGCTTTTTTACTTAGAATTCTACCCAGTCTGACCTTTCACAGTGCAAAAAAATAAGTGTTTGCCTTCTTTCTGAAGCCATTTTGGCTGTGGTGTTTTACTATACTAAGGGAATATCTTTGAACTCCATTGAATTTGGGACCACCTGCTCTTGCAACAGAATTTGGGAAAGTAACTTTTTAGACACAATAGTCCAAAAGAATACTTTCCATTTCCAAGATATTAATCCTTTTTCTAGGAATCTTCTTAAGAAGATTTGGAATATGTTAATCTTATTTTAATATATTTCATTAAAAGGAATCGCAGCGTATAAACATAAGTGTACCTGTTTGACAACCTCATTTCAAACTAATACATCTCGGACTACAGGATTTTCCTCCTAAAATTTTCATTCACGATGGTAAAGATTCATGGGACAGTTTTTTTTGCTTCATCAACACTGCTGTTAAAAAATGCACAAGATTTTTTTTACCCATGCTCCACTAATCATAGGCCATGAAATGGAGCCTACCATGGCAGAGACTATGCTTGGCATACAAGAACCCAGCTTCAAGCCCCACGATCTCCAGATAAAGCTGCAAAAACCACCTGTTTGCCCTTGGGGAGCTGCTGCCATTCAGTGTAGTATGGATGGAGCTTGATGGATATTTGGAACTTGACTTAGGTCATCCTGTACAGAGCTCGGAAGTAACCAGTTTCAAATAATAAGTTGCTTGTCATCAGTTCCTTTCTGCAGTAACCAAGTCAATAAATTACATCACATTTCTAAAATAACAAAAGACAATGCCACTCTTTTTGCAGTATAACTGTAATGGGTTTTAGTTACTATATAGTCTCAAGGGATGCATGGCCTTACTTCTTGGGAATGTTTTGTATCATAGACCAGTGGCTGTGGTATTCTGACTTTTTAAAAAAGTAATGCTAGAGTAATGAGAAAAATAGTTATTTTTTAAAAATTGCAACTACTTTTTTGGTAATAAAATTGCAACTAGAACAGTAATTACTTGCTGGTTTGGGGACACTGTCATAGCAATTCATTACTTTTTTAAAAATGACATTCCAAGCTCTGATTTTGTATTTCATTGTACAGTATATCCAGTACACGTTATAAGAAAGAGAAGGCCTTTTGGGGGGAAAAAACTGACCTAATGCTGACTTCACTCTCTGGTTTGAGGACCTGTCTCTCTTGCCACTCTTGCCCAGGTTCCTCTTCCAAGATCTTGATAATGAATTTGAGACCAGCCATCTGCAGTTCCATGTCGTTACTGGACTTTTGGATCATCTCCATGGCATCTGCCAGTTGCTCCATGCTACTTTTCTTCCCTGCCACCTTCACACTGCAGAAAGCTGACCAACAGATCTATCAGCACAATGGTCCTTCAGTCAGTTTCATCAGTGCATCCTCACACCTATTTCCTCTTCCCCCACAGCCTATACTGCACATTCCTTTGTCCTTCTGGCCTTCTCATCGCACCCCCTCATCAAAAGCTGCTTTCTCCTAGCAGCCAGTCTAATATATCAATTATGAACTCAGATTATGACTTTTAATGTCAAAGCAGCCTTGCAGTTTCAAGATATTGTTTGAGAAGTGGTAAGGATTGCATCTTTACCACTCTAAATTTTAACTGAAAAATAACACAATGCTATACTGAGAACATTTAAAAAAGGGTGCCCTACATGGAAAGGGAGAAATAAAATCAGTCTCTTCTCCACATTTCTCTGTTCAAATGCCCTAACATATATTCCAACCACTGTATCACAAATCCAGAGTTTAGAAAAGTTATCTTTCTTGGACTATAACACCCAGAATCCTTACAACAAACATAGCCACTGGCCATGCTAGTGGCAAGAATTCATGGGATTATAATCTCCAAAAGTAACTTTTCCTAGTTCCATCAGCAAGCTCCAATTTTTTCACATAGACTTGAGGAGGGGTGGCACTAATCTTCACACACAGGATATTTTTGCATTCTCTAATATATAAGAAACATCTACACCAATGCTGAATGTGTATTTTAGTCACAAAAGTCTTCAATGCAGTGTAAAGAGCCAGGCAACCATTCCATCACTTTATCATTATCTCTGAAGTCTCCAGAAACATCACAGATACATTTTTTACTACACACACATTTTATTCCTGTTGGTAAACAAACACTTCATATAAATGTCCAATCTGGACCTTGACCCATGACTATTGTAGAAAACAGCAGGTGCATGCCAGCACCTCCTACTTCTCTATAAGTCTAATAAAACTTGGGTTGTGACACTGCAGCATCCTACATTTTTGTCATCAGGCACCAATTACAGCTTCCAATGCAAGATTCTATGAATGCACATAACCTTGCCTGATTTCAGAAATTAACCAAGACTGGGCCTGTACTCGACTGAGAACACTAGAGAACAGCAGGGATCCCCAGGTGTATCTCCAAAGCAATCTTACCTGAAACCCTGTGAGTTAATGCCAGTTTGAGTTGACAGTACTGGGCTAAATGGACCTATAGTAAATCTCACTATAAGATAGCTTCCTATCGATTTATGGAGAAGATAGTAGGAACTACATGTATGTGTCCCCTGTAGCAACTACATGTCTGTGGCTTTGGTGAGCATTACGCCCTGTCTGTGCCAAAGATAAAGCCTATTGCAGCACCTGAACCAAAATGTTAGTTAGGATGTTGTCTGGTACTAACCTTTGGCTTTCTCATCCAGGTTATCTGGGAAGGAAAGTCCTTCCACTTTGAGAAGTTCATTCATCAGCTTTGTGTCAGTATTCTCTGCCATGGTTGAAGCTGGAGAAGGTGCTTCACCAGATAACAACTCTTTTTTTGGCTTCTTGGATGCCACAGTTTCAAGGAAGCCAACACATTTTGCTGGGATCCTGTTCACATGTTGGCAGTTCTGCTCTGTCCTTCCTTTGGAAAAGGAATACTTGAGATAGATCTGGGAACTCTGCAGATCATTTCGAGTGCAGCCCTGGCAGTGCTCACTCAGGAAATGCAGCACTTGCTGAGCCAACTCTACCGATACTGATAGCTGGATCAGGCCCTCTTCGTCAAGTTCTGACAGCTTGAAATAAAAAAGGTTTGAATGCATACAGACTACCTTACAAGTCAAGACTCTCAGGACCACCCATAGCCAGAACAAGGACCCACAACATTAAAAAAATAGTCTGTATTCTGGAAGTACTAAGTGATTCAAAACAAGTGGTCCAAGAGGCCCTCACGCTCCATAGTAACTTCCACCAGGTAAAACCTGGGGCACCAGCTGTGCCCCTTCTCGTGACTAAGCATATACATGCTTTAGGAACCTCCAGGTTGGATTACTGTGATTTTTTTTTTTTTAATGTGGGGCTGCCTTTCAAGATGGCTGGGAATCCAACAGAAACTATTGCTGGTGGAAGAGGTGACAGAAAGCAATTTTTCTGCTAATCCCATCTTTCCCTGCAACCCCCAACACACTTGTTCTGGAGGGTTCCACAAACCTTTGGGGCAGATTTCTGGTGAGTTCAGAAAAAGAAGAGAGAGGTGCCATGAAATTACTGCTTTTGGTGCAAAACAGATTCAACACAGCTTTCTCTCTTCTGGATACCTTTCAAGAATTGCTTCCCTTCCAATGGCAGAAATATCTTATGAACAGTTCCATTCACAAGATGAAATCCTATGTTTCAACTCCTGTCTATTCATGATCTGTTGTTGTTGACAACTGCTGTCAATTCGGGTTCGACTTATGACAACCCTATGAGCGAGAGACTATCTGACCGGTTAGCAGATTTTTTGAAAATTCTCTCTATATCTGGTAAAAATGCACTCTGGTCCATGAAAGCTTTATACCAGAATGGGCCCTCCAGATGTTTTGTTCTACAAATTTGATTAGGCTGGGATTTGGAAAATGCAGCCTACAGGCCACATGCAGGACCTAAACCCCACTTTTCTAATTGTCAATTTGAGTGGGACTCTTGACAAAAACTGAAGTACTTTGCCACACTGAGACAGCCTGCAGGAGGCAGTGGGTAATGACCCCTGATCTCTGGGCAGTTGACCATCCCTGTATTAAACTAATCCAGCCAGCCCAGTTGCAAGAAATTGTGGGAATCTCTAATCCAAATCATCTGGCACACCAAGGGTTCATCAGCCACGCAGTATGCCCATAATAAACTATTAGCCTTTAAGGTGCCATGAAATTATTGCTTTTGGTGCAACACAGATTTAACACAACTTTGCTCTTCTGGTTATTTTTTTTCCTGTTAGGTACCCCAGGAGCACTGTGTGCTTCTGAAAATTGAAGGACAGAACTTCCTGGCCATGCTGACTGGGAATGATGGGAGCAGTAACACTAATTCTTTGAGACATTACAACTTCACCTTGAATTGGTAAGACAGTTACTTTTTAAAAAAAAAGTCTATGGGAAAATGCAGTGAAGGTAGTGAAACCAGAATGGGGGTAAAGAGTGGGAAAAATCTTAGGAATTCATGGCACTGAGAACAGAGACTACAGTAACTGCCACAAAAAGCATTTGCTCACTCCCTGCTCCCTTATGCCTCTCCCAGAACTAGTCTTTTCCTGCTCTTTTTACCTTCTGGTTCTGCCGGATGAACTCAAGAAGTTCCTGCCGCCTGTGGAGTTCTAGCTTCTTAACAAAGAAGAGCAACTCCCACCATTCGGCCCGCGTCAGGATCGCAGACTCTTCATTTATCTGATCTGTCAGATATGGCAAGGAATACAGTCCTCCAAGTGGTTTGCAGTATACTGTCTGGTAAACTGCCAGTAAACACAAAATCACAGAATAATTCTTTATGGATTTTCAGAAAATGCACTTAAAAATTGCCATCAAAGCAGAACCAGCTAGTCAAAGAGAAGAGGCAAGGCATCTTTTTTTATTCACCAAAGTAAACTGAATTCTACACCTCAATATTATACATGTTTACTCAAAAGTGAGCTACACTGAATTCAGTAACACTTCCATGTAAGTTGCATATAAGATTTCTCAATTAATGTACAGTCTCACATATGAAGAGGTAATAGTTCCAGTATGTTCTCCAACTTGAAAAAAAATTGTAAATTAATCATGGTCCTTCCAGGATGTGCTCTTTAGCCTCCAATAAGGATATGAGTATTTTTTTAAGATTCATGGAATGAGGCTTGATGTATAGCCAATACCGATTAAAGGATACGCCAAAAGTTCCAGTTTCTTTATACCCTTCAAATCACACTGGCTCAGTACTTTTCAAATGCTCAGAATGGCAATACAGGAAGCTGCCTCATACCAGATCAGACTGTTTATTCATGCAGCTCAATACTGCTTACTTTGACTCACAAAAGCTCTCCAGTGTCTCAGGCACAATCATTTCCCACACCTCCTATCTACCCCTTTCAGTGCTTGGAAATAATGTGTTAGAACAGTGGTTCTTAACTTGGAGTCTATGGAGCCCTCACAGGGGGTCCACAAAGTCCTGGTCCTGGACACCAACAGCAGCAAGCAGGGGTGCAGCAACAGAGGGATGTGTGGATGCCAACATTCCTTCCTCGCTTGCAAACGAAGCAGTTTGGATGCACACACATGCCTGATGCCATATCCCTTTCATCTAATGCTCTGTCAATGATCCCTCCAAAGAGTGAATAACTGTGAGAGGGGGGATTGTTTCCAAGTCCAATTCGACATGTTCATGCTAAAGACAGAGCAAAATGAAACCATTCTACAGCATGGACCAACCAGTAAGAACACAGCCCAGAAGCAGAAAGTAGCTTTCATCTTGGGGCAATCTACATCTAACATCCCAGCCCCATCTTACCTCTGTTCTCTCTCAGAGTCTCTGTAAGTCTGGATACCTTTTTCTGGGCTTCCTGATCTGCAAACCTTGATGAACCAACAATCTCGATCATGTGCCAATGCACCCAATACGTGCGGCCCAAAGACTCCCAATAAACCTGGAAAAATTGAGCATCATGTTGAAAATACTCAATCTACTTTTCCTGGAACCAACAGTGTCTGACCAAAAAGTCACTGAATACCCATCAACAGCTAGACTAAAATCCATCTCTTGAAATTAGTGTGATTCTCTTGAACATACAACTGCCAAGAGTGGAAAAGCAAAAAAGACTTTCCTTATATATTTCAATGAGATTCCCCCGCACATACGCACACTGCAATCAAATCTTAATACAAACATACCTGATTCTAACATCCCCTAGGTAGCCCAAACCCTGCCCTTCACTTGGCAGTACCTGGAGAGGGGGAGTGCCATTATTGCTCTGGAGGAACTCGCCCTCATCTCCTGCAGAGACCTTCTCATAGTCTTCCAACATGCGCACATGCATGCCACGCACCAGCTTCTCTTTCACATACTCCACATAGCTGTTGCGACTGGGGAAGGCTGAGCGCAGTTTGAAAGGACTTTCCTCTTTCTGGGGCAGCTGTGTGGTTGATGCAAGGGAGGCACAGGTGGGAATCTGGGGTTGGAGGATTGACTGAATTCCTTGAGGTCGCTTTGCTTTAAAATGGTGAAGGTTAAGACCATGATCCCAGCCCATCACTTGCACCAGCTCTGAAATGAGGTGGGCCATGGCCATGCTGAAGTCAAATTCACACAACAGCCTTTTCTTTCCTTCAAAGGTTGCACTGGAGGGGACAGAGTGGTCATACTCCATTCCCTGCTCTGTGGTGCTGTTGAGCTTGTCCAAGAAGGAGGTGGCACACAGGTAATTCTTCACCAGAGAAAAGAGCAGCTTCCCTGGAATCTGAAACAAGAAAGGAGATCACACCCAAACCCATAAAATGCCAGTATCCCTCTTCCCAACTCAGCACAATCTTGATTCTTAATCTCCAGCACTCTTCCCATATACTTGGAATTTAGACTGACTCCTTACCCAGTGCTACTATTGTCCACAACCTCTCCATTTCTTATCCTAGTTCTAGTCACAGAACATTGTGAACTACTCCCCATGACAATTTTCCATTTGACATCCCAACTGCAGTTGTTTGATATTTAGTTTCAGATGCACACTGAAAACAAGTCTGCTGATGCAAACCATCTCTGCACAAACCACAGAAACTATTTCATGGACCACAGAAATATTTTCTATTAATTTGCACACTTGTGTATTTGTATTCAATGCATGTTGTAAGTTTAATTTGATGTAGATTTTGTTGTATATAAAGACTATACAAATACCTGTAAATATATAAATCAACTTCTAAGAGCAAATAAACACACTGTTAATTTTTATGATACTATGATACTATGAAACCTGTTCATTGTTAAGGTTCTGTTCTTTAAATCAATTCAGAATAATAAAATTGTTTTATTTCTTTACATAGAAGTAGAGAAGTTTTTGGCCTTCTGATATTTTAGACTTTAACTCCCCAAATCTTTTACCATTGGCTCAGATAGATGAAGCTGATGAGAGTTGTAGGCCAAAATACCTGGAAGGGCAAAAGTTTCCCACCTTACACAACACCGGCATTGTTAGTCACCCACCAAAAAACCCCAAAGTTCTCCAGACCACATAACACTATCACACCTCTCAAAGACATCTCAAAGCTAGAAATGGTCCTTCCTAAGAGGGCCTCACGACCCTTGGTTAATAAGCACTAGATATGGAAGAATCAGTCAAGTCCTCTTGGAAACATTTTCTCAGAGTAATACAGTTAAATATATTTCCTCCCACTTCCTCACTGATTTATGACCAGTTTGTAAAATGCTCATCCCAAAATCCATACTTATTTTCATGAGTTTTTCTTCAAATATATACAATTTTCCAAATGTATACATATTGAATAAAAGTTTGTTAAAAAATGTACCTATTTGTCCCCACAAGAAAAAATGATTTTACATGCACTTTCACCTAAACTAAATGCAATGTGTAGTTGGGCTGATCAAAAAATAAAATCCAAAGTCCATAATGTGGTGATATATCCTTTTTTAGATCAAACAAAATGCACCAAATACAAGACTCTAGCATTCTCTAGCATTCAAAGATGGGCAAAGATTATTTTAAAAATGCAGAGGAGACAAAGTGATGATTTTAAAGTCACAGAGTCCTCCTTTGCTTTGAGGGCGACCAAATGACCAAAATGGTGAAGGGTCTGGAAGCCATGCCCTATGAAGAGCAGCTTAGGGAGCTGGGTATGTTTAGTCTGCAGAAAGAAGGTTAAGAGGGGACATGATAGCCATATTTAAATATTTGAAAGGATGTCATCTTGAGGAGGGAGCAGGCTTGTTTTCTGCTGCTCCAGATACTAGGACAAGGAACAATGGATTCAAACTATAGGAAAAAAGATTCCACCTAAACATCAAGAACTTCCTGATGGTCAGAGCTGTTTGGCAGTGGAATATGCTGCCTCGGAGTGTGATGCTTTGATATGAGTTCCTGTATGGGGGGGGGCTTGGACTAGATGGCCCCTGTAGTCTCTTCCAACTTTATAATTCTATATACAGGAACAAAAAAGCTAGGCCACATACCCCATGGCTACAAGCTAACTGAGGACAAAGGCAGTAAAAAGTAAGGCAATAAAGTTTGGATTTTCCATTTGGTACCCTTGAGAACTGTTCTGCCTGTGTCCAGCATGAGATCCCAGAGCTCTTTTTGGAAGAGTGAAGTGATTCCCTAAAATATGTATCCCTGTGCACACATCTCCTTAATGTACACAATTTGTGTGTATTTTGTATTTGACACAATTGAGTACAACATTCAGGAGAGTGTGAAATTTACAGTGCAACTGTGTTCTCACTGAAGAAATGCTTTGGTTCATGAGGTGGGGCTCAGGTCTGTTCACATCAGAATACAAACCCAATCAAATCCTCACCCTTTCATATTTAGTTACCTGAGGAAGAGGGATCCCTTCAAAGGACATGCCATGTTCCTCTGAGGATGTTGTTTCAGCAAAAAGCTCAAGGAGGGTGCAGCAACTATCGAAGTCCATGTGTTGTTCAATGCCATCCTGCTGACTCAGGGATAAGAGAACATAGGCTCGGCTTCCTAAAACCAAAGACATTCATGAAGTGTTTCCTCTGGGTTTGTTCTACAGCATCATTTTATTCTTACGACAACCGCTGTTTTTCCACAAATGCACATAATTAAAGATATACACTGGTCAGGCAATTCTGAGGAGTATTGTACAGAAGTGGGCAAAGAGATCTTTGCTGTTGTGCGCCTTCAAGTCACTTCCAATTTACGGAGAACCTATCACAGGGTTTTCAGAGGGCTGAGGGTATGTGACACATCCAAGGTCACCCAGTGAGTTTCCATGAGTGGGGAATTAAGTGGGGAATTGAACCCTGGTCTCCAGGATCATAGTTCAACACTCAAACACCTACACCACACTGGCTCTTTACAGAGATGAAAAATACAAGCCATAAGGAAACAGACAGCGGCCAGAACATGAAACAAATGAGTTTAAATGAAACAAACAGTCATGGGAGAGGGAGTAAGTCACTATGAACAGTAGTTATTCCTACTAATCCAGGGTTAACTTATTAGCCAATGACATCTGCCTCCTGAACGCAGCTGAGCACCTATAGAAACTCTCTCAGTTTGCACTGTCCAGGAAAGCAAGAAGATTGTAATGCAGCAGACAGTGGTGATGGAATAGTGGTTCTCAGTAAAGGTATTTCTGGACAATGTCTGTCCCACACAGTCATAACCATCTTGCACACAAATATGTTGCAAACCTTCCTCAAAATGGAAAAAGTAATGAATCCTAGTCCTGAATTTATCAGTGTTCATGAATGCCAATGGAAAAGCTACCTTCCTTTCTCATGAGACCACATAGTCTTTTCTCATGAGACAAAAAATAGTTTGGAAGTCTTAGAAACTTGACTAGTGCTGTTAATAGGGTAATGATATCATATAATTAACATAAATAGGAGCAAATGTGAGGAAACACTAGGATATCATTCCATATTAAAATTATGGATACCCATTCCTCTGAAATTTTTAAAAAAGAAGAGGGATGCTCCGTTACAGTAAGATTAAAATCACTAATTTTTCTGCATAGAAAAAAATTAATTATGATTCTAGAAATGTAAATTTTAATGTAAATATTTGCATGTTTATTCTTCAAACAGAAAGCACTTAATTCCTCATCCTCTCAAGCTCTGTAAAATTCCTTTCTAGAACCATGAGTGCATATATGCCTTCAAGCTGCCTGCTGACTCCATGAATTTCATATGGCTTTCCTAGGCAAGGAATACTCAAAGGTGGTTTGGCCAGTTCCCCGCTCTGCAATACAGCCTACGGCACCTGGTATTCACTGGTAGTCTCTCATCTCAGTACTAACCAGGGCTGACCCTGCTTAGTTTCCTAGATGAGATAGGATTTGGTGCCTTTAAGGTCTAAAAATTTAGGTTCATCCAAACATCAGCCAGTTTTTAAATCATTTTCTGTTTCAGAAAAGACCTCTTGAAACATGAACTGTAAGCTTTATTCTGTGATGTGCCTTTTAGTGATTGCAATGTATTTTAATTCCATGCTTTTAATAGAATTATCTACTGTTTTGAACATCTGTATCAAATAGGTTTTAGTTGTATTCTGTTTTCATTTGTGTTAAGCCACCTTGGATCCTGCACGAGGAGAAACATGGGATAGAAATTAAATAAATAAATAATCAAATATAAGTGCATTTCTATCTCTCGGAAATGATTCAGTTCCAAATAAGTACGCTTTCTCATCTTGTGTAACAAGTTAAATCAAGTTTGCATCAGTTCTGAAAACTGAGTGTAATTTTTAATACAATTTAGATTTTTTTTTAAATGCAACTTGGTCTCATATGTGTAAGACACTGGAGATGCTAACAAACCCTTCAGTAGGAATTGTATCTCTTGAATAAAACTGCACCCCTTATAAAGGCTCCTTCTAAGGACTCTCACCTCTGTCATGTGAAGCCAGAGCCCTAAGCATCTTTCCAGCACTGCGACGGATCTGTTTTTCTTCATGACATAGCATCTTCATCAGAAGATCAAGGGCACCTGTTTCCTTGAACACACCCATCAATGAGGCGATACTGGCATAGGCACTGAGTACGTGGATAGTGTTCAGGAGGGATGACTGAGGGACTGTGGTACTGGCCATCTGCCAAGTAGCTCTCTGAACCAGGTTCCTGACATCCTTCTTCATCTCCAAAAAAGAGGCTTCATCCAGTGTGACATCAGGAAATAATATGTCAGATGCCTTCTCCTTCTGTTGGTGCTCCTTGGGTCTTCTCTTGTCTAAAAGTGTTGGGCTGTTGGCACAGATATCATCTGCTGGTATCCACATCAGGATATTCTCCATTTTGCTTCCTGTCAGAGAGGCACTTGAGCTCCTTCTGGTATCATTCTCTGAGTTGAGAACATGCCAACGTGTCAGGTACTCAATACACTCATTGCAACCATTGTGCTGCCGGACTAACTCCTCAGGATAGGTCTGAAGCTTGGATCCAAGATGCACTAGCACATTCTCATTTTGCTTCTCAATCACCATGACAGGGAATACATCTGCCAGAATAAAGATATAAATATGACATATCCCTAAATTGAATTACAGAATAGAAAGATTATAGAAACGAAACCTTCCAGGATGGTAGCCACATCAGCCTGTTGCAGCAACAACAATAAAAACTTTTTAAAAAATCCTGTAAGGCACGTTAAAGACAACTACATTTATTATAGCCTACACCATTCTTTCCAAGCTTGGAGCTTTCCTGATATGTGGGACTACAGTTCCCATAATCCCATAAACAGTAGCTGGGTGTAGGTTATGGAAGTTGTACTCTAATACATTCAAATGCACCAGGTTGGGGGAAACTAGTTTATACTTTTAAAACTGGACTCTACAACTATTCCATCCCAGGAAAGATATTCTAATCCACAAGAACTTAAGACTATGGTAAGCACATTTATCTTTAAGGTACCACAAGACTCCTAGTAACAAAGAATATACTTTATCAAAGGATCTTTCTGCACTACACTGTTATAGTGCTATTATTCCATTTTCAACATCCTATGGAATCTTGGGATTTGCAATTTAAGGAGGAGTCTTTAGAATTCCCAGCCAGAGAGCTCTTTGGCCTCGGTAAACTACAAACCCCAGAATTCTTCAGGATGTTGAAAGTGGAATAATAGCACTATAACAATGTAGTGTGGAAAGGCCCATAGCAGCTGGCAACCACACCTTCTAGGTCAGTGGTTCTCAACCTGTGGGTCCCCAGATGTTTGTGGACTTCAGCTCCCAGAAGCCCCAGCCACTATGGTCAATGCTCAGGGCTTCTGGGAGCTGAAGTCCAAAAACATCTGGGGACCTACAGGTTGAGAACCACTGTTCTAGGTATTTTTTTGGCATACAATCCCATCAACCTTTGCAAGATTTGCCGATGATGGATGCTGCAGTACAGCAATATCTGGAGGAGCAGACTGCTCTAGAGAATGGGTTGTGTAGTGGTTAGAGTGCTGAATGTCACTTGGTAGATCCAGCTTCAAATCCTCATTGAACCATGAAAGCCACTGAGGGATCATGGGCCAGTCACTCCCTCACCTGACAAAATTCAGAGTTCTTCTGAGGAAAAAGTGGGTGAAGAGAGTCATGCACACCACCACTGGTAAAGTCAATATATAACTAACTTAAAAATAAAATTAAGCGCTGCTATTGTTTTCCTCTTTCTTTTTGGCACCTTGTAAACTATATCATGCTTGTAAATATTTTGAGGCCCTTAAAAAAAAGGTGCCAGTGTGTGGTGCAACTGTAGTTAACTTACCCACCTTGGGTCACTTGCTGTCTCAGGCTAGCTCACCTCACGGACTTGTAATGAAGATTATAAAGGAAAAGAGGGCAATGCAAAATTGGTATAGTAACTAGCATATATATCCAGCGTTGCCTGAGATTTTATTTTCTCATAGGTAATACTTGTTAGAAAGATTTGAGATCCTGTGTCTCTGATTCCCCAAACTGTCTTGTCCAGGACCTGTAACTTTTCCTCATATTCCCCAATCCAAACTGTATTCAGTGTTATTAACATACAAAGGTTGGGTTCCTGAGATAAATGCACTGCCCTCCTCCTTGCTGCTGGGCCTCATCTCCACAGCAACCAGTCTGTTCACAGCTGCCTGGCTGACCATTCTAAAGCCCCTTCTCTAAACTGCAAAGGCCAGAATTTCATAGAATCTTCACAGGCAGCCAATCATAGGAGGTCTTCTCTGCCTGACATGACAGACAAACTTTTGACTTTTATATATTAGAGATAAATGGCACTATGGCATTACTACACACCAAAACTTAAGGAAAGTTGCTTTTTGGACAACAGTCAGAAGCTCTCTGGAGAGTCCAAACAGTAACTTCCCCAGAATCCGCTACAGCCCAGCCTGGCCCTCTACACGCAACCCTCGGCGCGTCGAAGTCAGGCCCTCACCTTCCTCCCAATCCCCGCCCGCTGCAGGCAGGCGTGAGGGGCGGGGTCTCCCTGACGCTAATTAGAGACGGGAGAGGCGGAATTCAGTCTGAGAGCTCCACAAAAGCCCCGCAGGAATGCGCCTCCCCAAAACCCTTTCGTTTAGGCCTACCTTAGTCATGGCCCTAAGGCCTTAAATAAAAAAAAAACGGCTTCAGCATTTCCCGCTTTCCGCGTCCCTTCTTTATCCAGCCTAGCGGCTGCCTCATCCTTTCCGCATATCCTGCGCATGCTCCGTCTTTGCCACTGACGCAACTACGGGTCTCTTCGGGATACAAGCTTCCCGTTTTTGCGGTAGGTTCCACAGGTGGGAAGCTGGGTGGAGCCTCTGCGGATAAATGCAGCAGGACTCGTTTTTAGGCGGGGGCGGGGGGGTGGAGAGAGAGAGGATTTTGCTATTAGAGCTGGCGCCATTTCCGCACTAGTCTATTATAGCGCTATTATTCCACTTTCAACATCCTATGGATCCTGGGGTTTGCTGTTTCGGGAGGGGCCGATGGGCCCCTCCCGGAACTGCAAACCCCAGGATTCCATAGGGTGTTGAAAGTGGAATAATAGCGCTATAACAGGCTAGTGCGGAAATGGCTTGGATTTTTTTTCCCCGTCTTTCGCGTTTGATGCCGTATTTTTGAAGTAAAATTCTCTCTACCTAAATAGAAATAACTTTCTGCCTGCCTGCGACAATACGCACACAGAAATGGAGTAAATTTGCCTCTCTCTGTGAAAATGGGGGATAGGGACAGTCCCCCTTCCTGAGGAGAGGCAAAAAGGAAATGCTTGTGTAAAATATGCATTTTAAAAAAAAGGCTTTTGTTGAAGGTTGAGTTTAACAAATTATTTTTAATCCACCCTGTCCTCCTCGGCTGTCATCCTCCAGCCACCTTTACTAAACCCGTAAAAAAGGGAGAAAGCAAGAAAGAAAGCATAATTTATGTGTTTCCACTTCCTTGCCTGCCTCAGAAAAAGATGTCATGATAGCACATTAGCCAAGATGCAGTGGTTCAGGCAGAGATTCTCAAAGCAGACTGAAGACTAAGCCCAGTCAACACAAGGGGCTTACTTTTGAACAAAAATTTAATATTTTACTGGCTGATAGATTTAATAACTGCTTCAAAATCCATAGAACAGCCATAGTTTGGTTCTCCCAGCAATCTCTAAATCCTGAAAGTTTTGCATCTAGCAGATAATAACTTTGCACATTTTTACTCAGAAGTAAGTGATGCCAGATTGCATGAGATATGTAAATACAGGATGGCAGCCTAATTCAACTAGTCTCCTTGATGCCCAAATTCCACCTCATGAGTGACAACCTGCACTTAATGTCCAGCCGTTGTTCTTCTTTCCCACCTCAGTTTATTTTGTTCAATATCCATCCTGATCCAGACAGCAACCAACCTTTCAAGTTATTTTTTATGACAAGCAAGCAGAATATAATAAAATACCCTAATGAAAATATTGCCCTACTATATTTTTGGATAAGTATTCTATACAACCTGTCCTCAATAAATGGTGAAATTTACCTACTGCTGTGTTTCCTAGCAAAGAAGCAATAACCAGTTAAAGGTGGTTTTTTAATGTAACTTTTAAAACCTTAAGTCCTCTTTCATAAATTCTCTTGACCTTCCAGCAACTCCATAGCATAAACCAACTGTTCTGTATGTTTCATGAGTCAAGAGCAAAGCTTGGAAAAATTATTTTCTGGGGTAGCATAGAATTAATTGTACATAAATTATTGTCATGTCACAGTTATTGCAGAGAATTACAGCTAGTTTTTTTTCGTGATTCCATTTACAAATTAAATCTTTTTTTGCACTAAAATGGGGAGGAATATTATATGGTCCAAAGTGCTGGCTCATGTTGTAACCTTGAAGGATGTTTCCACTTCCATTCTTGTTCGAAACACCAGTGCAGCACAATCAGTTCTTTTTTGATTTGAGAGGATGCTGATCAATGGTGCTCCACCAAAGGGAAAGGATTAATTCCTCAAGGTCAGATTAACACAGACAAAAACTCAGTAATGAAGCTGGAGGATAGGGCCTGACTTTGAACTCTCCTGAAATTGCACATATTATTTACGGACTGTAGTTTCCAAAATCCTCCAGCCCACAAGCTGGCTAGGGAATTCTAAGATCTGTAATTCAAAAAGTTACTTCTCCAGCTTTGACAGCATGAGAATAAGGTAAAAATTTACTGACAACTTAATTCTATATTGAGTTAGGTCTGCCTACACATTCTTATTTAACTCTTGCAAAGGATTGGGCTGCAAGTATGTCAGCACTATATCCAAAGGAACAGTTCTTTCTTGTGGGTTTTAGTTCCTGAAGAAAGAATTACACTGATGGCTGAGCATTCATGTGTGTAGGTCAAAACAGGTAGGCTTTATTGATCAAATACCCATTGACAGCAGGAGCCCAGACTTCAACCACGTGCAGAAGCTGTTGGCAGGTTCACATAGCTCTTCATGGGTGGGAGGGGTCTGATCTTGCGCCCTGCCCACCCTCCCTTACGGTGCCACAGGCCACTGCTTGGTCGCTTTCCTAACCACCGGTTTCGACCAGCTTTCCCAAGGATCCGCTTGTTGTGGTCGACATTGGACACCCGGCCCACTGTAGCCATGCAAGTCTCCAGCACCTGCAGGAGTGAGACAATTAACATAGCAGGACATATCAGATCCTTTCACCAATAGTCTCTATCATTTTTTGGTTGCTAACGTTCATCCTGTACTCCTGTGCCTTTAACAGCTTTTAATGATGCTCAAACCTTTTAACTCTCCATCTGCTGTTTTAATTGGGGGTTTTCATTTGTTCCAAGGTCCATGGCTTTTCCCCCCTTAATGTAAACATCTGCTGCTATTATCATTATTATAATCATCATACTATCAACTTTTTATTACTGTTCTATTTTTGTGTTGTATGCTTCTTATAAGCTGCCTTAAAGCCATGTTGCAAGCACACGTTCTAAATGTGGAGCGGACAACTCCACTATGCAGGGATCACTGCGCCCCCCCCCGATCATTTGCGAATAGCACCAAGCCTGGAAATATGTTTTTTTGGAGGTTTGTTATTTAAAATCCACTTCTGGCTTTTTAAAAAATTAAAATAGCTGTACATAGCCCCTTTATCTATTAAGCATCAAAGCTGAATACTCAATAAGTCCATCCAAGACCCACTGCCACCACTACCTCCAAGTGCCTGTTTTTTCCTTAGTGCTGGTGTCTTTTGGACATATTTCCTCCATATATGTAGTAAATCCCAGTCGCACAGATATGGGCCCATACAGCAACAATCTCATCACTTGTGTGTGGCACATGGAAGAATGCAAGGTCACAAGAACAGAAGAAGCTCCCTTATGCTAAGTTAGCATGGATCCATCTAGCTCAAAATTCTCTACAACAGGAGTGGATAGCACGAAGCATTTCAGATGTTGTTGGATTGCAACTCCCAAGAACCCTAACAAATACAAGCAATAGTGAGAGATCATGGAGAGATCATGGAAGATGCACTCCAACAAAACCAGGAGACCCCCAGGTTACCCAGCCCTGAGCCAGTAACTGGCAGTGGCTTTCAACTTATACCTGGAAATGCTGGATACTGAACCAGGGCTCTTTAGCCCAGTTACATCATGTGCTCTATTACCAAGCTATGGCCCTTTATTCTGTGAGTCACAATCCATTTGACAGTAAAACAAAAGTTGTCATTGGTTAACAGTGTAATTCTACATAGGATTACTCAAATGAGAGTCCCACTGTGTTCAATGAGACCTAATTCACAGAAAAATTTTAAAATTGCAACATAACTTGCCACATTTTTTAATGTTTCCATTAAATCTTACAAATGCCAAAATAGGCTTAATAATTAAGCTAATCTGCTTAAAAATATAGATATAGTTCCCAAAAAACTACTTTTTGTATAAAACAAACTTCTGAAGATTACTTAAGAAGACTTGCAAAATTGTGTGTCGGATATATTTCCTCCCAGTATGTAACAAATCTCAGTCTCTCATGTATGGGCATTTAAAAGACAAACAACTGTATAGACCTCATTACTCAGATACCTAGCCCTTGCATGCTCAGGTTTTTACTTTGTTTTTAAATATACAGAGGGTGCTGACTGGGCAGGGAGAGAACTAGATCTCTACTGTAAAAGGATTATGCTTGAGACACTTGGCTTATAACCACAAGACTGTCAGAGTTTGAATTCATCTCAACCTGAGTCCACTCTGTAGTGGAAAGAAAGCTGCTTTTGTTGCCAATGGAAATGTTCCGTCTGTTTCAACCATGTACATCTGCACCAGACACAAGAGAAAGTGGCAAAAGCCACACAACTGAAGAAGGAATGTTAACATAACTCTTCCACCCACCTGCACACACTTTTTATGATGTGTGATTTTAAGGCAGCTGGTTCTGGGCAAACTGAAGCACCAAATAAATGCTCTCCTCTAGGCATGCATCCCATACCCCAGTCAATGTGCAGCTGCTGTCAGGCCACAAAAGGTATTGGCATTCAAACCTCTGCTGAAGCTCCATAAAATCCTGAAGTGCTTACCTGCATTTGCCTCTTGGAAGGCAACTGTACGATGGCTGTTCCATTCACTTTCCTCAGCAATACACCACAGGTACCTGAAACAGCATGCACAGAGGACGTCAGTTGAGTTGCAACATGCTTTAATACAAGCGGCAGCCTAAGTCACACTGAATAGGAGAAACAGGGAAACTACTTCCTCATAGCTTTTTCCCCAACTGTTCTAGTGAGAGCATTGGAAAAGTTACTTTTCCAGACAACAGCTCCCAGAACCACCCAGGCATGGACTTGTAATGCCAAAAAAAAAAAAGGGAATTTTTTTCCAATCTCTGGTTCCAATACATACTTGAATCCAGGAACCATAAAGATAAATTGGGAGCCTATAACCTGGGCCTATTCCACCCCTGTGCCAGGCACACTATGGCCAGCCTTCTAGAAACAAGTTCCTCTATTTGAAGGAGAACGGATAAGTACAGCAACATGTCATGGAAAAGATTAGTACAATGGTGACAACATGAACTGAAGAATGGTATCTAGCCCTATTATATATTTGCTACATTTACAGAAATGTTGCATTTATTTATTTATTTGTCATCAAGACAGCATTCCTCCTCCCCACTTTATCACCACAAGAACTCTGTGTAGGAACTGAAAAGACAACTAATTATGTTGAGAAATCTTCCAAGCACCAAAAAACGCTGGCTCCTTGCATTCTCAAGGCTCCTTGAAATTTTACTACTTTTCTTACAAAGGGCAAGGAGAGAAAAAGAATAGCCCCAAACTGTCTCAATTCTGACCACCTGTCCACTATGCTTCATACTTCCAAACTTTCTAGCCTCTGTTGAATGCTGACCTGCTGCTCGGATATATTGTGCTCCTTTCCCAGGATGGCTTTCCAAGTTGTTTATTAGAGTCCCTACTGGTAGCGCCCCAACTGGATATGCATCTCCTTCTTTAGTTGAGACTGAAAGACAAAAATTCCACCATGTTTACATTTAAAACAGCAAAGATACAGAAACGCCAAGCAGAACATTGAGGCCTAAGTCAACATACAAAACTTGGAAGAAGAACCACAGCCTACCTTTGTTCAATAAAAGTACGTGACATTTATTCAGGCTGACCCCATAGTTCCTACTCTAAGTTCCTATCACTCACCTTATCCTTCTACCTTTAAAACCCTTTTCTAGGTCTTGTACTTGGGTCTCAAGGTGATCAGTATACTGAACAAGTGGATGTGTTGGTTGCTGGGGTCAATGTGGTAAAGTGTGGCCAGCCCTCCTTGCTACTTATTAAACTAAAACATCCAGACAGAGGTGCAAAAAATAAAAACAGTAAAGTTTGTTGTATAACAGTTAAAACAAACATACAGCCTTATACTGGTTCCATATATTTATATTTATTTATTATATTTGTATGCCAGCTCTCCTGGCATGGGACCCAAGGTGGCTTCCAACAGCAAAATAAAACATCAGAACATTTAAGAACAATTAAAAACATATAAAACCGTTAAAAACCTAAAACAAGATTCACTTAAAACAAGTTAATAAATAAAGCTCCCTGGCTTATATAAAAGCATGTTTAAAAAGAAATCTTTTTGCCTGCTGGTGAAAGGAAAACAGGGAGGGGGCCCACCTAGCCTCCCATGGAAGAGCGTTCCACAACGTGGGAGCAGCCACGGAGAAGGCGCTCTCCCATGTCCTCAGCAAGCAAGTCTGGGATGGTTGCGGGAACGAAAGAAAGCCTTCCCCAGCAGATCTTAGGGCTTTAGCCGGTTTGTACAGGGAGGCACAGTCTTACAGACAGCCTGGACCTAAGCCATATAGGGCTTTATGGGTCATAACCAGCACTTTGAATTGTGCCCAGACAGTACAATACATTACACAGTAACACTTCCCCCTCAACTCTCTCCATGTTCTCAGCTCCCCCAAACCCTATTCAGATATCCTCCATTTTCTTCTTTCTAACTGGCCGTCATTCTATTTCTACCTGCCCCTATCTAATGTTTTTACAGACAGCCCTTTGTTGTTTTTTTTAATATTTGTCTCATCGCCTACTCCAGTGGTTCTCAACCTGTGGGTCCCCAGATGTTCATGGACTTCAGCTCCCAGAAGCCCCAGCCACTATGGTCAATGCTCAGGGCTTCTGGGAGCTGAAGTCCATGAACATCTGGGGACCCACAGGTTGAGAACCACTGGCCTACTCCCTTAGCTTTCCATGTAGTCTACCCAGGCTTGCCCAGGTTCTCTCTTCACAAGATGCAAAAATGCTAAGAAGATCTTGAACAATCGCAGTGCTACCACTAAAAAGACCCTGTCTTGGATAACTACCCATCCAGCCTCACAAAAGTGCAGGAGTAAGGACAGAATCTCAGATGCCAATTTTAACAAGCAGGTAGGCTTGTATGGGCCAGATGGTTCCTCAAGTAATCTGGTACCAAGCTGTTTAGAATTTCAAAGACTAAAAGCAGTACTTTAAATTGAATCTGGAATGAGTAAGTGGGCAATGAACATGGTGTAAGGTAAGAGCAACTGGCTCTAGACTTTGCACTGAACAAATTAACAAACATGTCAGGAGATGGAGAAAAAACAGTAAAAATAAAACTTTATGGCCCTTGTAGTCTCTTCCACCCTATAATTCCATGAAAATACAATATTAACAAAAGCATGGGACTGGTCAATGTAAAATCTATGCTAAAATCAGAACAGGTATGTGCATCAGTGGCAGAAAGTGGGAAGCCACAAGTCTGGACTCACACTGAATATCCTGACCACACACCATCATCTCTGTTTGGACTAACATTGGACACAATCAGCTGACAAAAAGGACTGAGGTTCAATCCCTTCATGCTGAAGGCCAGAGCTTGGACAAAATGTATTATAAGTAACAATAACCGTAACATGTTTTCTTTCAGTTGTAATAAGGGAACAGAACAGCAACGTCTTTTCTTTTTGTTTTATCATATATACTTGCATATAAGTTGACCTCACTTCAGGTTTGGGGGCCAAACTTATGGATTTTGATATGGCCATGGCTAAGTCAAGGATCATTCTGTGGAGAGGGGAAAGTGCACTTACTTACTCTATTTGCTGGCATATAAGACTCACTTTTCCCCCGAAAAATACTGGTTGAAAATGGGGTGAGTCTTTTATGTCAGTGTGTTTCATACTTCAGCAAACAGCATTTGCTGACATATAAATGGTGTGTGTCTTATACGCTGGTGTGTCTTATACGCTGGCACATACAGTACTTGTTAGTAAACTGCCCTCTCCTCACCCTGAGTGGCCCAGAAAGGAAGGTGCAGCACAGGGATTGTGGTATGAGAGGAGACCCATAGGGAGATACCCTATATCCCACATGGGTTGGGGGATTCTTGAGGTTGCAGCAGTGGCAGTCATTTTAGGGGCACCCCTTCTGTAGCCCCCTTATGCCTCTCTAGTGATGCCACTGCACCCAAGCATTTAAAAAGGACAGAAGTGGCACTGCAGTGGGGAGAGTACTTACATTGACCCACATATAAGTCAACTCAGGTTTTTGGGGTCAATTTTTTGTCAAAAAATTTTCCATTTATATATGAATGTACATGGTAATATTAATGCTAACTCACTATGCATTTTAGCGCAAGTAGTAATGCCTACTTTTTCCCAAAATGCTATTTTTAAAGGATCTCTGGGGGAAGTTTGGCCATTTTTGTATTTTTAAAACTTTAAAAGGCTTTGTTTTTGGAAATACAGCTAGTTTACGTTAATGCATATACCTAGCCTCAATTCATATCCTATGTATTTCCCTCATTTCCCTATTTTTTTTTTCCTTTTGTTTGCAATCGTACTTACAAAAATTGAATATTTTTAAAGGTCTTATGAATTAAACTATGGTATTTGCTGGTGTATAAGACGCATCAGCATATAAGACATACCCAATTTTAAAATGTTTTTTTCTGGGGGGGGGACTAGTTTAAAAAAATAGCATAACTTCTCCTGTCCCCCTTCCCCTCCATTTTGCAGAGGAAAGGAAAGGAGGGAGCTCCAGAGGCAGGGAAAGAACGTTCCTAGGATCTTTCTTTCCCCTCCAGTTTGTAGGGGAAGGGAAAGGAGGGAGCCCCAAAGGTGGGGAAAGAAAGTTCCTAGGATCTTTCTTCCCCTCCTTCCCCCTGGTTTGCAGGGGAAGGGAAAGGAAAGTGCCCTGGAGGGACAAGAAGAAAGCTGCATGCACTTTCTTTTCCCCGCTCGGGGGCTATCTTTTTTACTTCCCATTCAAAACGGAAGGTAAGTGGGGTGGGAGAAGCCGCAAGGGTTCCGTTCCCTCTCAGGAGCTTTCCCTTGCTTTCTAGTGCATTTTGCCTCTGTGCTGAAAACTTGCACAGTGGCAAAATGCTTAGGAAAAAAAGACCCACTGGCATCTGTTATTAAAAGTCATTTTTCAGAGAAAAAAGTGTGTTTTATGCACCAGCAAATAGAGTACTTTTTAAAAATTTAAATAGAAAGATTAATTACAAATAATACATTAGTAACTTGTTGCAAATGAATAACTAACACTGACATGGTTGTGTAAATGTTTGTGTATCTGTATGTGTAGATACAAAAAAACAGACAGGTAGAGAGACAGGCAGATAAAATGTTGAATGTGTTAGCCATTTTCATTTAAGCTTCCAAAGACTGTTAAAAGTGGGTATCTGGCTTATATTCTCAAGCCTTAGAAAAGATGGACCACATGAAGTTATCAACCAGAATTTCTCCTAACAATCCAAGTGTTCTTGGGCTTCTGTGAAGTTCACTAGTTGAATCTGAAGTGTCAATCTGAACACTAACACCTTCAATCTGAACACCAAAGCCTTCCCCCAAGACAGACTGATCTTTGCTCTGAGCTTAGAGCTGTTTTATAATCACAAAACTCAGTATGCCATGTACTGTCTTTGTAATATTTTAGAGAAAAACAGGATTCCATTCAGAACCCAAACTGCTCATTCTTGCCCCTGCCACCCCATGACAGATCAAGCACTCACCTGCCATCCTGCCTATGTGTCCGGAAGTTTTGATGATGTCACCAACTTGCATGTTTTCTGTTGCAATGATCCAGCGCTTCCGCTTCCCTCCAGCTACCAGAGCTATATCTGCTGACCTGGTGGGGAACAATGAGAGAAACCAATAAGAGATGGTCAACTCAGGCCAACAGATTCGCTCAATGGAGCAGTGCAACAAAATATTTAGTGTTCCCACCACTCCACCCCATTCTAAATACCCATCAGAAGAAATTTAACAGAATTCTGTGGGGTCAATTTTCATTTGGCTCTTTTAGGGGATGGGGAAAATGCACATTAAAATCTTGTATATGTACATTTTTTTTTACATATTCAAACAGAGAAAATTTAGAGTTTTCATTATGAAATGACTCCTGAACTGTATATGTTATCTATAATGAATGATGATTTGGGGGGAAAGGCTGAAAAACAGTTGTTCTATATGGCAGCTGCTTCCAGAATGTTATTAGCACAAAAATGGAAATTGGAAACTTTACCCTCAATAGAGGACTGGGAGATGAAGATGTTTGATATGATACAGATGGACAGGTCTACTTATGTATTAAGAGGGAAGAAATTTGAAAAATTTATCAAAGATTGAGATAACATTATAAATCATTTCAGGAATCTGTGGGGTGGTATCCAAATGGTGAATATTGATTTTTGAGAAATACAGGTACAACAGCTTTATCAGTTTATGTGACAGACTCTAAAATAGCATGAAATCTTATTATTTCCCTTTGTCAGAGGAGGAAGTTATGGAAGAATGTAGAACAATTCATGGGATTGATGTATATATTTAATAAGGAAAAATTATTTATGTTTGGATGGAATGAGTGTTAATATTATTTTAATATTGATTAATAAAGATTTAAAACCAAAAAAAAATCTTGGATATCTACATTGAACTTTACGGGCAAGTTTAACTTCTGTCTCTAGAACCCTTTAAAGACAAGTTTTTCAAGTGAGAAAAGAAATGCCTTATCCAGACAAACATAAGAGTATCTGTATAATTTTTACATCCCTATGTCTATTCCTCCTCCATAGCCATTCCAATCAGTTTTCCTCACCCACTCAGATTACAGGCTTTTCCCTTCCATAGTCAGCCAGCATTCACTAACCAAAAAATGCTTAGTACTCATCAGGTTTCTGTTCACCAACATCAGCTTTTCCCTAAAGAACTTCTGCACTGCTACAAATCCCAGAATTACTTCCAATCTTCTGGCAGCTTCCTCTCACATGTTGCTGTTGTTATTTTGCATAGATATAGAAGACCAGTTTGAGAATTAAACTGGAATTTGGATGAAAGAGATTCTTCAGTTGTCATTAAAGAAACTTAGTGCTACTTACCTGCATGGGTCATATCGGACCTGAATCACTTTCTCCTCAAATGGACCAGGCTCTGTTCCAGCTTGATAGTTCAGCCTCCGGAAATCAATCATACGGTAGCACTGCTTCCTTCCTCCCCCAATTCCATGCACACGGATGCGTCCTTGTGGTGGACAAAACATCATTACACATATGTAGTATATGAATATTATAGTCAAATAAATGATAAGCAAAAATTACTATCTTTGAAGGTTGTCTTTGAAAGCTGCCAAAGATTAGGCTTACTAAAGGTGAAGCTCAGGGAGAAAAAAACTCCTGAAAGTCTCTAGGTTTCCAAAACAATCTTCCAGGGTGCTGATTTACATTTTAAGAAAAAATGAGGATAAAAAACAATAGCAAAAAGAAGCCCATATAAGAATATATGAAGAACAATAACTCCAACATGCATCTGAATATTGAATTTGCCAGATTAATACTGAGAACACTTAACTCAATTTTATTATTGAGACTATGAATTCAAAACTGTAAGTATCATTGAGAGAGAGAATGTGTACACATGCTAACTCAGTCACGTTTGGAAGGCAATGACCATGCTAGCTGGGAATGATTGGAGATATATTCGAGAACATCAGGAGAACGCCGCATTTAGAAAGATTGCCTTAAGTTATTTAGAAGATTTAAAATAAAAGCATGTTGATTTTTAAAAAATGAATCTCTTGCCATGAGAGAATGGCAATCCAAAAATTGAGTTTGGCCATTTTTTTTTCTCTCTGTCTGATCTTTCCTTATCTAAGGGACTGCCTATGATCACAGCTCAGAAGAGTTACAGTTTTGGATTCCAACTCAAGAATCTCTGAGCCATCTAAATGGAGCATAATGGGAGCTGTGGTGTTAACAAGTAACTTTCCCAAATTCTGTCTGTAACCCTCTGAGCCGACAGGCTGTGGATGGCCTTCAGCTCAAAGCATACCTGTATGATCTCGGCCTCCTGTTTTTCTTTTAGGAATGGGCTTGATGGTGTACTTGGTCCTGCATTTCCACAGCATATCTCTAGCAAACACCACTGCAGAAGTTCCAATTTCATGGTGGGTTTGGAGCTGACTAGCAAGATAAATGGGCTTAGAAGAGACAGGTATCTAGCAAAGAGAGAAAACAATCAACAGGCAGTTACTAAACGGAAAACTGTATTCCTACATGGGAAAACTCTTTCAGCCCTAAGGCCAAAGTTGCTTTAAGTCTGGAGTGGGGAGGGAGAAATTCATACCAGCTATGGGTAGGGCAAAAAGAAGTGAGACCAAAAATTACAGTATATTTTATAATTCTCACTACTAGTCATTAGGCCTTAGGAGGGGTATTTCAAGCTTTCAGAATAGAAGGAAAATCCACACAAAGGTTAGAACCACTAAACAACGGTCTCATAGGCAAAGCAGCATGATGGTCAGGAAAAGCGCAAAGGCTGGATTGGAATTAGGAGGGACAGACTTTGCCCTAGGGCCTAAGGCTCCTCACCCCTGCTCTATCTGAATTCCCAAATCCAGATTATGAATTAAGCAACTCTAGAGTCTGAGAGGAGAGCAGCCAAAATAGTAAAAGGCTTGGAAACCATGCCTTATGAAGAGTGGCTTAGGGAGTTGGGTATGTTTAGCCTGGAGAAGATTAAGAGGTGTCATGATAGCCATGTTTAGATACCTGAAGGGATATTTAGAGACAACAACAGGGACTTGTTTTTCCTTCCTCTCAGACTGGAATGGCAGCTTTCCCCCCAGTTTGCCAAAATGCCTTGCCACTTTATGTACAACTCTGGCTTTCCCTAAAAACACCACCTTTGGGTAAACAGGGTAAAGCCTTTCAGTTGTAAATTAAAACCCATTTAACAATTTATGGTAGTGTGATTCCATTTGATTATAACTACTGAGAATCATTCAAATTAGTCTGATTTTATAACAAAATATATTATAATCTTTATGAAAAGAATGAACAGAATACAGTATTGGATTCATAAGTATGTCCAAGTTCAAACAGATATTCAGAATGCTTTTAAATAATTTCTTATCTCTTTACAACAGCATAAAGGCATCAGTCTCTCTCTCACTCTCTCTCTCTCACACACACACACACACACACACACACACACAGAGTGCTCTGGCTTCCTTTTTTGCTGAGAGTTCTGTTCCCCAATCTAAGTCACTTTCTTGACCAGATTTAACAGTGAGTTGATTTCTCTTTCTCTGGTCATCAATTGCCTTGCTCAGATCTTGCAGACTTGGAGCCATGGTTTCCTTGGTAGAATAGGGCAGGCACTAAATTTTTAAAATGAAAGATAACTAAACTAAGCCCATTTTTTAAAGGTCAAATGCTCCACAGCAGATATTGTTTTCTTTACTTCGAAATGTGTGGGGTACGGTCAAGAGAGTTGGTTGTTCTTAACTAGCAATGAGCAGAACACATTCGAAAGAAATTTACATTTATTATCAATTTACATTTATTATCAATCTGCATGCACTGTTGGTCAGACCTAACACTAAAAGAGAACTGGTTTCAGGGCTGAGCCCTAAAGGAAACCACTTTAGGCCATGATGTGGAAGAAATATAGTTTATCCACTGAGAAATTCTATATAGACAGTAGACATCACATGCAAAAAGCATGTAACAGTCACACCATAAAACAATGCAAGTAAGGACAACCCTGCTGGATTGAACCAACTAGTTCAGCATCCAGGGTGAGCCGATGTCTTTAGGAAGCCCATCAACAGAACATAAGCGTAATACATTTTTGCTGCTGTTTTTTCCAACAACAAATACTCAGAGGCATCCTGCCTTTGATCCTTGAGAACACATCATTTTAATTAAAAGTAACTGATGACAGCCATCTTGGGTAGTACATTGGAATTAGAGTTGTTGCATACAGTTCTCTCAAATACGAATTAAATAAGTCTGATAAGAAAATAAAAGCCATGTTAGATCAAACAAAAGGCTTCCAGTCCATACACTGCCCACACAGTGGCCAGCCAGTTGCCCATGATAAGCCTGCCAACAGTACAACATTTTCTTTCCTGTAGCACCCTGTTACCAATATACAAGTTCATCCTGTTTCAGAGACTGGAGATGTTATAAATCCACCCAGACCAGTAGTCAGTGTTGGCTGCAACCTCTACAAATCTGTCCAATTCCCTTTCAAAGCCCTCCAAGTTGTCAACCATCACTACATCTTGTGCCAGTGAACACCATAAGTTAACATGCACTGTGTGAAGCAGTGTTACAAGAAGAGGTGTGTGTGTAAGCCATCCTTATCTTCCACTAATTCATCTAATCCCCTGGGCCAAAAAGAGGATGTCTTACCCTTGGGAGTTGAGGGCTGACAGACAGCAGCAGTGACCCAAAGGACCGGATCAAGCCTGACAGAGCCATACCAGTAACACTTGTTCCTTGCTGCAGAGTAGGAAAAAAATAAAAAGGGAAAGATGCAGAGAGACTGTTACCAGTTCAAGGATTCTTTATATAACAAAGTGTGAGCAATAAAAGGCATCAACGTGCAGGAAAAATGTCAAAAACACTGCTCCTTTGTACAAGGCCCAAACTGAACCAATGGACAATCACTGTTTCATGAGTGGGGAGTCTCTCTTTGACTGAAGGCCAATTCAATTTCAGAGAAGTTGCGGGGGTACATTCTACTGGTGGGTGGGACAGAAAGATGGGATCGAATAACCCATCATATTTTAGTTAAAAACTCTTACCGACACTAACTGATCCTTAGGAGAGGAATTTCAACCTTTTAGAATGTGGGGAGCAGAGCTAGGAAGCCACAAAAAATGCTATCATGGCCAAAGCAATACTGCCATCTATGGAAATCCAGAGAATTGGACTAGGACCCCAGAAGGGCCAGATTCAGCCCTAGGGCCTGAAGTTCTCAACCCCTGCTCTCTTTGAACTCTCAAATATAGAATGTGGACTAAGAAATTCTGTTCCAGTGTCTTCCAATCATTTGTTATTATGTTAGAAATGTGGTAGTGAAATTGAGAATGAAACTTAATGGTAAAGACCTGCAAGTTTTGCTTCAATGAGCATCAAGCCTGAGTGGGAATGTGAATACCACTCATCTGGGCTACTGGCAAATACTGTGATATAGGTTCTGGAATAGAGTTTCAACAACCAGGTGACCTTTAGATGTCTTGGTTTACAAGTCCTATAATTTCCAGCCAGGGAGCCAGCATGGTCTAGGGGTTTTACATTGTACTACAACCCTAAAGAGCAGAGTTTGATTCCCCACTTGGCCATGGAAACCCACTGGGTGGCCTTAGCCACATCACATACTCTCAGCCCCCAGAAAACCCTATCATAGGTTCACTTTAGGATTGTCATAAGCTGGAAATGACTTGAAGACACACAACAACAACAACATGGGACTCCCAACTAGACTGCACCAGTTTGAGGAAGCTGCTCCCTCCACTACATTACCATGAGACAGAGAGAACTGAAGAAGGATGCTGAAGAAAGCTTGACTTATTCCAAAGTTTCATGCCCAGAACTGGTACAAGAAGAGTTCTCATTTTGATAGGGGACAATTTACGTGGATTTTATAAGGAAATTGCTTCAATTTGGCAAAAATAGCATGAAAATGCCATGTAGATAATCTGCCATGTGGAAAGTTGTTTTGAGTCACATGGTAGTCTCCTCTTTGGAACAGGAAGGCACAACAGTGTCATAGAGTCAAAACTCACAAAAGTTACACTTTCGGACCACTATTCCCACCACCAAGCAACTTCTGCAGAGGGCTTATGCTTCCATCTTTTGACTGCTTTTCTAGACCTGTGAAGGATAGCAACACCAACCACAAGAAACACAATTAAATATGTGTTCATAGAATTGCAACTGTGTTTCTTGCAGTTTAACTCAATGACACCTACTTCTGAGAAGTAAACATGTACAGGATTGTATTGTTATTGGAGGGGAACCATCATTTTCGAACCTACCCCATCTGCCAAATTAGTTTGCCAAAAAATTACAGAGAAAACTAAAAGGGGCTGTTTTGACGCTTTATTCCCTCGTTCACCCTCTACACACAAGTTGAGGAAGCAGAATACCTAGGGGAGTGCAATCAGAAGCAGTTACTGGAGTAACACACACAAGCCCACCCGCCTGCAGCACACAGTCCGAGTGGTGTTTACTCTCAAGTAAAAACCGGCCACAGGATAGCCGCTTCAATTGCAAGAAACCAGATCTTGGAAGTATATATACATACATATACACACATGCATATTTAGACTACAGTTCCAAAAGATCATGCTGGCTGGGGGATTCTGGACGCTGCATTATCAAAACGTAGATCTTCCAAGCTTTGCAATAAATGCATTTAATTTAAATCCTAAGTACACTTACCTGGAACTAAGCTTCGCTGAGCACAATAAGGCTTTGTTTTTAAGTGGACATGCACCTAATTGCGACTAGGTGGGACAGACCCACCCAGGCTAGAAGAGCTTCTCGGGGTTTTTGTCAGCACGCCCACAACAGTCCCGGAACCATTTCCCGTGACCTCCGGTTCGGCCTGACGCCCACGCGCCCTTCCCCTTCGTTTCTGGTCGGCGTCCCAAAGCCCACGGAGCATGCGCGGCCCACTCCCGGGCGGAGCATGGGCAGAAATGCGGGAAGAGTTTTCGTTTAGAATGAAAGATCCGGGCCATTTCCGCACCGGACTGTTATAGTGCTCTTATTCCACATTCAACATCCTAGGGAATCCTGGGGCTTGCAGTTTAAGGGAGAACCTTTGGATCTTCATGCTCAGCTGTGTAAACTTTTCGGAGCCTTTCAGATGAGTTGAACTAGAACTCCCATTGTGCGTTACCATCTGGTAGGGGATGGTGGGAGTTGTAGTCCAAGTGCCAACCCATCTGAAGGGCGCTGGCTTCTGGAAGGCGAACTGATCGTTTCCTTCGCAAAACCTGGAATACCCCCCTTTGCCTACAACTCTGGAAAGCCCTGGAAAAATGAAAGCTTTCTCTTGCCCCAACCTGACCATGCAACTCTCCAGAGGTTACTGGATTGCAACTACCACCATTCCTCACCATTACCTGTGCTAGCTGATAGTCGCACATCATCTGAAAGCTCACACGATTTCCGCCACTGCGTGCATAGAGCAGACTGAAAACTCCGTTCTCCTATGGAAGAGGTTTCCTCAAAAATAAAATCCTAGTGTTTTGAATAGGACTTACTCCCGCGGAAGTTATGTGCATAGAGTTGCCCCTTGGGGTTGCTGAGCTTTCTTCAGTCTCCCGAGTTCCTGAGCCCTTTCTGAGTGACAAATAAAACACACATTTTTAGAGGTGGGGATTTTACCATATCCATGTCAGCATAGTACTGGCGAGCTAAATTTCTACGGAGGATGGAGGGAGAACACGCTAATCCCGCCAAGAGGGGTGCCAGGGAGTTGGGAACTCTCGCTGAAGTAACTTTTCAGAATTATTAACCAAAGACATTCATGGAAACAGACTGGCTATGTCATTATAAGACTATCCATGTAGTTTGTGCGTGGGAGAGAAGACCTTCGGCCCGTCAGATTCTTGATCTACAATATTTACAGTTCCTTTAGCCATACTGGGCGTTTCCTCATCCCGGCTTCAGTAAAAAGTTTTGCATATGACTTATGAGGAAAAAGGGACAGGGCCGCCCCGGTGCTGGCTGTTTCAGAAACTTATATATATATATATATACACACATATCTATCTATCCATGAAGCCTTCTTACCGATGAGGCATGTTTAAATACAAAACTCAGGAATAAATTCTCTGTTCGCTTGGACCCAGAGTTTAGAAAAATCACTCCTGGGTCCACCCATAACTTTTTGGTTTCGACAGGTGTTTGGGAATTGTTTTCTAACACTATACTGTACCTTCACAGACGTATTTTTAAATTGCTTCTAATTGTCTCGGTATTTTAATTGCATCCGGCCTTTTTTTTTCAAACCAATGTGAAGTATTGTCTGCATTTGTTTTAATTTTTGTAAGCAGTTTTTGTCTCTCTGCTGCTGAAAAAATACGTAGGGTATAAATAAATAGCTAAGTAAGTAATATAATTGCGAGGACGAAATTAGCTGACTGGAAGCGCTTCTCAGAACTGCAATTCAAAAAACCACTTTCCATAAAAAATAAGACGCCCCAGCCAAGCAAGACAAGGGCGAAGATCGACTTCATTCTTGTCACCTGACTAAATAGCTCCGCCCCTAGCTTTGCCCCGTTGCATCTTGGGAAACCGCCATCCTCTGCGACGCCGCCATGTTGGATTTAAAGAGGCTGCGGCGAGATAAGCAGGAGCTATAATGACGTTTGTTTTTCTCTTCGCTAGGGAAGGGCAGAAGCTCGGGGGGGGGGTAGGGTGAGGTGCGAGCGCATGCGCGGCCACTCATCCATCCTGCGAGCCTGTTGTTCCTGAGGAAACAGGGAAAAGCCGCGGGTACGTGTTTGCTCTTCGTCCTTCCTTCTCTCTCAGAAATATGGTGGTCGGTCTCCTTGATTAAATTCGTCTTTTCTCTGCCCAGGAACGGCCCGGTTGTCTTGGCAGGAGGGCATAGTTACTGTCTAGGTGGTGCTGGCAAACGGGTAGGCCTGTGGGGTCTTCTCGAAGAGGGGTGAGGGATCATTGTTTAGTAAAAAAAAATCGAAATGGTGTCAAAAGACAAGAGGGTTGGAGAACAACAGACTCTGATGGAGAAGCGATTCTCCTTCCACCTCCCCGGTTCGGCAGTGGCAAAGGAAACGCGCTCTTCGTATGCTCAGGAACACTCCTTCCATTTCACTGTTCAGCAACTGAGTTTTGGACCTTAGAATCAGTGATGCGGCGAGCGTGATTTTTAAAGTCTGTATTTAATGGTCTTACAGGAATTCTCTTAGTACTGTGTTGTATTTCCGTATGTGGCGAGCCATCCCTGCTGCTTTGGGGGCCTTTTTGCTGAATGGAGCCCTGGACTGATAATATTACTGAAAATGGGTGATGGGGTAATGAGCCTCTTGGTGTAGATTAAGCTCTCATTTCAAACTGAAAGCACCTCTTGTGTCAGGTTCTCTCTTCCTCCCTGCAAATTGCTGTTGCTGGTTGCTCATCCTTGACTCAGTTGCAGATTTGTTGGATTATGGAGGGCTGTGTCTTTGGTCTGCTAGCAGAGTGAAAGTTAGTGCTCCAGGCTAATGGGAGGACTGGTGCCAAGGATTCTTGCTACTCCTTTACTGGCAGCAGATACATAGTCTGAAAGAGCAATGGATTTTTTTTCACAGTGCGCCTTCTGTTTAAGAATTCTTGTGTCTCTTATTGTGATCTGATTTCTGACCTGGCTGGGACAGTGGGTTGAATGCAACTACTAGGGCAAGGACAAACATTGCTTTTGTGGGCGGGGGTGGAAGGGGGAGGGACAACTTAGAGGTCTTAAAAGCCTGCCTTCCTATATTTATCTCCATTCATTCTTTTGCATGTTTTCTTTTTTTTTCAGAACTGGGCCCCTAACTTGTTTATAGTTGGGCTGCCTCAACTAGAATCTTACATATGTTTCTGTTGGAGTAAGTTCCTGTGAATTCACGGGGTCTTTCCTTTGATAAGCACATCGAGATGATGCTAAGAGTGCAACCTTCCTAACATATAATGAGAGTGGATTTTGGATTCTTGATTTGAGAGCAGCTGCTGCAAGACTTGCCCTGCTTTACGAATTTCAGAGCCAAGGAATATTAATAGTCATGGATACTTCCTTTCCCTGTTTCCTTCTTTTGATGCCAGAGAATGCTTTAATACATCTGGCATGTTTTTCTTAACTGGAATGTGGTAAAAGTCTTCTGATGCAACTGTCTGTAACTCTGCTGCCACTTCTAATTCTTATCACATTTTATGCCCAAGAATTGGTCCTCAATCCCACCTAGAAGTTATGTGCTGCCAGAGTACATCATTTTGTTAATTGTTTAGATATCTAAGGAATATTTGCTCTGTGAAATTAGCTTTGACAAACCATGGGTGGAGTTGGCAGGCGTGTGCTAGGTTGCAGAGTCTCCTGTATATGTGGCACTGTCCCTGCTATTTATAATCATGATGCTATTACACCATGTGGCTGTGGGATGTGCTGCCTTGCAGAAGGGAATTTAATGGATTCTTTGACATCCGGGCTTTAGGCACTCCTTTTTTTCCAAGGGACTGAATTACTGCCACAGTCCTTTCCAGATTCAGATGCCTATAGCTTTACACAGGTTCAAGTCGCATGTCAATAAAAGGCTTGTTGTTATTGTACTTGAACCAGTCTTGAACCAGTCTTATCTCTTTCCAAGAAAAAGACATTCTGCATAAATTTTAGGAAAAACTTCAACTGTAAGAGTTGTTTGAGAGTGAAATAGATTACCTGGTGAGAATGGAGATCTTTAAACAGAGATTGGATGGGCAACTTTCAGGAGTGCTTTAGTTGTGTCTTTATGCATGGGAGGGAGTAGGACTAGATGGCCCTTGTGGCTGCTTCTGGCTCTAGGATTTTGTGCTTCTTAAGGTCTTTCTGCACTGTTTCTGTTACAGTGCTCTTATTCTATTTTCAGTATCCCATGGAATTCTGGGGCTTGTAGTTTACTGAAGCCAAAGAGCTCTCTGGCTGAGAATTCTAAATGCCTCTCCCTAAACTGCAAACGCCAGGATTCCATAGGATGTTGAAAGAGGAATCATAGCGCTGTAACAGTATAGTATGGGAAAACCCTTAATCATAAGATATGATCTGTTGGTGCAAGAGATACTCCAGATCTAGGCTGGAAAAATTAGTTCTATCTAAGCATTTTGGTATATATAAGGGGCTTCTACAGTCAGAACTACTGAATCATAACCAACTGTGCTGAAAAGTAGTCTGATCTACATTTGTCTCCCATTCTCACTGAGCAGATGCTCTTGACCCACTTGTCTGGCTTGTTTTTCTCTATGCATTAAAGTTCTGCTTTGAGACCTATGGCAATTGGCATCTATAATGCATTACCATTTTCCTAAACATGATACTAAATTGGGAAAGATGAGGAGGGTAACTGCAAGGAGTAATGGATTTAAGTTTCAGGAAAGGAGATTCTACCTGAACCTCAGAAAGAACTTCCTGATAATCAGAGCTGTCCAGCAGTGGCATATGCTGCCTCGGAGAGTGGTGGAGTCTCCTTCTTTGGAGGTTTTTAAGCAGAGGCTGGATGGCCATCTGTTCAGAAAGGTTTGATGGGTGTTCCTGCATGGCAGGGGGTTGGACTCATTGGCCCCTGTGATCTCCTCCAGCTCTATGATTCTATGACTCTATGCTGAATGAACTTAACATTCTTCAATGATGGTATTTGTTTTTATATTTATTAATGAACCAGAAAGTGAGCTAATAAAAATACAGAAGATCTGATTTTTACCCTGGTGACACAAAATAGTAATTGCCTCTAAAGTTGCAGTTCTATTCCCAGTTTATAAGGACTACATCCCGTTGAGATCAGTGGGACTTAAACTTCAATAGAAAAGCATGGGATTGTGCTGCGAATGGCATTCATCTAAAAATTTGAACAGGCAATGAATAGTTTCAAATGACATGACACCTCAGCCTAATTACGGATTTTAACACTTTGGTTTACTCAACTAAGTGTATACAGTTATGAGAATCTTGAAAATATATTGGGCATTTTATTTCCTGCTTATTAGGAGACATGGTGGAATCTATATAGGTTTTAAATATTTTCACTGTCATGATTTCTTTTTCCTGTATTGGTTAGGTATGTTGTTGTTTTTTGTTCTTTATGTGTGTAACTTTAAAAAATAAGGGGAGATACCCTGATCACCTGCATTCTTTAGTCTACCTTTTTCCATCCCTTTAGTCATTATCTGGCTGAGGATGATAAGATTTGTACTAATCACATCTGAGAGATACCAGTTTGAGGAGGGTTGCCGTGCTAATAGCTTTAGGGAAAGTGTGACTTGTAGATGTCATGCTTTGCTTGATGAAATCCAAGGTTCTAGTATTGCCATCATACCATCCTGAATGCACTGTGCTTACCGAATTTCAGAAATTAAACTGGGCTAGCTCTGATTAGTACATGGTTGGGAGACCACCATGGAATGCTACAGATCTTTAGACAGGGTTAGGAGAAAATTCTGCTGAAATTATGGAAAGCAGCTGCACATTAGAACTGACCGAAAAGGGCTAGGCGGACCAATAGTCTGACTTGATTCTGATCTCTGATATCTCCTGTTAAAGGATCTTAGAAAGCAAGCCTTCCTACAGAGCAACTCTTTATTTGTTTCTTCAGAAATAAGTCCAATTGAATTACATCCTTGGAAGCTTGACAGCTACTGACTGTAGTTGTCAGGGGCCAACTTAAAAACTGGTTCTTCACCAGAAAGGATTACAATAACAAGTTGCTGGAATGAGTCTATCCACTTTTAGGCTGCTGATGTACTAATGGTGGAAATATTAATTTTGATTGGTTACTCCAGCCTGTGTGCCAAATAGCACATGATGAGCAGAAGCTTCCAATTAGTTATGTGAGATTGAAATGATGGGTTAAATGATTCCAAGGAACTTGTTTCTGTGCTGAACCAGTAAACTGGCAGCTGTAATGCACTGGATGAGGGCAAACAAATTAAAATTAATCCAGGCAAGATAAAGGCGTTCCTGGTCACTCGAAAGGCACATCGGGAAATAAGAGTTCAGACTGTGCTGGATGGGATTATACTTCCCCTGAAGATGCAGGTCTGGAGCTTTGTTGTACTTTGCATTTAGCCCTGACTCTGGGTGTTTCTACAGTGGCCAGGAGTGCATTTGCACAGTTAAAGCTAGTGTGCTGGGTGCACCCATTCCTTGGGACATCTGACTTGGGTGCAGTGATATGTGCCTTAGTTACATCCCAGTTGGATTACTGTAATGCATTCTGCATGGGACTGCCTTTGAAGAGTGTTCAGGAATTTCAGCTGGTCCAAAGAAGTGTAGCCAGATTGCTACCTGGAACTAGTTGCAAGGAGCATGCCACGCCCTTGTTGCAGCAGCTCCACTGGCTGCTGGTCCAATTCAGAGTGCTGGTTTTGACCTATAGACTGCTATAAACAGCTCAGGCCCGGGCTGTTTGAAGGACTATATCTTCCCATATGAGCCTGTCTGAGTTTTAAGATCTGGAGGATGGTGGGATCTCTCTGTCCCACCACCTTCACAGGCATGGTTGAGGGAATGCAGGAGAAGCACCTTCTCTGTGGTTGCTTGCACATTTTGGAACTCTCTCTCTAGGGAAGTTAGGAAAACAAAGAAAGAACCTTCCTATCAGTGGCAGGTGAAGACTTTTCTTTTCCAGCAAGCCTTTGGAAATTGATTTTAACAACAACGACAAATAAAAAGTTTTTAATGATGCTGTACTGTTTTTAGTATGTTTTAAAGTAAGATTTTAATTGGTTTTAATTTTTATTTAACTTATTAATATTGTTTCAATCTTAATTTAGTATATTTTTAGCCATATGTGTTCTATTATATCCTTTGCCTTTTTGTAAGCTACCTTGAGCTGCAGCCTGAAAGAAAGGTTGGATATATATAAAGGGATGGATGGGCTGGCAAATTTGTGTGTATGGAACACTTCGCTCATATGGAAGAGAATGAAAAGCACTTGAACATTTCAGTACTGCAATAAGAGTTATAATCCAGTCATGGATCCACCATATTTTTGGATGAGGTATTGATTTCTATTTTCAAGGGATGAAAGCATTCTTGAGTTAAGTTTTCTTAGACAATAGTGGTAAGTTTCTTGGACAATGGCACATGTGTCTTCATTATAGTGATACAGTCATCAACTGGACTTCAACCTTATCAGATACAAAAAGAACCTTAAAACTCAATCTGAGACAAAGAATACACCTGTAATCCCCCCACAGTTTTTAGCTGTTAAAGGAAATGTATAAATAAGACCTTTCAATTACTGAATCTGAAATTTACAGTAAAAGCAAAATTAACCAATGAGCATTTCCAGATCAGATATCATTGCCTTTGGAAGTACTTGTTGTGGTGTCCTGAACTCTTCGGAAACAAGTTGTCCCTCTTTTGTCTGCTAACTTCCCCCTTTCTAATTTCATAGGAATTTCTCTCCTCAAGTGATTGTTCTGTCATAATTAGAAGCAATTAATTTGTCTGGCTTTTAATCTTCCCATAGTAGTAAACCACAGTAGGGTTATATAGTGAGATTATCCATGGCTAAATTGTCTTGAACACATACCCGGAACAATGGCATGTAATTCTAAAGAATTACATTATAAATGGTTGAGTGCCAAATGCGAAAACACTGTCTTTCGAAGTGCTGAGAATGCAGAGATTAGTGGCTCTGATTCTTTGATGTAAGAGAAATTATTTTTCTTAAGATACAATCTGATGCGTAATTACTTGGGTATATCTTCTATTGGACTTGGTGGGGCTTAAATCTGAGGAAAGAGGTGGAATCTAAATTTGTTTGGTTCAAGATGTATTGAACAATAGTGTTCTGTTTTGTAGAGCTGTTATCTTTAAGTTTACTTAGCTAGCAGAATGCTGTTGCATATCATTGAATGTGTATCAAAATTGTGCTAGTTCTTAGAAAAAGTAATTGCTTGTTGTTCCCAGTGTGATAGTTGCAGTGGTGCAGGAGTGCTAAATATGGCAGAAATCTAAGCTGGAGAGAGTCTAAGGAGATGCTTCCTACAGGGATGGTACTGGTATGGTACAAGGCTGTGAGACTAAGGCAGTAGCATAATGGACAGAAGTGCAACTCCTACTAACACTAACAGCTTCCACACATTTCTAGTCTTAAACCCGGTTTCTTGTTCCAACTAGATTAAACTCGTTGGATCAGTACGTTTTGTATAAGTATTTATTTCTCATTCATCAATTGATTTAGTGGGCCATCTCTAGTTGTAACCGGCAATCTTTAATCTTTATCCCCATTTTTGAAACATGAATTTGGGGTCACCGCTTGCTAAACTGGTACAGTCATACAGCTCTACACAATGGTTGCGACAGAAAAATAATAGAGATTGCAGAGTGCTGGAAAAAAATGGAAGTCCCATCAACAGAAAAATGATTTAATAGATTGATGGGGAAAGTTGAAATGGGCAATCTTACATACAGGTTAAACAGTCAAACAGAAAATGAATTCTAACCTGAATGGAAATGTTTAATTATTTAAAGGAAAATGAAGGTAAATTGATGATAGTAGGTTTTTGAACTCACATACATTTTTAAGCTCTGACTCATTCATTTTACTGAGAAGTGTTGTATGAAAATATTAGGCAATTCTAGCTTGTGGCTATTTTTTAGGATATTTTTAATACCCGCAATATATGATTTTAGTAATAATGTTTAACATTTATTGCTATTTATAAACCATTGTTCTATTTGCTATTGTACATTAGTATTTTTGGTTTAAATATTATGATGTCGATATTTAGGTTATAAAGGTATGATATCAGTGTTTAGAATTAATTTAATTTAAAATAATAGAATAACAGCAGTAATGGTAATAACTGACTAATAATAAACATCATCATCAATAATAATAATAATTGGCAATAATAATCATTTTTATTAACTAGGTAAAGTACTTTTGAGTATATAGATAAGATTATTGGTATTAAGTATTATTACCATAAGTACTATTGGCAGCAAAATTAACTATTAAATCATTGCTTAAGATCTAAATACAAGTATTTACTAGGAGTTGTTTTCAACAAGAATGTGAGCCAATTTTTAGTTATTTGTAGTCTTGTTTTGTAGCTTTGTTTAATATTTGTTACTTTGTTTTTTCTTTGATAATGAATTGTTGTATAGAGTTTTTTGTGTACTGTCTTGTATTGTTTTAGTGTTGTATGCTTTTTTAAAAATCTTATTAAAAAGAAAAAAATAAAGGAAATTAATGGAGATTTCCCCTCAGTCCTATGCACGCATTATAATAAAGTGAGGAGCTATCTTTTTTCCTTAGTAAATTATTAGATAATGTTACAGCACTTTAAAACATTTGGAAGACTAAAACTTGCAGTAGGAGAGTTGATGCAGCTTCTGCAACACCATACCAAAATGTTTTAAGCGCAGGGGAGAATAAAGCTGATATTGTGCACTGAGACTTTTAAGAAGCCTGGGATGTAACCCTGAAGGCTCATAGGTAATTTAGTGTTTAAAAAGGGATGAGTTGCCTTATGAATTATTAACTGACTTTAAAAATATAAAAGTTTCAAAATAGAGGGATGAAAAGGTTGTTTCCTCCCGAAGATCTTTATTGGGACCAGTGCTGTCTACTTATTCGTAAATAATTTGAAGTACAAGGTGATGTTGCCAAGGTTGCAGATAGCACTAATTCACATGCAGTGGAGAAAGGCTAAGCAGACTATGAAGGATTCCAAAAAGACTTCTATAAATTGTCTAACTGGCCAGCCAGCCAATAAACAGCAGGTAGGAAAGAGCTTGGGAAACCTGCTAAATAGCTGGCTACGGGCACTGTATCAGCTAAAAGCTGCGCTATTAAATTGGGAGTTACTTTTTAAAAGGAACTGAAAATAAAAAGGCAGAAGTTTGTTGCTGTATTACTTATGCTAGCGAAACCACATTTGTTAATTAATACCAAGCCAGTATTTATATAATAAACAAGCATAACAAATTATACACTGCATTCTTAATATAAGTTTGTGGTATGTCAATGTTTAGAATGCAGCACTTTCTGGTGCTTCTGGTTCTTCTTACTCTGTCTTGAAAAGGATACATTAAAGCAAAAAAAAAAAGGTAACAAAACAACATTGTGGAGATATCCAGATCACAATTACTGGAGTAAAATGTTGAGTTCTGTCTTGAAACTAGTAGGTGACCAGAGAAAGGTATCTTCAGTGACTTCAGATTTGCTTGTGAAGTCTTCTGAACTGCAGATAAAGACAGGTGGGCAGATAATGCTCTTGATTCATTTGCTCAAAATTTGAACTTCCTAAGGCAGAGCTTTCCAAACTTTTCATGGCTAAACTAACCCCTTATAAGAGAGATAGACACATACATAAATTATAATAAAAGTGTATGAGGATACAACATACATTTTTAAAAATATATTATTTATAAATAATAACATACATTTCCAAGATTGTAGGTGACACAACTACATGCTCAAGAGACGCACTAATGTGTCACGGCACACCATTTGGAAAGCCCTATCCTAAGAGAACTCAAGTTGAAAACTCAGTAAGAGCACAGATGTATCTTTTGACATAATCAGATTAACCTTGAAATGGTTATCATGACAACAATATAACACTCGGGATTCTGAGCAGGTTTGTATTGTTAGTGCAGTTTGTTACAGGTACTGGTAATTCCCAGACTGCGTGTATCAAGAGAAGGACTAGTAAGCCTGGAGAAGTTAAAGGTGCCTGTGAGCCCAACGTACTGATCCCACCCACCCCCAGGAGAATAATTGTTGCAGCTCTGTGTAATCCATGGCTCTTGTCATCTACTGAAGATATGTGGTTTCAGAGAGACTGAATAGGGCAGCGCAAAAGCACAACAATGACTTGTCATCAGAGGATGTTGCTTGTGGTTTGTCCCTATGAGATGACATTCTAGACTTCTCTCTAATCAGAAAGCCTGCCCAGATCAATAACTAATGCAGAAAACGCAGGAGATAGATTTCTTTGATGGCAGCTAATTCTCACTTTTCAATTCAGTTTGTCAGCAAAAGCATGAACAGAGACCATGGTTTCTTAGCATACTATATATTAGTATATGAGTTTACATCACTGCCACAGTTGAAACAGACTAATTCTCTTCAGAAAATGTTCATGCTTCAAGGAAATAGACTTTTGGCTGAGCAGGTTTTTAGTGTGGTGTAGCGGTTTGATTGTTAAACTACAATTCTGGAGATCAGGGTTTGAATCCCTGTTCGGCCATGGTAGCCTGGTGGGTGACCTTGTGCAAGTCTCACACTCTCAGCCTCAGAGGGAAGAAAAGGCAATCTTGCCAAGAAAACCTCATGGTAGGTTTGTCTTAGGGTCACCACGAGTCAGAGATGACTTAAAGGCACACAACAACAACTAAGCAGATTTTATTGCTTTCATACCTCATAACTAAAAGACTAGCTCCCTTAACAGCCTTGTATATCTTGTGCAACTCTTTGAAGGTTTATATTCAGGGTCTCAATTTGCATCTTTCTGTATCATTTTATACCCCACTCATTCCCACAACTATGCACCTGTGGTTAAATATTTGTGACTTTATTGTTCTACTCCGTAAGTGCTTCTGAAGGAGTGGATTGAAATCCACAAAAGCCCATACTGAAATAAATCAGTTGATCTTAAATTTATTGCTAGACTCCTCTCACCTTCCCTTTTATCCTCTAAAAGTAAGTTTCTTTGGCTATAAGAGTGAAGCATTCCTCCAACATTAAATTTGGGTGGACAGTGGGAGTGGTACTTTGCCTATGCAAAGTTGGAGAAGTGTTCTGTGGCAGCTTCATTATAGGAGCCAATCTCCAATCTGCTTCTTAAATCAGTGCACAAGCACAAAGCAGTCAGACTGCTATAAATTCCTGTTTCGAAAAGCTCTGAGGCTGACCTTCAAAGCTGGTTTGCACAGTTGCTATGGGAAGTGCAAAAGGGGCCTGAATAAGAAGTAATTCTACAATAGGAAATTAGCGTCTTTGGCCAGGTGGGGGCAGGATGGGGGTGGGGGAGATGGAGAAAATAGTGTTTTCTAAAGATATCAGAATACCGTTACATGAAATCGTAAAACAATTTTGGAAAAATATTTCTGTCTTCCAATAGAGGGTTCTTATTTTGCTTAAAGGGTAAAGTGAATCTTCCTCAATGTTGTGATTAAGCAAGTTGTCTTTCGTATCATGCCACTTATCTTAAGCAAAATAATTGCTTTCTCTGCTAAAAATTTCAGTAGACTATAACTCATATTTCATTAATTGCAGTAAGGTTTCCTTATTGCAGTACTCTTTGGAAATGGAGGAAACCTAACAGTTGGCACTTGTTTGCAGAGCTGTTTGCCCTTTTAAAAAACATTATTTTGAGCATAGAACCCAACTTTCAGCATCAAGGTGGTAGTGGAATAGTTTACTTTGGCTGCACTTTTTGAGGTGGGTTTTATCTTTCTGACCATTTCTGCATGCAAATGAATGAAAGGAGAAAACTAGAGCTGACCATTATAAGGCAGAGTACTGTATCCATGTCTTTGGTTAGGAATCATACTGGGGCTTGGAGGGACAATTTTTAGGGATAGTATTCAAGAAGAAAGGAAGTAATTCAGCATCCAAATGTTGAGAATGATGTAAGAATAGACACATTCTTAACATAGTGGGTGCAAAAATTAGAGCAAAAATTGTTCAACTTCTCTCTTCCAGTTTGTGGTTGGAATACCCCACAGTATTTAAATCTCAAATAATCTGCCCTGGACTTCCTAGATGGAGTTTGGATTTAATGTTAATGTACAGACTTGGGATTCAAATGCCTTGGAGGGTGTTCAGGAAAAACAGTCAAAGGGCTGCCCAAGAATCTATGCAAACCCTCTGATTCATTAGTGGAAAAAAGTGTGGTCTTTTAGATTTTGTTAGACTGCAACTCCCAGTATACTTCATTATGGCTATGGTAACTAGGGCTAAAAGAAATTGTGGTCCAACCAATCTTTGCAACACAATATTTGCCCACCCTTGTTGTAGTTCCTCAAGGGCAGATGACTAAAGCTATGGCTTCGTTTTATAGAGATGATAATCCTTGATTGCTAATCTTTAGAGAGAAGCTATTGTATAGGGATGTGCATGTTTCATCCAATTAAACAGGAATGGAAAATCTCAGGTCCACAGGCAGCTCACAAATTTCCCCCTCTAGTTTGCAGAGTCTGCTGTTACAGCAAGATCAGCAGCAGCAACCTAATTTGGAACACTTTCTCCACCTGCCTCAGAAAGAACTGCAGTTGTGCATGGGGCAGAATGGCTGGTGTGGTTTGTACAGTACTTACGTAGTTACATGCATGGCAGATTAACAGTGGTGAGATAAAACAGAGGACAATAGAAAGTCATAATTGGTGAGGACGGACTTGAGTAGGAGTTATACTGGGCGGCAGGGGTGGGGTTGCAGGTAATCCCATGCTGCTTCTCAGCCAGTCTCTTGCTATCTCTAGTGAAAGAGAGGGCTGACGAGAAAAAGGAAGCCAGAACAAATTATTAGAAAGGGTCTGAAAGAGGGTCTGGACCCCACCTATATTGAATATGTTTTTGTTTTGAGGGCAGAACAGAATGAAATCTCATATTTTTAATCCACTTAGAGTGAGAAAACAAACAACATCCCCACTCACAACAAACTGAGCATTGAGTACTCAGCAAAATGGCTATAAATTATGTGCCGAACACTGCAGTTGTCCATCAGTGGATGCAGGTAGTGCCCATTATTCCCACTATCCTGCTCTCTGCTGTACAGGGCCAGGAGACTAAGGTGTCTGACGCATGAGATGGGCCTATATAAAGTCTCAGAGTGGAATAGACTCTTGGGAGTGTTCAGACTCTCACAAGATCTCTGATTTCTCCTCTTTCAAAACTTGCCAGTTCTGAGCTGACCTGGGAACAGAGAGGGCTGTACTGTATTGCTGTGTGTAAAACCTGACAACTCTGGAGGGGGGGCATCTTCATCAGGGTCTGTACCTTCTGTTGTGGCCCTGGCCAAAGACAGAAATATCTTTCGACCATACAGGACACTGCTGGCAGAATAGTGCTACCTGTTATGCTCTCACCTCCAGGAGATGGCTGCTACTAAGGTACCTGCTTCCACTCTTTTGTTAATAAATTGTCAAGCCATCTGCTCCTGCCTCACTAGCAGCAGCTAATTAGGCTCTTGCTCTTCTGGCTAATATTCTGTGTGCTTCTTCCATGTTTTTGATTGTGCTTCCCTTCTGCTCTCTCATAGAGCACCTGTCTGTCTTTCAGATTTGTGCAGTAGGTCTCTCAAATGTTACAAGTTATTGTCATCTACTAAGTCCATAGGTAGTTAGCAGGAGAAGCAGAGAACTAAAATGGGACATGTCACAGTAGGTAGTGTCCTCATTGCAGCTAAAAAGCTGCTTCTGCTTTGTGTGATTGATAGCTGTTGCAAATTGCTGCAAACTGCTGTGAACAGAACATCATACAGTAATTCCCATGAATCTTTTTTGTTTTTGTACAGCCACTTCTCCTCTTTTGTTCTTGTCTGCATGTTTACTGAAAGAAAGCTAACTCTGAAAAAAAAGTTAAAGAAATTTTTATTTTTCTTTCCTTTCCTTCCTCCCTCCCCCAGTCAAATGTGTGAATTGCTTAGCAGCTAATACAATGTTTATCATGTTTAATAAGTGTAACTTGATGTCGGCTTACTTTGTGCAGGTAGCTTGGTCATCCCTATATCTACCTTGATATAGTACAAATGCTGTTCTGTATAGAATGGAAGCATATTAGCTGCCTCTGGGCTGTGTGATCTGCACTGTCAGCATGAGCACTGATGTGTAAAATATGTGTAACCCAGACACTAATAACAAACTACCCCTTTGTACCTCTGGGGAATTTGGAGGGATAGTCTGAACACATGGACACACACACACACACACACACTGTTTTGAACTCATCTTGCAGATTTTCCTTGTATAAAAAGACCTTCATAGATCTTTTTTTAGAGTTGGCAGGGAGCTTGGTGGTCATCGCCTTTCAACCTTCTTCTGAGGGCAAAATTTAGCATGGCAGTTGTGAAACTTTATGCTCTATCCAGCTTCAAACAGAATCTTGGTCTTGGTAACCATACCCTTCACCACCCTGGTCACCCTTCTCTGAGCATGCTTTGGATGGTCAGTGTCCTCCTTAAATACAGTGGCCAGAACTGGACACAAGACTCTGTATGTGGCTCAGTCAGAGACTTCTTGGTGGCTGCTCCAAGGCGTTGGAACTTCCTGCCTTTTGTCAGTCCCATGACTTTCACAGACATGTTTGATGGGAAACATAAGACATGGCCTTGTTAATGACTATTCCTAGAATTCTCTTCCTAGTGAGACTAGAATAGCACTCTCTTTGCTGTCTTTCCATCTGGAGGCAAGGATTTTATTCCAAGATGTTTTTGCAAACTGAGTGTTTTTAAATAAAAGTCTTTTAGTAGGGGTCTCTAATGTTTTTAATGGTGCTGTTTTTAAGACTATAATTATTATTTTAATTGTATGTTTTGGTGAGATGATGATGATAGTTTTTGCAAGTGCTGCAGATGGGAGAGATGTCCAGTTTTTTCCCCCAGTTTTTCTCCAAGGCTTCATATCTATTCGTTGACCCAAACCTCTGCTATTCTACAATTTTATACTCCTTCAGTCTTTCTGATGCGTTGGAATAACACAGACAACAGAATTGTTTGTCAGTCTTCATTTTATTTCAGAACACATTCTGAGCATGTGAAGTTTCGTTTTATTATCTAGAGAATGTCAGCATATTCTTTGTTAAAATAAAAATAATAAAATGAAAATCTGTAAATCATCTGCATATTTGCTGGCTATCATTTGACTGTACTTTAAAAAAAAAAGGACTCTATAATGACCAGCATTGGTCTTGGTGGGTACTGGCATGCATGCACCAGCCTAAGTGCTAATGCTGAGCTTATTTATTGCATTTGTAATTTAGAGTCCCCTAGTCTTAAGGTTCCAGATCAAACTTCAGCCACAGCAGTGTTTTTGCTTATGTGATACCAGAACTACATGATTCCAGAACTAAAACACTAAGGTATAATTCTAATTTTGTTAAGAAGACCTGCAATTTAAGGAAAGTATAGCTTTGAGTTGCTATATTAGCTCTTCTATTCCATGCACTCTTTCCACTCATCAAACCACAGTCTTAACATTTAATATTCCTTGATGTGACCACACGCAACTCTGCATACAGCTAGGCAGAATCCAACTGCAGTAGCAGGTACAGATTCCATGGGACGTGGCTGGAATGAAGCCACCCTGGCATTGGGAATACAGTGTTAATATTTACCTAGCATCAGAGTAAGAGCCTTGTTGTTCTTCTTACATGGTATAAGCAAGAGATAAGGCTGCCTTTATGGTGGATACTTATCTTGAGCACAAAGCAGAACAAAGGCAAGCCCTCTTTCACCTTATCCAGGTCTGTATTGGTTTAAAGTTTTAATGCATCTTTTAATTGGAGTGAGACAGATGTATATCAGTGTCTTGCACATTGTCTATCCTTACTGGTCTGCAAGAAAGGCAGGTTTGCATGTTGGAGGCCGCAGTCATCAAATGGTATGTATCTTGGCATGCTATTAAAAGATGAAGCAGATGCTTCATTGAATAATCTTTTTTCAATAAATGGTTTTGGAGAAAGAAAATGAAGAAGGGAGTGTCTCCATTTTTATAGCATGAGGGCCATCGGAATGAAGAGTTGGGAAATAAGTCTAAATAAGGTATCAGAGCAGAAGTTCTGCCCAGAGCAGAAGTTTATTCAAAATACCTCCTGACTCCACCTCAGTCCCCTGAAAATTGACCAAAAATAATGCAAAAACATAGAATTGAAAATCAGGGGGGGATTTCTGGTCACTTAAGACTAATTTTTGTTTAAAAGCAAGTGGTGTGGACTGCTGTAAAAGCACGAGTGAACATTGGCTCCTGTAGCAGATGCCTGTCTCTGTTCTAGATTATTGCTGAGTAAAGAAACATTGTTTTCAAAATTTGGATATGAAAGGCAAGGTATAAAAATTCTGCACAAATGCCCGTGGCACTGGACAGATTAATTAAACACCATGAAAGATATCAGACTATAAAATGAAAACAGTAAACCAGCCTTCAGGGAAGAGGGTTTGGTAAGCTGTCCTGTTAAAGGATTCTCCACTCCATAGTATGCAATCCTGCATAGGTATGCCCTGCTCCATTTTATTTATTGCAGTGTCTCAAGGTTATTCAAAAGCCATGCCTTAATTTGAAGAACAAGGTACATAGAAAGATTCCCAAGAAAACAAAATATTCCCTGATAATTGGACCCCTCGCTTTCTTTTTAGATACTAAGCAGGAACTGCTGCTGGGTGCACATTAGTTTTTTCCTGTAGTCATGGCGTAGTTGGATAAAGCTGTCATTTTCCACTTGCAAAATCCATGAAAAATAGCCAGAATTTACTGTTTCATATTAGAAGTATTAAGAATCTTATTCTTGGCTTGGGTTGCAATCCTGAACTCCTTTAGTAGAGAGGAAGTTCCAAGTTGAATGAAAGAGAGTTAGTCCTGAGCAAATACCCTCCGGATTACATTAAAAGATGTGGTTACACAATTCTGTGATGTCTCTGACATTCCTTGACCCGGAAAATTGTCTTTCTTTATTATGTATATACCTACCTCTCATTTCTTCCAATTAGGTATACACATAACAAAGAAAATTCTATCTCACCCTTTTTCGAAGGCACTTAGATAACAACAACTTGACATAGTGGCAACAGACTTGTCCTTTAAATGGGGTCTGATGAGTAATCTGTGGTGGCATGTTGTGAAATAGCCAGTTGGTAGTTTTATGAGCAACAGCAAAAAACTGAATAGTCACAACACTTTCTGAAAGCATGTGATAACAGTGTTCAGGAACACAAAAACACTTGTGATGGTATGGAGTGGGTTGGGTGGTTTTGCACATTTCTGGTGAGAGAGAGAGCACATACATGGTGTTATGAATGTTGACCTATGAAGAATTTGCCTGTGGTCAGTTATTTTATGAAAGGCTCAAGCTGGGAGCTTCCTATAGACCAGAAATAGACGTCATCGGCTTTCCGAGTGCTTTGGACTACAACTTCACAAATTCCAGCTAATGTGGCCAGTGTTAACTTCCTGTGGAAGTTAAATGTCCAGAATTATGTGGAGGTCTAAAGGTTTCCTATCCCTGCTATAGAATTAGGATAGTGTTTCCCAGGTTAGCAGCTGTGCTGAAGGGACTGCTGACCCTGCTTCAGGTGCTTGCTGAATAATGAGATTTTTGGTGAATAGACAAAATGAGGCATCAGTTGAATGCATTTGTTGAAGTGGGTCTTGAATTACAAAAGGCCTACTATGAAGTGAGAGGAGGTGATTGTGAAGAGGCTGGGGTGGGGCACCTTGAGAAGCGTTTGCTTGCAGCTGCATGGTGATTTGTGCTCTGTGACGTTATGTCACTTCCTGGAGACCAGGTCCCTGATGGATGTCTTGTCTGTGCTGGAGGAAAGCATCTGCTGTCTCTCCCTCTCAGGAGTCTGACTGCATCCTTGCTGCTGCTGCAGTGGGTGGGTCACCAAGCTGCATAGTTACTCTGTCAGGTAGGGAGATTGCTCAGACTAGCAGATGCTATCCTGTTGTTTCTGCTAATATTTACCCTCTTGCAGTTTGTATAGTGCTGGTTGGTCCCTCTGTGGCTCTTCTGGAAAATCAGCTTCCATGTAGTGTAACTTGCTCAGCTGAGTGGGGGTTCTGCTGTTGGGAGCTGAAAGACAAAGATCAGGGCGCTGTCCGTTCTTCTTGACAGAGAGCCTTTGCAGTCAGATGGAGCCCTCCATCTGAAAGAATCAATAACAGAGGGCCTGTGGATAATAGGGATTTTCCTGGAGCCCCATAGGGTTGACTTGAATTGAATTAAATGGAACCTTATTCCTCTGACAGATTCACTGGCAAGTAAGGCAGGGTGCGGTCATGTCGCTAACATTGCAAGGAAAACTGGAGGACTCTAGGGGATGTTTAGTTTTTGTGGAAGGATTGTCAAGCTAATAGGTTGTGGGGAAGATCTATTTTGCATTATGAAAAATACATGTAACCTAGGAACTGGAGTTTGATGATGTATGGACCAGCTTTAAAAGCTCTAGAGAGGCACACCAACCAAATACATTCTACTACTTTTCTTGACATATTTGTCTGCTTATGATAACAGTATTACCTTGCTTAAACTTGCTGCTTTGCTTAAACTTGCCCTTTTTGGAAGACAAAGCTCTGTTTTCTGGCCCAGCACATTACTGAGTCTCAGTAGGACCTAGTGCTGCTGTATCAGCTCTGGAGAATGCAAAAGATGAGGTTGATGTATTGTAGCATGACACAACTTGAAGGCACACAACAAAGTGCCTGGAGGCAGGTGTAGCTCAGTTACCTGGCAAGGGAGTTGAATTGATTCTGGAAGACTTGGATTCAAGGTTCACCTGCACTACGGGCCTACTGTGAGCTTGAACAAGTGAGTGTTTTTCTGCCTCAGTTCTTCATTTGTAAAGTGTGTACTAGTGAACCAGGCTGTGAAACTGGGAATGGTGCAAACCTCATCAAAATGGTAAATACTGCAGATCTAGAGTACTATGATAATTACAATGATGGTAGCATTTTTTAAAAAGTGTGTTATGAGACCTCAAAAACTGATACATTTATTGTCTTATAAACCTTCATAGGTATGATTCTAATTAATCACAGACAGGAATGCAAAGACTAATCAGAGCCGCAATGTAAAGATGAAATTCTCAATAGCTGTAGTTATTTAAAGGAGTGAAGCTAAAATCTATTATTTAACTCATCATTTAAGTTTCATTTTCCTTTCTGAAGGCTCCACTTGAGAGACAACTACTCATTTCATGACTTAGACATGTATAGTTAGACTGGACTGGAATCCTTTGTTCTGAGCCTTGTAAGCTTAATGTGTCTGTTGTTGTTCTTGTGCACCTTCTAGTCATTTCTGACTTACAGTGTCCCTAAGGCAAAACCTATCACAAGTTTTCTTGGCAAGACTTGTTCAGAGGAGGTTTGCCTTTGCCCTCCTCTGAGTCTGAGAGTGTGACTTGGCAAAGGTCAGCCAATGGGCTTCTGTGATCAAGCATGGATTTCAACTCTTGCCTCCAGAATTGTAGTCCAAAACTCATATCACTACACCACGCTGGCTTTCATAGCATCTCTGATCCAGTTTATAAACAAAATAGTATCACATTGTTTTTCATGTATTTTGTCACTTCATTTTTCAGGTAGGAAATTGAATATTTTCATGCTCCTTTTGCTAAAGTACTCCTTGCATGTAGAAAGCTAATCTGTCAAGGAGCAGGTTGGGCTGATGTGTTCTACTGGACTCCCTAGTTTTCTACACATGAGGGCCATTTCCACACTTTACTGTTATAGTGCTATTTTTCCACTTTCAACATCCTATGGAATCTGGGGTTTGCAGTTTAAGGAGGGGCATTTCTCAATCAGAGAGCTCCTTGACCTCAGTAAACTATAAGCCTAAATTCCACAGGATGTTGAAAGTGGAATAATGCACTATAAAAGTATAATGTGGAAATGGCCAAGAATTTCCCATGAACAAGGCATTTGGGGAGGGTGGGCGCGCACACACGCGCCTTCAGGTCACATGTCAACTTGTGAATTTCACAGGGTTTTCTTAGGCAAGGAATACTCAGAGAGGTTTTGCCAGTTCCTTACTTTGAAATATAGCCTACAGCACCTAGTATTCATTGATGGTCTCCCATCCAAGTACTAACCAGAGCTTACCTTGCTTGGCTTCCAAGATCAGATGGGATCAGGTGTGTTTAGGATATTTAGTGTTATTGACCAAGAAAAGCTTTATTGTTAACTGCTAACTAGGTTGGTAGAGGATGGCCACAGCAATATGTCTTTCCTCACCAATAAGTCTGCAACAAGCAGTCAGTTAAAAGAAAGAGAATACCAGTTCTTCCACGGATGAAGAAGACTTTCTGTCACCATCACAGGAACACCAGGTAGTCTCTTTGCAGGAGGCTGTTATGTTTTTTGTAGGCTACTACTTCTGTATATGTATCTGGACTTGTTTACAGGCTGATTTACATAGTTTTACATTTTGTTATTTTGTTATTACTAAACTTGTATTGCTGTGTTAAAGGGCTAGTACACCTCCAGCCTTTTGTTTCCTAACTTCTCAGTGCAGGATCTCCAGCTAAAGCAACTCTGTGTGTGTGTGTGTGTGTGTATTTCTGAACTAAAATTGGATGTATGCATACATTGTAAATGAAAATCAGGTTCAGAAAGCATATCGCTCTTTAGATGTTGGATGGTAGCATCAGGGCCAATCCACATAGCCAGGGTAAATTCTGATGGGAGGTGCTGTTTAGAACCCGTGAAGTCACAAGCTGCATACATCTGACGAAAAACTCATTGGTCGTAAGCATAAGATTGTCCTTTCATCAGAGGATTGTTTTGTATATGTCACTGCCCTGAACTGGGCAAGGCAAACAGAAAACACTGACTTGTACAGAGGTGAATTGGCCAGCTTCTGAGGGCAGAGAAATATCTATTCACTTGTGGAGGAGGAAGATAACTGTAAGGAAACAAGGGCCTTTTCAGCACAGGGTTTTTAAAACAGTGCAGAGCGTCCTCCAGAGAGGACGTCTACACCTGGGAGTGGACTGGGTCTGGACTACTTTGTGTAGTTCCGGACCTCAGCCCGCTCCGGAATGACCCAAAGTGGTCGTTCAGCGTGCTTTTGAAAGACTGCTTAAAACAGGTATTTCAAAAGCACGGAGCGTGCTACTCTATGGCTACGCTCCAGTGCAGATTTGCAGGCTCATACCAGTGCAAGCCTGCAGATCTGCCGGGGGCGGGCTTTAGGCTGGCGAGCTTCAACGGTTGGAGAGCCTCCAGCCATGTTCGTCCCCGGAGCAGTGTGGAGCGTGGTCACGCAGTGCTCCGGACCAGCCTGGACCCACTCATGGAGCACACAGGTCCGGTGAGTATCGGCACGGGGCAATTCCCTCACCCTGTGCAGAAAAGGCCAAGGTTGCAGCAATGAAACATGTAGTACAACAGTAGTCAAAGTATGCTTTTGGGGCCACATGCAGCTGCCCAAACCTATTTTTGCAACCTTCAACTGTTCCAGTCTCCCTGGACTGCACTTTTTCTGGGTCAGCCTCTTAGGTTTGCAGGGGGAAGTAGCTGAATAGACCAAGCAATGTCTGAACATTCCCATAAACAAACCACCATTTTTATACAACTGCACCCAAGTCTGGAATTGGCCTCCAAACTGATGAATTGCTTCTTCTGGAAAACCCCAAGAGTCAAAATACATCTTTTAAATAGGTTGCATCCTACACACAAACTGATTAACAATCTTTAAAACAGTTTCAAAACTGAAAGTGGATTCCCAATCACTTCTTGGGTTGTTGCCAGTCAGTGTGGTCCCTGAAGTATTAAAGAGGCAGAAAATTGGCCCCTGGACGTGTTGTAAAGGTACCACAACTGGCAGCCTCTGAATGAGTGGGGTACTTTGCTGTTCCACAGACCTTTCACTGTTTCATTAAATCTCTGACAGTATAGCAGAAGTCCCGTCACAACACACAGTTGGGAAGATGGCTGGTTTAAAACGTGTGAACACTGGAAATTTAGGGAATGAAATTTGGATATCTTTGTGCCTTCCGCTCACTTGCTGTATATCTGCAAACCACACAGAAGAACTAGAACAGTGGTTCTCAACCTGTGGGTCCCCAGATGTTCATGGACTTCAGCTCCCAGAAGCCCCAGCCACTATGGCCAATGCTCAGGGCTTCTGGGAGCTGAAGTCCACGAACATCTGGGGACCCACAGGTTGAGAACCACTGAACTAGAAGAAGCAGATGTACATTCCAGACTGCAGTGCAGTTCTAGAAGTGCTGTGGTTTCCAAGTTCTGTTTTGGTTTGTCCACCAGCTTCTTCTGTAAACCTGAGAGGCTTATCCATTCCATATGTAGTCAGCCCTCCATATTTGTGGGTTTGACTTTCATGGATTTGATTATTTGTTAATTTTTTCAACCCTTACTCCCCCCCCCAATCTTAGATGCTTCTGTTCAGGGGGAACCTTCCCTCTCAGCAACTCTGATCAAACTGCACAACCCTTTAAAAACCCACTTCTGGTTCTCCACCACCACCACCAACTGCTGCTGCCTGGCCAGCTAAGGACAGCTTGAGGCCTAATTTCTCAGCACCACAAACCCTGTCCCAGTGCCTCCCACGTCTAAAGAAAGGGATAGGCGAGAAAGTGGAAGTAGGGCCATGGTTTCAACCCACTCCCTTTCCTTGTCTTTCCTTGACTTGGTTTGGACCCCACAGTGCCTCAGCCTCCTTCCCACAGATACACATACGTTTTGATATTTGCATTTTTTTCACTTTTGTGGGGGTCTTGTGCCCCTAACTGTAGCAGATGTGGAGGGTTGATTGTAGCAAGAGAAATCTCAAGAACTCTGCCAGTTTTATTAGACTTCCAGTGTGCACTGTAGCAGTTCTACACAAGCACTCACTTAGAGGATTTTTCTTCTCCAACCAGAACATAAGGAGATTCAAGGGTTATAAAATGGGGCAGAAAACATGACAAAGCTTATGGGAAAATTAACAGAAAGCTTCTTTTGTAGAGTCACATTAGTAACTTGATGTAGCTTTTCTCCCTGCTGTCCTACTGCTCATTGTTATGACTCAGCCCTGACAGCCTGAGGGCTGAGAGTTTTATGTAGGAACTCCTGTGTTATCTTTATTGAAGTAAATATTGATGGGGTTATGATTCAAGCAGGATATGAGTGAGCAGTTTGTAGGCATGACTGCATTGTCACAGTAATGCTGTGACAAGCCTGTTTGGTTATGGTACAGTGGCTGTCTCCCTGCTATCCTGGTGCTTTGTTCCCCCCTCCCCACTTACTTGTGCAAACTTGGCAGACCTCTCAGATGGGAACAAAATTGAGGTTTTATAAGTGTTAGGCTATCTAGTTTCTTCCCCAAGTAAATAGGATGGATTTCCTCTTCTCTTGTAGGAGAAAAGTGTGCTTAATTTCACACACAAATCTCATAGTGAAATACCATTAAAGTCTTTGCATTTCTATGATTTTTTAATTAATTTACTTCTAAACAGAATCCTTGCTGAGCAACAATCCCACAGTTTCCTGCATTATTCTCCTGCTTCAATCATATTTGAAAGACCCCTTTTTGTTGCTCCTTACTTGCCTAGCCAGTCTCAGCTCATTTTGAGCTTCAGCTTTCCTTATACCATTCCTGCAGGCTTGGGCTACACATCTGGACTCTTCCTTGATGATTTGTCCTTCTTTCCATTCTGTATAGATACTCTTTTTTCTCTTCCTCCTTGAGTTTCCTGTTTGGCCACACTGGCTTTTTCAAATCTTTCCCATTTTTCTTCTTCCATGGGATTGCTTATGATGATGCATTCTGCAATTCCTTCCTCAAGAACTCTTACCTTTTCTGGATGTCTTTTTCTTTAAGTATGTCTAGCCATGGTATTCCACCCAGTAAATCCTTGAACTTGTTAAAATCAACTTTCCTGAAATTCAAGGTTTGTGTTTGTCTTCCTTGCCCTGTCCCACAATTGTGAATTGTAGCTCTACATGGTCACTGAGATACAGTCTGAGACACAACTTCCTGTTTGGTAGGATAGTCTGCTAAAGAGCCAAAATCGAGATGCTGACAGAGTAAACCTCCCACCACCATTTCTGCTTGTCAAGTCTGCACGCCAGTATTTTGAGGCTGATGTTTCAAAACATACTGCCAGTAATACAGGGAATGACAGCAACAAATAAATAGCCAGCAGAATCCTTTTTCCCACTGTTTCACCAGAAGCAAGGGAGATGTGGGGCACTGTGGAAACCTAAAGGCTCTAGCATAGCTGGGATCCAACTGACATTGAAAGCATGAAAGCATCTTGTATGTATTTTACACATTTTGAATATCAGCTGCAATCAGGCTTGAGCTTGCAGGGTAGGAAATTGACTCTTTAATGCATACTACTTGTGATAATCTCTTGGTTTCTCACATATACACACCCGCACTGTAATAACAACATTGTGAGTGAAGCAGGCTCCCATTAGTGGAAGATCTTCTCCTACTGTAAAAGTGCATTGGATTGCTGGCGAGCAAGTTCCTCTGAATTTTAAGAATTGTTAATTCTGTGAAGCAACACCGACTCCCACCCCGTCTTCTGCAGCTGTATTGTAAGAAAGCTGTGTAGATGTGATTTTCATTTTTTTTTAATAAAAAATAGATCCTGGATCTATCTAAACATCTTGGATGTTTAAAAATCAGAATGAAATAGGCATTACAGTCACTGTGGCTGGTAAGAGATGTGGGGAGGATTTGTCCTAGTTCAGAAGGTGGGTAGGTGGGCAGTATTCATGGGCTGCTTTTGCAGTATCTGGCAAGTGATCTTTTCTGAACTTGCAGAAGAGTTTGATGGTATTGGTTCCTGGGGTTTTGCACTGTCTTAAAATTCAGTAGTTTAACTTAGCATCTTCCTGATGTTTTGGACTTCACTTTTCACCATTTCCTATCAACAATCTCAGCAGTTGTGGTGATGGGGTTTGTAGAACATCCTATCTAGAAGGTCCTGGATTGAGGAAGATTGTTACAGTTGGTGAACATTCTCGTGCCTGGTATTCTGTGTTCATACAGAGAAATTCCTTCTGGAGATGTTGGGAGAACTGGAAAAGAAGTCTTAAGTTATAGATACTGTTTCTGGTTAACCATAGAAACCACAAACCATTCTCACTGTATACTTGGGTGGTTTCAGGTCTCTTGCTGTAGCTTCAATAATGGCTGCGAGGCACTTAAAAGGAAGGATGGTTCCTCCAGTATTAATATGAATAGAGAAAATGGTTGTTGGGATGGAGGAAATGTTAAGCAGGATGAAGGAACTGAAATGAGAGTGTGGAACAGAAGGGAAAGGACTGTGGTCCCGTAGTTAAAGTTTTGTCTAGATAATTGGGTGGGAGGAAAGAGAGGGTTCTGAAAAGCCATTGAAAAAATCTGTGAAGTCATTCATTTGTAATTAGAAGCTGGGGGAAGAATCTAGTATTCTCTTTTGAAATTGCTTCTTATATACCCCTGTCTTACAGTACTCATAGCTTTTTGTAAATTCTGTTGATTCTCTTAAAGACCTAGCCATGCAGTCAGCAATCCAGTTACTGCAGTAGCAGTTTGACTCAGTGGACTCAAATGAGAGTACCTTGTTTTGACAGGATTGTAAACTTAGCTTAGAAGGCTTCCACCTCAATGAATAACTCTCTCCAGTGTTAGAAAAACAAAGCACCATATTAAGCTACACACAGTATGTGCTCTGGAATACTGGAGATTGTGGCTCTAGTTCTGGATCTTCTTGTTTGGGATAGATCAACTCTTAAATGAAAAAAAAAGCCTACTAGACAAGCTAGTACACAAAAGGTTTCTTGCCTTTCTCCAGAACCTTCCTGCATGGTTTCATTCCCTGCTGCCACTGACAAATGCACACACTGCTGGTGTAGCGTGTGCCGTTCTTCCTTTCAGAATCAGAGGATTCATGTCTCTCTTCCACACCCCATTTCTGGTTTGAAGAAGAAACTATAGACTCTCCTCTCCCTTGACTGTGTGGCATGGGAGTGGGCAGGTTTTGCACCACTGGCACTCCGGTGAGGAGATCTGCCCTTGAGAAATCGAGTTACCACCTTGAGAGCAGTAGGCAGTTCTGCTAAGAGACTTCCATTATTACTGGCAATACTGACAGTATTTTTTTTTTTTTTTTGAGTGGGGCATTCTGTTAGGCTCAGTAAACATGGGGGAGGCAGACCGCCGTTGCCTAGCAAAGAGCCCAGAACACACAGAGGTGGGACTACCCGAGAACAAAGGCAGATCTGCTGATAGCTTACTCCCTCTTCTCCTTTTTCCCTCCTTTGCTGGCTAGCGTAACAGCTTGGCCTCCTGCCAGCTGGATCACGTGAGCCCAGGTTGTCTCGCTTGCCTTTGTATCTGAAACGATCTGTGCAGATTGCTGTGTCCGCTGTTAAGGAGGTAAGCACCTCTTGTTCAAACCTGTGTGTGCAGGGTGAGTATTAGAGCAAGGGGGTTTGGAGATGAGGGGAAATAGCAGTAAGGGACTCTTAATGAACATGTCTGGATTAGAATTGTCAATGTTACCTAGTCCATATTGCTGCCATGCATCTTGGAGAAGTCAAAGCCAAATGATTGCTTACTGCAAAAGAGCACAAGAGATCCTGTATTTTGACAAAAGGTTCGAAAAGGGTCTGTTATATGAGAGAATATCTTAACTGTGCAAGATCTGTAGCCTTCTCTTTTTTGGTTTTGGTTTCTGTAGCTAATCCTTCAGCTTTTCACAACTGGCTGGGAGTGGAAACGGATGGTGTGATTGTGTGTTTGACTATATATATTCCTGGCTTGTTTGATTTGCCCTACTCCCCAGCCTGCTTCAGGTTCAAACATGTATTGGTTGCAGTTCTGTTTCCCCTCTCACCTATTCAGCCAGACCCTGTGAACTCTTGTGCTTTTTGTAGTCTCCTGGCCCCTATATAGTGCATCCCAAGTGTTATATCCTGGGGAAACTCAGTTTTAGAAAGTGGAGATAGTAAAATGCATAATGAGTGTCTTCCTGGAATCTAAAAATGTAAATTAGAAGGATTTTATTTCTGAGGCTCCTTAGTGAAGCTGTTGTATTTCCTCCAGAATCTCCATCCAAAAATATATATATATTTTTACTGTGGAATTGGTCCCATGGTCTAGCCAGCAAAGCATTTTGTTCTAGTTCATAAACTGTAATTAATATGTCTCAAGCTAGAGAAGGGAATCATGTTGCAGAAAAGAATGAAAAATAACCTAAAGACTTTCTCTTTTTTCCTTTCCCTTACTCTGTTGGAACAATTTGTCCCTAATCTGGTCTGTTCCTTGCTAGATCTCCATGACCTCTGGGCTCATTGTGATTCCACTTGTGCTCTTAAACGGTAGCTAAATCAGCTTTCTTGATTCCCAAGAGTGTGGGGGCGGTGGGAGAATGTTAGCTTTGACGTAACCTCATCTTTACCCATAATATGCGACTGCTGGTGACAGGTCATGCTCTGTATTGCCTCTTTCGGCAAGGACAGAGAGCCCCAGAGCATTGTGGGAGTTCTCTTTACTCCTTCCCTTCAGACAGTGAGGCTAAATGGGAATAAGACCCCTTCCTCCAACACGACCTATGTGCAGCTTTTGCCTTTCAGTGTTTTCAGGGTCTGCCCATTCCAAACAAGGGTATGCTCTCTAATAACTCTACCTTTTCTCTCTCCTTATTTAGGTGGAGGCCGTAGCTGAAAGACTATGTCCACAATGGTGTACCCCAGGGAAGAAAAAATGGACAAACTAAGCCAAGAGGAGATCATTTCCAACACAAAACTGGTCATGCAGGGGCTGGAAGCCCTGAAGAATGAGCACAACTCAATCTTGCACAGCTTGTTGGAAACCATTAAATGTCTGAAGAAGGATGAGGAAGCCAATCTGGTGCATGAGAAAGCCAACCTACTACGGAAATCAGTGGAGATGATTGAGCTGGGACTTGGAGAGGCACAGGTAAGCTGCAGTCTCTTGGAAAGTACTTCACCATGTTACACAGGTCCAGAAGAAGAAGCTAAACCGAAATCATAAATAAGTAATTGAATACATACAGTCATAAATAAGTCATTGAATATGTTGATTAGGGTGATTGAGGACAAGTACCCTTGTCACATATTGCTCAGGTATAGGCAGGACTGTGGGTTCTCCACTCTTTCACAGAACCACAAATCAATCAAACTATTAGACATAGTGGCCAACATCCTGTAAATTTAGATTCCTGTTAACTTTTTTTAATGCAGTTTTTTAGCCTTGTGCTTATAAAGATAGGCTTAAAATTATAGTGAAATTGCTGAAGCTTTATGCTGGAAGCATAAATCAACTGGATTTCCATTTCTTTCTTGGGTGCCCTTCCTAAGTTCCTTCCTCCTCCTTATGATTTAATAGCAGTGTAATAAATTGTGCAAAGTAAGCAGACATGCACTTACTCAAATTTGAGACTTCTTCATGTCAGTGGGTTCATCTCTTATAGATACATAAAGGTGGATAGATTCAGTGCAGAAGTGCAGTGATTTTAGCCAAATACAGATAGTGGTGGGCACACAAACACAATTTGCAGCTGATTATGTAGGAGTGATGAAGAGTGCAGAGTCTGTTCTGTTCCTCTTCTTCATCTTTAAGTTCCAGTGACACAACTTGTCCATTCTTCATCAACAAACAATGGTTTGGAAGAAGCAGTTAGGTACATTTGAGGTGACATATGCTGGCTGCGAGAGCCAGTGTAGCACAGTGATTTGAGTGTTGGACTACAGCTCTGGAAACCAGGGTTTGAATCTCAGGCATGGAATCCGATTGGGTGACCTCTAGCAAGTCACAGTTTCTCAGCCTGAGAGGAGGGCAATGGCAACCCCCTGTGAACAAATCTTGCCAAGAAAACTCCATGATAGGATCACCTTAGGGTTGTCATGATTAAGAAATGACTTGAAGGTATGCAACAACAACAGCAATGCTGAATATGAGATTTTGGAGTTGTATTCCAAAGAAGTAAGCTTTGTAAGCTCTGCATAGGGCACAGAACTGTATTGTATCTCAGAGAGCTCAGTGTTTTCTTGGAAAACTCCAAGATTGATTATGGTCACTTGGATTGGCCTGCATGATGAGTCTGTCTTGCACAAGTTTGAGTGCTTTTTAGTTTGTTCTGATAGTTGAACTTCCATCTCTTCAGCAACCACAAGTTTCCTGTCCCTTGACAACAGAGACAGTGAATGCTGGATACAGCTGGGAGGCACTGGTGGTATTCCCTGAGGGTCTGCATCCTTCCAACTATGAGCTGGCCATTTAGTATTCTAGCTTGAGACATGTACCTAGATGCAAGTATTTGGATACTTTTGGCTCCAGCTTAGATAGTGAGCATATTTGCTGTGGGACTCAGAACTTCAAGTTCTAGTTTCTAGTTCTAGTTTCTCCACTGGGATTTGGCTTGGCTGGCCAGAAAGCTTTTGAATACATTGTTAAAGGAAGTTCTTCTAAAGAGAGACCTAGTCAGGAGGCATGCATTAAACAACAACAAACATTTCTCACTACTTCTCTTGTACCAGGTGATGATGGCTCTGTCGAACCATCTGAATGCAGTTGAGTCTGAGAAGCAGAAACTGAGGGCCCAGGTGCGCCGGCTGTGCCAAGAGAACCAGTGGCTGAGAGATGAGCTGGCAAACACCCAGCAGAAGCTGCAGCGTAGCGAGCAGACAGTGGCACAACTTGAGGAAGAAAAGAAACATCTGGAGTTCATGAACCAGCTGAAGAAATATGATGAGGATGTGTCTCCATCGGTGAGCATCAAAACAGGATTGGGGGAGTTTTTGACAGAGAAGTATCTTTGTCTTTCTTGGAGGCCTCCCTATAAGACATCAATAGTAGTGATCTTTCTTAGGCCATTTCCACACCAGACTGTTATAGTGCTATTATTCTATTTTCAAGCCCCCCCAACAGGATTCCGTAGGATGTTGAAAGTGAAATAATAGCACTATAACAGTCTGGTGCGGAAATGGCCTTAGATGCCTTGGTAGTGGCTGCAGTGCTGAGTCAGTCTGAATCTCAGTGAGGTGAGGCAGTGCTTGCTTACTCTTGGAATTGGACTGGCATTGCTTTGGTGGGAAAGAAAACATTTTAATGGGCTTGGGGGAAAGTAAGTATTGGAAGTAAAAAAAACCCTGTTTATATACTCAGCTTGTATTCTCATTTTTTAAAAATTCATTTTATTTGTGGTTCTCTTTTTCTCAGGAGGAGAAGGAAGGGGATTCCACAAAGGATTCTTTGGATGACTTGTTTCCAAATGAGGAAGAGGATCAAGGCCAAGGGTGTAGGTTACACTCCTTCATTCTTTGATAAGGGAAGGCAAATAATGGGTGGGAGGAAGTCATGAAAACTGTATTGAACAGGCCTTGTACTGATTTGCCAGGAAGTTTACTGGCTACTTTGAAATTAGAGAAATGGAGCAGGTGACAGTTCTCAACTTTATGACCTGGGCACAACATGACAGTGCAACCTGATTACTGATGTAATGTGTGCTTGCAGTGCCTCATCAACACAGCAGTGCAGTAGCAGCTGCCCAGCAAGGTGGTTATGAGATTCCTGCACGTCTTCGTACGCTCCATAACCTGGTGATTCAGTATGCTTCGCAGGGGCGCTATGAAGTGGCTGTGCCTCTCTGCAAACAGGCACTGGAGGACTTAGAAAAGACATCAGGGCATGATCACCCTGATGTGGCCACAATGCTCAACATCTTGGCCTTAGTATATAGGTAAGTGCTGGAAGGCACCAGTGTTGAATGATTGAAAGATGCTTGCTTACTTACTGTGATAGGTTGTACAAACTGTGCTGGGAATCCCCACAAGGTTATTCCTTGTATGTGGATATGAAACACTTCTGGGACAGAAGAATGGAGCTCTATGGAGAGAGTGCCACATGTTGAACTTTAAATGGAAAGATATGTAGAAAAGAGAGAAGATTTGTCTTTGAGAAATTAAATGCAGTAAATTCTCTTTCTCTGATGTGAATCTTTATATTGTACAGTACTTGTAAAATGTCTTGCTGCAGGGATCAGAACAAATACAAGGAGGCAGCTCACCTGCTGAATGATGCACTGTCCATTAGGGAAAAGACACTTGGCAAAGATCATCCTGCAGTAAGTAACCTCTTCTTGCAGTTTTACCAGGTAGGGAAGTCTGAGTAGATGGTAATTGAAAGATAGCTTTGTAGTCAGCTAAACCACATAAATGCTGCAGAGTCTGACAAGCCAGCCAGCCTTCAGAAGGTTAGCATGTGCAGGCTTCAGTTTTGGCCTAGTTAATTGAAGGAAGCAAAGTAAGGAGGGTTCCTTTTTCCTGTAAAAACTTTCATTGGAGCAAATCAAAGCCTTCGGTGAGCTTAATGCAGCATGACTTATTTACAGGCCATGCTGCTACAAACTTAAGGAAACGAAATCACTGTGGAAGAAATCTGGCCAAACATCTTAGAATATTGATGGGTATTGTTATCTATCAGTAGTTACCCATCATGACAGCTGTCTATATTTCACATACTAAAGGCATTATGGTCTTTGATACCAGTTGCTGAGGACTTCAGACATAAGCTCTTATGTTCACTTGTTAAAAAAGGATCAAGGTCCTGCTTATCTGCAGCCTTACCTCTGGTACAGTTAGCCAAATGAACCTTATGGAACACCAAGCATAGCACCACAGCTCTGGTGCTAAAGTCAGGCTGGTCCCTGCCAGTGTCATTGTATTAATTATAAATTTGCTTGCATAGTTTTGTCATGTTCACGAAACAGCATAACCAGAGGACTATTTGTCCTCTATATAGATGTTCTTGTGAGCCAACATGGTATAGTTTGGGTGTTGGATTAGGACGCTGGAGATCGAGGTTCAAATGTGTGCTCAGACAGAGAAACCCACTGGATGACCTTGGGCAGCTCACACTCTGTCAGCCTCAGAGGAGAGTAGTGGCAAATACCTTCTAAATAAATCTTGCCAAGGAAACCTCATGATAGGGTCACCAGAAGTGAGACACTGTTTGAAGGTACACAGAACAGCAACAACAACGCCAATAGATGTTCTTATTTGGAGCCCTTTGTGCAAAACTCTCAACATCCTGGATATAATAGATCATTTTGTACATAGTCTTGCTTTCCTGTATGTCCCATGGTTGCCATTGTCTTAGCAGAGTGGTGGCAGCTTCAATATGTAAACTAACAGATGGCATGATTCAGGTGATACCTTGAAGGAAGGTGGGGGTAATAGAGGCACAAATTGGTGTCTGACTTTAAATTACTGGGTTCATGCATGGTGGGAAAAGATTGCCATTTGAGTTTTGTTTCAGGTATAAACTCTTTTGGTGTGACACTAGCAGTGATGGTTATAACATAACAATTTTTAAATGAATATTGCTTGATACACCAGTGGTATTGCACTCGTTATGCTCTTATTCTTTCCTGTAGCGCTTTCTGGTTACTTCCTCACTTTCACATAGGTGTGCTTATGTTCTTCTGCAGGTTGCAGCAACCTTGAATAACCTGGCTGTCCTCTACGGCAAAAGGGGGAAATACAAGGAGGCAGAACCATTGTGCAAGAGAGCACTGGAAATCCGGGAAAAGGTGCCTGTCTGTCTGTCTCTCTCTCTGTCTCTGTCTCTGTCTCTGTCTCTGTCTCTCTCTCTCTCTCTCTGTCTCTCTCTTTCTTAATATGTTGCTCTCTTTTGTAGCAGGAAGGGGCAGGATATTGGGCAATTAAATAGTGAGGCTCTACAGTCCAGCTGATCTCTACAGTATACACTTTCATCAGGAAAGGAGAATATCTGCAGGTGAAGAAAAATGCCTAGTCAGAGACTGATGTGAAACTGTATGGAGAATAACGATTGGCAGCTGCTAGGGTTTAGGGGGCTGTGTTGGTCTACTCCAGAATCCCAGAGGGCTGTACACTCTGTTGTTGTCTTCCCCATCATAAAACTGTGGGAAGCAAAAAAGAAAAAACTCAGTGTAGTGACTTTCGGCTTTGAAAAAAAAAAAGACATATCATTAACTTGAAAAAAGAAGAGCGGAATCCTAAAATCCCTCAAACCATGGAAAGAATTGCACCTCCCTTGGTGGCTTAGGATGTGACACTTGCCCATTTTGTGGCAATAAAATATTCTGCCCCGGCCCATGTTTCAGGGGTGGAGAGTTGCAGGTACCCTTGAAAAGGGGAACAACCACCTTGGGGGCTATATGTAGCCTGCAGGCTGTACTTTGTTCACCTCAGTGTAGAGAAAATTGTACATGCTAGAGGTGTAGAGTTGCTTCTGATAATATTTCTGTGGCCCATTGTCTCCAGAAATAAAAAAGATCCCATGATACACATACACTCTTTCTTTCTTTCTTTCTTTCTTTCTTTCTTTCTTTCTTTCTTTCAATTAATTTTCTTTATCTTTTTCTTTCATTTCAGGTTCTTGGTAAAGATCACCCAGATGTAGCCAAACAATTAAATAACTTGGCTTTGCTATGCCAGAATCAGGGCAAGTATGAAGAAGTAGAATATTACTACCGCCGGGCACTGGAGATCTATGAATCCCGGCTGGGGCCTGATGATGCCAATGTGGCCAAAACAAAGAACAATCTGGTGAGTCTATTGTATGATGTGAGGACTGGGGAGCATCTGAGAATTGGGGCATTGCATTCATGGGCAGGAACATTGTCTGAGCTGCATTTAAAAGGTTTTTCCTGTAATCTGTGTCAGGCTTCCTGCTACCTGAAACAAGGCAAATACAAAGATGCAGAGGTCCTCTACAAGGAAATCCTTACCCGTGCCCATGTGAAGGAATTTGGTTCTGTGGATGGTATGTACATAAAAGCAAGGTGTCAGTTTATGTGTAAAGATGGTAGGGCTTCAAAGGAGCCTGGCAAAGGGAGTAGCTGAAATTGAGACACCTAAAATTTACTTACAAAGGGGCATTCTGATTACCAATTGTCTGTTCCGACACTAGTATACATAGGCAGTCATTTGCAGTGTTGCTTCTGGTTCTGACCAAGAGCCCACTTTTTGTCTCACCACGTCCTAATAGTGGGAAAAAAACTATGTGTGGCATAGGCATTTCCCTGTCTTATACACACAACAATCTCTTGGCACGTTTGACATTACCCACCTTCATGGCCTAGCTGACAAAAGCACTTTTGTCAAAGGAAAACAAGAAAACTGGTTTCAAGTAACACAGCATCTTCCTCTCCTGTCCGCAGAAGGGCAGGGAGAGTTTCTCTAGAAATACCAACAGAGTATGTGTTTTTCCCATTTTCCCCCTTCTCCTACAGATGAACACAAGCCTATATGGATGCATGCAGAAGAAAGGGAGGAGATGAGCAAGGTGAGTTCAAGCACATTATTCTGACAGGAGTTCATACCTGATGATAGGAAGAATGTGACACATACCTGAGCTAGTCTTGTTCACTTGTCATTGACTGAGTGGAATCACAGAAGGGGCAACATCCTTTCTTTGTCTTCAAGAAAGGATGAGGAACTGCTGATTTCCAGATGAAAATGGCCTCTAGCTCAAGTCAGTTGCAGCTAGCCTGGCCAATGGGCACAAATGTTGAGAGCTATAGTCCAGCAACATCTGGAGATTCCCCTTCCCTACTTAAGGTGAGTCTCTCTGATGGTGCTGAACTTGATTGTTAGTAGCCACAAACAGCACTAAATGTTCAGTGCAGCAATATTTTGGGGTGGGGCAGGGTGGGGGAGTGTAGTTGCCCATGAGGGGGGCAGGATGGACTGGGGAAGTACTAGCTAAACTATCCACTAGCTTTCTATGGCAGGAAATAAAGATGATTGTCATGTTCTTCCTATGCCTTGCATGTTTTCTCTTTGTTGTAGTGTACTCCCTAGGACGTACTGGAGAGTGGAAGATGGAGGGATTACTGCAGGTTTCTGGGCCACAGACACTTCAGAACCAGGAAGTTAAAGCTTGCTTATTTGGAAGGCTATTTGCCTGATCAAGAAAAAGTAATTTCTTGAGCCCCAATCCTGAGATGCAAGGAATAGAAAGAAGCTGCAATCTTCTGTACCACCACTTCCTCCGGAGTTCCTTCCTTTTTTAGACTTCCCAGTTGTAGACAGGAGAGGCTAATACTTAGCTTAGATTGGAAAGAGACAAATATTTTTACTAAAGCGACATCAAGCTTAAGATCCTGAGGAAAAGGGTTCCACCCTTTGGTTCAGTGAGCAATGGCCCTGGCTGCTTCTGGGAAATCTACACATCGTTAAGAATATTGTAGGGAGTTAGTCTACGTCTGACCAGTGTTGTCATACCACCAGAGTTCATTGGGTTGGAGCCCTCAAGCAGTGCAGAAAGGGGGGATGGATGGAATTTTGAAGCAGAAATGTGTTGTAAATTGATGTTATGCAAACATTTGGGAGTGGCTTGGTCTTGAATGGGTAATTAAAACTCATTTGCTTCACAAACAGCTTGGTTCATAAACAGGAGAAGAGAAGAGAACTGCTAGAATTGGTCTATAAATCAACACAGCTCCCTGTATTTCTGGACTTTCCTTGGCATGCACTGTGGGGGCTTTCGTGATGACCACCTGCACTTTGAAGTTTACCACTGTATCACTGCTTCTGGGACTTTCTGTATTAACCAGCTGAACACAGCATAGCCATTTCCAAGCAGGAGCCTAAAGGTTCCAGCAGACCTCATGTCCAGCAGAAGTTACTGAAGTTCCTTTTTCTCATTCTCTCCTCCCCACATATACAAATCAGCTCTAAATTGGGTCATGTTGAGAAATATCTGGAGCCAAAAGTTATTTAGGTCACCTAATCTGTATTGGACACTTTTCCCTTGGATCATGGTCTGAAAAACATTGGCTGTGCACTATTGGTTTGAATGAGAGATTTTTCCCTCATGTTGGTATCTCTCCTCCCCGCTTCAACAACAAAATCTCCTTGGGGCAAAATTGCCTCTTTTCTAGATTAGAATCCTTATCCCAACAGCTGCCTTAAGTGGTTTTGTACTTGTAAGGTTTCAACTTTCCATTTCCTGGTCATTTTTATCATAGTTATTTTTTAAGTTCTACCATGGTGTTCATTCTTTCATTCTCTCTGTCTCTCATTCTGTCTTTTCCATGTCTGATTTTATTCCTAAGAAAAGCAGTGCAGGACTTCTTTTTATCAACATCTTGAATAATAAATTCTGTGCAGAGTCCAAATAAGTTCAAGATACGAGCAATTGAAAGTTACCTCTGTTCAGGCAGCAAATTGGATGGTGTGGGGCAACAGTTGCAGCTGAACTCAGAAACGTGACCCAAGTCCACCTCATTTTTCTGCAGAATCTTCCATCACTGGATCACCTTTTCCCCATGACTCCCTAGTAATTTCATCTCTGTTAAGACCGTATTCTTGTGGGTGAATGACTGGAAGAAGGTGGAATGTAGATGCAGAACTTTTCCTCTTCTGTGTCCTTCATTCAGCAAGCATTTGATTCAATTAATGATGAAGACCCAATTCACACTTCAGGTAGTGAATGTTTTTGCTGTTACACTCCTGGAAGACTGGTGGTCCATCCGTCTAGTGTTCCATATTCTGATTGTTAGCAATGTTTCAGCAGCCTTTCCCTTCATCTCTTACTTGATTGTTTAAACTGAAGATGTCAGAGTTTGAAGCTGAGATGATCTGTAAAGAAGGCATGTGTTCCACCAGTGGGCTGTGGTGCTTCCCTAAATGTGAATTAAGTAGGAGATACTGTGAAGTGAAGACTTGGATCTGGAACACACAGCAAACACCCATCTCAGCTTGGGAGATGTTTAGCCTTGCATGTCTGTACTTCCCACATTATGGCACTTAGCAGCAATTTACTTACATGTGTAGCAGCATTGTATAATAAGCATCTAATTTATTGCCTCTATAAATGTGAGAATTGGTCCTCAATTGCAGGAGATCAGGAAAACACTACACAAACTAGTCTGCAGAATTGTCGGCAAATAGAGACCTTTTATATGTTTGGTAACTGTTGTACTTCAGGTTGTACATTTAATCGACTGAAACACTCATCTTGCTTTACAGAGAACCTTGCTGAATAATATTTAAGGAAGATGGCCTACAGGAATATTTAGTGCTCAATAGTTGCATATGCTGATATAGCAATTACCATGTCATCTATGGGATTCAGTGTCAGGAGAGGGCTAAGAAAGGAAGACTGGCCTTAGGCAAACTATGAAGTCAGTGGCTAAACTGTGTCATGAACTGGGGCCTTCCAAGCTAATTTGTTCCTTAACAGCTAAGCCATATCAGCTTTTCTCTAAATAGAGAAGTGAGCTGCAACCTTCCAGAATTACAAACAGAGGACATTTTCAAGCAATGGAGAAGAGTGAGATCATATGTTGTTTTTGGAATACGGAGCTCCTCTTTAGTAATGTATTCATTCTGCTTCCGTTCTCTGATGTCTTCTTCCACTGGCATTCTTGTTTTCTTTTTCTTTCTCATGCTATTAAAAGCCATAAAATCAATTATGGTAAAGCACTGCTTTTTCACATTCTTTGTCATATTTCATCAATATAGCATAGTAACTTTATAAATACATCTCAAAGCCATGCAGAAATAAACCAGTTGAACACAGTGGTTTGTGTACGACTGCAGCCTTAATGGGGCTTCTGTGGGGACGTGATCCTCTGGATACTGTTGGTCTTCAACTCCCATAATTCCTTGCTATTAGCTTTGCTGGCTATGGCCACTGAGTTACAATCCAACAGCATCTTGGGGGGCGTTTATTTCCCTGCCCCAAATCTTTAAGCTCATTTTTTGGATTGCAGTTCCCAGAATTTTCCAACTAACATGAGAAAAGTAACTTTTCTGAGCTTTTTCTGGCCCTAATTTGAATAGACTTGAACTACATGTACCGATTTCCTGTGACACATACTGTATTTGCTGATGTAAAAGACTCACTTCTTTTCCCCAAAAAATACTGTTTGTAAATGGGGTGTGTCTTATACATCAGTGCATCTTATATGCTGACAAATAGTATTTGGCAGTGTATAAATGGAGTGCGTCTTACACATGAGTGTGTCTTATAAGCCAGCAAATACAGTATTTGGGAAGTTTGGAAGGAGGATGATTTGTACAGTGATGGCGAGCATCTTTGTTGATTCTAAGATAATACTATTGGCTATAAATAACTTAAAATCATCACACCTTACTAGCTTTGAGAGATCCATAATATATGTGATCATTAGGGAAGAGAACAGGATGTTATGGGGCAGAAAGAAGATGCTTATTCTATAAAACAGGAATGGGAATCATGCAGCCCTCCAAATGCTACCAAACTGCAGCTGCCATCGGCCCCAACCAGCATAGCCAATGCTAAGGAATGTTGTAGGTTGCATTCTAGTAACATCTGAGAGGCCATATGATTCCCACCACTGGTACAGAAGAGTTTGAGTGCTGTCTTAAAGTTTCAGTGCAAAGTCCATCAGCTGTGTTGTAAGGTGGAAATACAAGAGGTCATACAAGAGGAAATCAAAGTAATGTGCTCTTTAGTGTACAAGCATGAGCCATCCTGAAATCAATGAGACTGACTCAAGGTCAGTAGAGATGAACTTATAGGTTGAAGTTATAGGTTAAAATTATTTGGAGAGGCTTAAATCCAAACAAGATGCTTATAGTGCTGTCCTGGAATGGAGCTGCTGCCAAAGCAACAATAAATAAGCCTGAGAAATGTTGGAAACACTGGATTACCAGATCAGAGACTTTTTCCAGTTAATAAGCAGAGTCCTTTCTTTCTGAGTTACAGTTTGCCCTTGCTGTTCTGACCTGAAAATGACTGTATGACTGATGTTTATTAGTTCATCTCAGTGCTTTGTGCAGAAGCTGGGAAATGTACCAATTTGCCTTTGTAGTTGCAGTGCTTGATCTAGTCAAGTAGACATGGATCTCAGCTAACTTTATCTGGCAAAGTTATAGAAATGTTTAAGAGCTGTAACAGCTGTCCTTGTTTGGCTTACTATCTTTGTACCTATCTTTTTCATGCAGTCATAAGCAGAGTGCCACAGGGAGATATACTGAAACACACCTGAAAGTATCTTTGGAGCACCCTGTTTACTCCTTGTGAATCCACCCTATGAATGGTACTATTAAGGACTACCAGGTCCGTGTCTTTAGGTGTCTGTCACCACTTCAAACAAGTTCACTTGTCACCTAGTCTTGCTAACCTGGTTTTGAAAAGGGCTGTAGCTTAGCAGCACAGCATATGCTTTGTTTGCAAAATGGCCGAGGTCCAGTCCCTGTTATCATCTGGGGAGAATAGGGGAGGCTGTTGTTGGAGAGTCACAGCCAGTCACAGTTTTACTATACTAGGCTAAGTGGGCACATAATCTGACAGGGCAACTGCAAGGTATCTTCCTGTATTCTTACTGCTACTTCTTGAACACATTTAGCACTTAAAAATTGTTAGCATTAACCCAAGTCGTGATCAGTTCTTCTAAGACTAGCAAAGAGTGTGTTGGAGCCCTGGGTCTTGGCTGAGAGCCCCAGAGAATGCTGAGGGGACAAAAAAAAACTACTAATGATTGGGCAGAGTTCCAGTGGGAAGTACTTGTAAGCCAGGAATGTTGTTCCCAGCATGAGGGCATGAACTGAGCAAAGTGCTAAACTTTGGAGTTTGGCTTTCTGCGTCTTGCCAAGCCTCTTGGCTTGCTTATGGGGAAGAAGACAGGTTCTCATGGATAGCGATGTGTAAAATTATCCATGGTGACAACAAAGTAGGTAGGAAGAAAAACATGATTTTTATAGCATAACGCTAAAACCCAAATCTATCCAATTAAGCTGAATGGTGGAAGACTTGGGACAGACAAAAGGAGGTGCTTCGTCTTGCACACGGTTGAATCACAGGATCTACTTCCACAAGATGTCGTTATACTGTTTGGATGGATGGCCTGGAAAACAGATGAGGCAAATTGGGATAGAATCAGCCCTCTATATTTGCAGATTTCAACCATAGTTTGAAAATATTCCCCCTCCAAAAAAAAATCCAAAAAGCAAATTTTGATTTTGCCGTTTTATATAAGGGATGCCATTTTACTACACCATTGTACATAATGGAACTCAAGCATCCACAAATCTTGATATCCACGTGGGAAGGAGGTCCTGGAACCAAACCCTAGCAAATACCGAGGGCCCACTGTACAGCTATCAGTATCTGCTCAGCATGGCAGAAGCGGCATGCCAGTTCATACAAGTTGCAGGGAAGAGAAAGAGATGGGTGCTCATGTTCTTCTCACAGATACTTGGTTGGCCACTATGAGAACAAAATAGTAGACCAGATAGGATTTCAGTCTTATCCAGTGTTGTTCTTTTATTAAATAGCATTGTGAGAAGTCAGTTTTAGCACTTGTTAAAGGAATTGGCTTACATTAATCTCTTCTAAGATTTCTTTTTTATGTGTCTTCTAAAGCTTACCCTGTGTCTTATAGTTAAATGCAGTTAAGTGTGTGGCTCAGTATAGACCAGTGAGTTCGTAAGTCCCAGAAGTTGCTCTTAGTGTATGTATATCTGAGAGAGTGCAATACAGTCCTCGCAGTATATTTTTGTATGTTGATGCTCAAGCAGCCATCCCCTTTTATTACTGTCAAATATACAACAAAAGAATATGTCCTATTCTACTGCCATAGTCTCTGGGCTCTCCTTGAAGTTCCTGTTAAGAGACAAACTTGCTAACCAGATTCTTTGCAGGCTTAGGGGTCAAACTATCTCAGATACCTTTTGCTTGTGTCTTTTTAAATCTTCCTTCTGAACTGCAGCAGTTGCAAATTAATCTTCCTAGTATCTGATACTTCACTCTGTAGTTTCCATACTATAGCAGTTTCCAAAGGGGTAACTGTGTACTCTGTTGCAGATAAAATAACAAAGAATTGTGGCACTTTTGATATTAACCAATCTATTACAGCATGAGCTTTCATGGGCAATAGCCCATTTCTTCAAAGATCACAAAATATATACCTTAAATGTGGTTGTGAGTGGAATGTTGGCATTCAGAACAAATTTAAATATTAAAAAAAAAAACCAAATACAGACAGTAACAGTTATGTTATTAACACTGGCCATTCACAGAACAGTTGATAGTAGCACAAAATGTTCTGGCTCTCAGTGTCAGTAAACACACACATTATGATAGTTTTCCAGTACAGATTTCAGGAGATGCTCTGAAGGACAGAGAAAGAGTGACAGCTGAGTTATATTTCATCAGAAGCTTTTTAGTCTATCTGCTGGAGGTTTGAACTGGGATAATGGGCTCTTAACACACTACATGTGTCAACTGGGGCAACTAGATCTGGGATATTTGGCCTATCTGCAACTGTTTTGTAAGTGGCTAATATTAATGGGATAAAAAGTTGCCTAGGGGGTTTCTGTGATTTCATTGCAAAGGTTAAACACAATCACCCTTTGGAAACAAGATGATTTATTGCTTTATATCAGGGGGAGATAATTTTATTGGTAAGTTTCAGTATATCACCATAAGTTTGTGCCAGGTAGATTCCAGAGACCCACCGTGCTGTAGTGGTCTAAACCGAAAATAAATGTGCAACTGGGACTGTGACCTTGGAGGCCAAGGTTCAGTTCTCCGTTCAGCCATGAAAACCTATTGGGTGATCTTGGGCCCATCACACACTCTCAGCCCCGGGAAAACTCCATGATAGGTTTGCCTTAGGGTTGGAAACAAACTGAAGGCAGACAATAACAACAGACATGTTAGCTTGTTGTGGGGGTGGGGGGAATCTCGTGATATATTTAAAACTGGATTCCTGTTGTTCTTGGTGTGTGGCCTTATTATCATTCTAATTGTGATGTATATAGTCTCAAAATATACCAGTATAGGAGGTAGCATGGTTGTAAAGTGATTTGAGACTAAGCAGGTTTACATTTTTTCTTTTCCTTTATTCCAACCAGGCATCCAAGCAGAGAAGGATACACAGGGCACAGCCTTTATGTATACTGGTGTTTACATAATCTAACAAGGCTTCTTTTCCCCGTCCCATACCTCTTTTCCAGAGCAAACACCGAGAAAACACCCCCTATGCAGAGTATGGTGGCTGGTACAAGGCCTGCAAGGTCAGCAGGTATGGTATGGTTTCTTGCCTTCTCATATATTATCCATTCTTATGCTATTTGGCAAAGTTTACTTTTCCTTATGAACCCCAAGTCTACTTACTTCTGAAACAAGGATAAATGTGCAACTGGGTACAAAAAAGGAGCAAGGGAGGGTAATGAAACAAGAATTGAGCTAAAGACACAGGACCATCCCAAGACAACAGCCACAACCTTAGAGCAGCTTACAGTCTCAGGTAGACACTTCATTCTGCTTGTTGGTAGGGATCAGCCTTTAAGGGTTATATCTCATGCACCAGAGTTAAGGGGTAGTAGACAGAAATATAGGGAGCAGGAGGACCTAGTCCAGTCTCTTTTTCTGGAGCTGTTACTGTCTCCATGTTCAGGTAAGGAGCAGGAGCTTCATAGCAAGGAGCATTACATTTCTTCCCACAGAAATGTCTCTTGTAATTGCAGGGTCACTTGTATGGCAAGGGACTGCTTTTAACTAAACATGTTGTGGCGTGACAGGAAGTGGAGTTGTAGACAATTCATGCCCCAGAGTATCACATGTGTAAACATGGACTATTAGCCTCAGTTTTGCACTTTTTCTTTTACATCCCTCAGCCCCACAGTGAACACCACCTTGCGGAATCTGGGTGCACTGTACAGGCGCCAGGGCAAACTGGAGGCTGCGGAAACTTTGGAAGAGTGTGCAGTGCGGTCCAGGAGACAGGTAGGTCAAGCACTGATCTAGGAGCAGTGGGACGGGAAATGCGTGACAGTCCAAACAATCATAGAACTGTATAATGGGAGGGGTTTTCGAGATCAAGCCTCTGCTTTTGCAAGAAATCCACAGCTAAAGTATCCCTAACAGATGGTCATCCAGTCTTTCTTTAAACTCTCGAAGCAAAGGAGAGCCCATCATCTTCCAGTATGAGCTCCCATTAGTCCAACGAGGGATGGTCAGTTATCGGTGATAGGAATAGTAGTGTAGCAGCATCAGTAGGATCATGGTTTCCCTCCACCTGATATTGTAAGAATTCTGGGGAGAAGAAAGAGAAAACTGTATAACTGATTTGGAGATTAGAATTCTGATTGATTGATTAAATATATGTAGCAATACTGAAGCTTATGCCTGGGAGAACAAAATACAGGCTGATGTCAAAGTCAGCATGATTTTTGGTGGGACCATGCAGCATAGGCATCCGGAAATGTTAAACAGAAGTGCTTCAGGGTTGCTTTGTTTTCATTTTATTTTATGGCAGCTTTTTTTTTATTGTTTTCTCTTCCTAATGCTCTATTCCTTTATACTGAGAAATTGAGTCTTGAAAAATTTTCAGATTTTTGCAAAACTTTGAAGCCAAGTGCAGAATTCAGTATTCTGAGAATCTTCGTTTCATTGTTTGCTTACTTAAGAAGATAATAACCATTGTGACTATGAAATTATGTGGGTTATGCCTAATGGAATCTGTGGGGCATGGATGAGAATTATTTGGCTCTCAAAATGTTCAGCTGAAAGTCGCCCTAGGCTGCATGGCCAATGATAAGGCATGCTGGGAGTTGTAGTTCAACATCTGGAGGGCCACACAATTCCCACTCTTACTTCAGAGGAAAAGAAGGGTGGCATCATCCATTATTAGATTATGTCAAATAAGCAAACTTATGTGGAATTGTTTATTTTTTATTAATGTGCTTAATTCAGGCAGTTGTATGATCCAGTTGTGCCATAAGAAGCCAAGTTCAGTACAGGTCTTGTGCACCAGCGCATTTCATCTTTGCTTGTTTCCATCTCCTTTGCATGAGAAAAGAATGAACAATCAGGAAACCACAGTTCATCATAGTTTTGACTTGACATTGAACCAAGAGACAGTGGTTGATGGCTTCCAAACAAGTCATGTTTTGAAATCATGGTTTTAAGATTATGACTTGCCATTCCTGGAATGTGGAGAAGGCATTGATAATTTTCTGAATTGGTCATGACGGGAAGTTACATTTCGCTATACCTTCCTGGGTTGGCATTATTTTTTATATTAACACATTGCATACTACCCCAAGACTACTTAGTGGGCAATGGGCAAATGCAATAAATAAGTGGATAAAATCAATGTTTATACAGAGGTTCTGCATGGACATAACAATTCTTGTATATATCTCCCCCTGTTAAACCAGGATTTGATTGTCCACATGTGGCACATGTGATTCTTGTAGCACAATTTGAATTAGCTGGATGCACCAGATTTTTTTTTTTTTGATCAGAAATATTCACTGTTGTAAGGTGATCACAAACAGACTGTGCCATAAATATTTAAAAAATGTTGTGGAACTTTGTGCTTCCCTTGCCAAGGTCAAGCCCGTATAAACCCACACGCCTGGTTTTTCTATGTGTTGTTCCCTTGCAGGGTATCGACCCCATTAACCAGACCAAGGTGGTAGAGATTCTGAAAGAAGGTGATGGCTCTGAGAGGAGGAGGAGCCGAGATAGCCTGGGGGGCAGTGTCAAATACGAAAATACCACTGATGGTAGCGAGGAAGTGAGTATGGGCGTGGAATGGAATGGGGTAAGTACAACTCCACCATCAAGAGCCGCCTAGTCCATCTAAGAGAGGCAAAGGGCAGCAGCTCCTTGACTTCTGTGTTTAAACGCTGCCCCCTGCCATCTCAGAGGAGCTGATGGCTTGTCGTGGCATGCCCACCTTCATTCATCTTCTGCATGCTCCCTGCCCACTACTCTTATTGCTAGTTAGCCAGACTCAAGCAGGCAGCTCTTTCCATCAAGTTTTTCCCACTTGCTCTGAACTGCTGAGTCTTTTTGTTTTTAAAAGAAAGAACAAAAGCAACTAATCTTAGGCACACTTGGTCTTCTCTACTAATATCCCACAGTGCTGCTCTCTACCTATATACTGTAAGAGGTGGGCTGGGGAGGGATATGAGAGAGAATATTGTTTCCCTTTCAGGAGGTAACTTTGCTCTCTGAGGAAGAGCTCACAGTGATTTGTTTGTGTGATAGGCATGGTGATATTCCTAGGAAAATGGCAGATGTGTGCATATGGGTATGGATGTTCGCGTGTGCATGGGTACCAGTGACTGAAGGATATGTCCAGAGGTGGTGGAGTGCCTGTGTAAAGACCTGTCTCTTAAAGTGGCAGGAAGCTGCACACTCACACTCAGTTTCTCTCTTCTGCATTTTTTTGTCTGGGAAAGTCTGTGTTCAGGCTGATAGTGTTCTATTCTGCCCTTTTCATGGTTTGGTGACCGTTAGCTAGTCCTTTCTAGTGTGATAACCATCTTGTTCCAACATGACTGGGGGCTTTGGGATGGATGAGAAACAATTCTTTGGTGAGAAACAGTTCCCAAGGGATTTCTGCCCTTGACAACTCATTTTCCCAGTGGCAACAGGTCAACATGCAAGTAATGAGTCAATTGTGCTTGATGAAATCAAATTTGGCTGCAAGGCTTCTTATGTTTGTTTCCTCAGATTCTTTCTGCCTCTGGAAATTAGTTGTATTTTTTCTTCTCAGCTCAGAGAGGTCAGCATCTGGCTCAGGTTTTGGGAGTATAGTGCGCATAAATCTAGATTGGAGGAGTATCAGGGTGCAAAGAATTGCCATAAATCTGCTTATTACTGTTAGCCTTCTTTATAAGATGTAGCTAGCAGCAAAGAATCTGATCTAGACTAAGGATATGGAGATACAGAGCATCCTTTTTTTCTGTACTTTGTTACATTAACATGCACTCAGTCCATTGCTCACTAATGCTTCACACTCTCTACTCTGTCGTTTGCTTGCCTGCATGTGCTTGTCCATTCCCCATTTATCACAAGCAAAGTGCCATGACAGCCAATCAGCACCAAAGGGGTCTTGCAATCTTGATTGTGGATTGTACCTAATGGGCAACAAGTGAAAAAAACCTGTAAAAGAACATGGGATCCTCTAGAAGCCTGGGAAATAAAAGCAGAATGTGGAAGCATTAGTTTTGAGTACTATAGTACCCAGAATTCCTATGTTGGCCTGGGATTCTGGGGGTTATAGTTCAAAAGAGAACTTTTCCATGTTCTGTATATGTATACAGTGCTCCTAGATCCCAAAGTTCTGCTCTCTGCTTCCTCAAAGAATGATGGTTCCCTCTTGGAATAAAATCAAGCATAGTGATCACAATAGATCTTCCATCCATTCTATAATTCCAGGTTCCCAATTTGCATTTGAGATGCATATTGTAGTTAGTTAAGCAATCAGATATCAGTCTTTCTGCTCTCCTCAGAAGAAATTAGAATTTTTTTAAATAAAAAAATTGCAAATGTTTTAAAAAAGAACAGTTGCAAAACTACTCTGGGAAAAATGAGGAGAGGTGGGTGGCTGATGTGCTGGCTACTAAATAACAGATGCCCTTTGCAGTTGTAAAATCTATAGTAGCAGTTTCAGAATTTTCCTCAGGACATACACAGTAAAGGATATATTATATTTAACATGGTGAGGATATTTCCATCCCATCTGCTTTTGAAACACCATCCTTGTCTTCATCTTGAGGGTGATGTCTGTGTGGCAAATCCATTTCCAAGAGGACTGCCTGCTTCCATATTTTAAAGCTATCTATGCTCCAGACTGTGGCATGGGCATCCACCCCAGCAATTTATTTCAAGAGGCAGTTTGTTTTGTTATCAACCTCCATAAAGTGAGTTTGCCCTACAGTTATTTCCCTATTATTTCTAGCCCTTCTTTTGCTGTAGAAATTGTACGTTTATGACAAGAATCCTTCCTTTTCTGCATCCTTTCTACACAATCAAAGTAAAACCTGAAAAAGTTACTTTTTGGGGGTATAATTCCTAGAATCTCCAAATGCCATGGCTGATGGGAGTTGCAGTCCAACATTATCAGGAGGGTGACACTTTCCCCATCCCTGCAGTAGCTCATATGTACTCACCCCTTTCCTCTGTTAACTGAAGTTTTATAATGCTCAGTAGCCAAAATTCTCTACTAGTTCTCAAAATCTTGAATCCATAAAATGTAAGAACATAATGTTAAGAAACTTTTTTAACAGATGACAAGTTTAAAGCACAAACAGAAAAATGTGAAAGTAGAACCAGCAGCAGTGTAAGGACCTAAAAAGCACCAAGACAGTTTTTAAAAACTAAAAGCACACATTCAGTGAGCATATACATTGCACACACACAAAGGCTCCTACTGGATTTTTTCCAAAGCTGTGATGTCTCCTGAGCTGCAGGTTTACTCTTAAATCAGTGACTCAATTTAAAATGGAAGGAGCCAATCTAGAATCTTGTAAGACAAGGGAAGAGACTGTCTGGTTTCCAAGCTGAAGCCAACCACAGAGATTTCTCATCCTGCCTGCAGAGATTTATAAGGCAGGGCCAATCTTTTCTCTAAGCTACCATGAAGAATTGGTCAGGGATCTATATTATGTGACCCAAGGAGGGAGCATCCCAGCCCCTCACCAAAAAGAAGTTCCTCACCTTTGCTGTGTAACAGCAGTTAGTTTTTTGAGCACTTACAGCCTTTCCATTCTTCTCTATATGAGCTGGAATACGGATGAAGATGTGGATGAGTGACACACAAGCTGGCCGCCCTGTTCAGTTCCTTTCTGTATTGCACACAGTATTCCTGCTGCATGGATCAAAAACTTTGTTAGTACTTCATCAGATACTTTTCTGTGTGAAGATTAAACACTGAATTAAATGTTGAAAGCATTATTTATGGTACTGCTGGGTAGAAAAGGGATTATTAAAATGTAACTCTTCCCCCAGCTTTTATTTCCTAGCCCACATAGATCATATCTAATGTGATTATAGTTCCCCTTTATGAGTAGCTCAGGATTATAGCATGTCTAATGGGATCCAGATCAGCCACATTACCTTTACGCTGAACTGTACAGGATTATAATTTTCCTTACCAGAAAGTAAGAATGGTAGTGAGCCCCCTCTGCCGTCCTTTACTCTCTGCTTCATGCACAAAGTTTTGACTGCTATTCTATGCACTCTGACTTGAGATTAAGTGCATTTGAACTCTGTAGGGTTTACTTCCAAGTAAACCTGTATAAGATTGCACTGGGAGATCTGTAAAGTGAGAGAACTGGTTTTGTTCATCGTCCCGCTTATAATTTCACTTTTACAAGCAAGTGCACTGATGTAATATTTAATGTGGCCTTCTGGCAGCAGGAATGATGGAATATGCAGTCCTTCAAATGTACTTGGACTGCAGCTTTCATGATCTCTCATTATTGCCTATGCCATCTAGGGCTGATGGCATTTGCAGTCCAACAGCATTGAGAGGAGTCACACATTCCCTGCCTCTGTCCAACAGCATATGTGCTTACATCTCTCCCAAAAGGATCCTATTTGGGAGAAAGGCAAGATATAAATTCAATAAATAAATAAATACTACACACAGTTGCTGAACCAAAGCTACTGAACCAAAATGCCATTTGTCAAATATCAAGATTGACTGAAGACTTAACAAGATGAGATGGTGAACATTTTTAATCTGATCTCCTGTCTCTTATTAGCTACGTACATTTCCCCTAACCAGGGAACTGCAGCCTGGGGAAGATTGATTGTATCGAGAAAGGGCTAATCCCCCACTTCCCATCACTCTGACTTCAGCCAGAATAAACAGGATTTGTGGGCAACTCACAGTTGGTATTTCTCTATAATTTTGAGACTTGGTGTGAGCTGTACCTCCTTTCAGTGAGAACTAGGTGTATGGGTTACTCTGCATATGCAGCAGGTGCTTCCATATAATGCAGTTGTTATTCCCAGCTACAGCAGACCCACTGAATCAATGGGAAGTGATAAATCAGTGTTTATGTACTATATTTGCTGGCATATAAGACTCATTTGTTCCCAAAAAAATACTGTTTGAAAATGGAGTGCATCGTTTATACCAGTGTGTCTTATACACCAGCAAATATGGTAAGTTCTGTTGATTGAGAGGGTCTGTTCTAAATTGAGAATACTGGATATAGGCAACTGGCATGGAAGAACCTTCAAAAATATAATTCTCACACTTGCAGTCAAGAAGTAATACCACCTACTTGTCTGCCTGCATAGACTCTGTCTTTAAGCCAGGGTTGGGTAAAATGTGGCCCTCTAAATGCTATTGGACTGGAATTCCCAGCATTACTCACTATTGGCTATAGTGTTTAGGGCTGTTAGGAGTTACACTCCAACAACATCTGAGGGGCTGTGCTTTGTCTTCCCCTCCTTTAAGGCAGCCTACACATTTCACAAAATGAGGTGGCAAAAGTGCATAGTTTCAGAATGGCATTTGCTGTCTCTGCCTGTCCCAGATGGGATAATTGATTACATGCAGAGAAAGAGTCAGAGTTAGGCAGAGCATTGTGGGAGCAGGGTATGCCAACTTACAGGCTGAAGTGAGAGAGCCAAGAATTCTGTCAACTTACTTTCTGTGGTCACCACTACAGACCTCTTTGGTAGAGGTCCGATGCCATCTCCTTTATGAAATAGATCAAACAGTCCATTTTAACTATAGATATAATGTAAATGTATTCTGAAAAGGAATAGGGGAGTAACTTAGGATCTTTTGAGAAAGAGAGATTTTGATTTTTCGTATTTGCCATTCCTTCTCTTTTTTTCCCCCTCTTTCTAGTCTACATTCCCTCATCTCATGTTGAATTGGCAGTGGGAAGAGACATTGGCATAACAACAGGGGGTCTATTATTTATTCATCCATGCTTTGTGTTAAACTTTATAACTAGAGGGCCAAATTATTGCCCCAAGATTTCCTGGTAGTCCAATATGTGGTGTGTCTGCCCCCTCCCAAAGCATGACTAGGTGAATCTTTCAAAGCATCCCTTATCCAATCACCTATTTCCCTCATTAACCAAAGAAATCCACCCCCTCATAATGGATGGCTCTGTGACTTTCCACTACTTTGCAGTTTGTGTATTCCCCATGCCTGTAGTTGCTGCCTGTATCTCCCCTCTCTCCTTATCACTCATCAAGATTACAGTACATCCTCACTATGGCCTTGTAAATTGTGTCTTTCTCCTCTCTGTGCACTAGGCTTAAATGCCTCCTGAGACCTCCTTTCCCTCCCTTCCCTTTCACCACAGTCCCCCAGATGCTTGTTTCACCCCTTCCAACGTTTTCCTCCAAACCATCCTCCCCTCCTTCCACTGATCCTGCTCTCCTCGGCAAGGACTCCCCCAACCTTCCATCCCAGTGGGCACTGAGAAGCAGAGCAGCGCCTGCAGAAGGAATGTCCGGCTGGCTACACCCGGCTCAACTACTGCATCAACCGGCAAGAGCAGGAAGAAACTCTACAAGGCTGCCTTTCCCCTCCCCACCCTACCCTTCTGCCAGGGCAGGACTTCAGCAAGATTCCTCATGGCTTCCTTCTCCGTTCTCTTTCTTTTTTCTTAATGGGGAGGCCTGACTGAAACATTTCTAGAGTTTGAAAAATGGCTTTCCTCTCCATTCTGAGCTCTGCTCATCCTGGAGACTGCACATTCACGATTGTCCTTCACTTTTCCCCTCGTCTTCTGATGTATCCAGATTTTGTTGCCTCCCTTTGAACTCTGCGCCCTCTCCTTGCCCACTCCCCTCCCTTTTCTTTCCTTGGCTGCCAGGACAGGGGTCCACAGTTAGTGGTAAATTGGGATATGTTACTTTCTGCAGCCTGATCTCAGACTGCAGGGATGGGTAGGTTGGGGATGGATGAGCTATGCTCTTATTTTTCTTTCTGGTAATTTGATCAGATGTTCAAACTGAAGTGGCATTTTGTATGTCTTTTGCTGCTACTGTTAAAAATATCTTGTTGCCACCTTATGCAGTGGCTTGGCCTGAGGCTTGTAGTGGTGGAAGTAGCTCTCTATTCTCCACTCTGCTATGTGTAAGGCTAAAAGGAGAGGGTACACTATATCCAGAAAAGATGAATCAAATGATGTACCAAGGCCAAAGCTGAAAGGATAACAAGCCTGAGCTGTAACCTCCTCTCTAGGAACTTATTTTTATTGGAATGGAGGCATTCAGAGGGGGTTTGGGGCAGTACTAGAGGTTTTTCATCACACCTTATCCAGCACTAGAATCATGATGAGACTTTGGTCTGGACTTGCTTTGCCTACCATACTTCACAATGTCTGCATTTCAGAAGAAAAGGCCTCTGTCTGCCTGTAAACCTTGGGAATGTTTCCTCAAACAGTTGTGTGTTTTTTTTGCAAGAAGAGAAGCAACTGCAGACAAAGGTGGCTTGCCTGCCTCTGCTTCACTGGCATTTCTGTCATGGGGCGGTGTTGGGGGAGTGATTGCATATTTACGTCTCTTAATTTATTTTCACAAATGTAAATCTTCATTCATGCTATAATTTAACACTGGTGATTGCAAGGTCCCAGCCAAATGCCACAAAATGGACACACAGGATATGGGTGTGCTTAATTGGTAACATAGCAACAATAACTGCTGCTTATTTAGAAGCATGGCAAGCTAGCAGAAGAGGGATGCAACTGTAAGTCCTCTAAATGAAGGATGAAGACTCTTGTGGGCAAGAGAGCAAGGAGCAGAGATGGAGCAGTAGTAGAAGCTCCAGTTTTAAGATGAAAGTTGTTAGGCCTCTAGAAGATTTTCACAGAAGGAGAAAGAATGGCTTGGAATATGCAAGTCTATAGTAGAAGTGAGGTAGATGTGTTATGAGATGTGTGGTGCAATCTTCTTTATGTTTTCTTAGAAGTAAGTTCCGCTGCATTCAGTGGTACTTCCTGCCAGGTATATAAAACTGCAGCTGTAGTAGAAGCCATGTCAGTGAATGCATGAGGACTTGGCTTTATAGTGAGCTGAAGCAGGGATTTCTGGACATGGAGGAGGATGAGAGATTGCCCCTTCAGCAACTGGGGTATAGAGTGTGCATGACAGAAATACTTCCAATGGAGTATGGATTTGAATTTAGAACATGAATAGGACACATAGAACTAAAACTTGTCAGGAGAGGAGGAATATTAATGTAATGTTTAAAAGAGAGTTCTTACATTGCCTGTGTAGCAGAATAGAGAAAAAAGACAGTTTGAGAGGCCTGGAGGTGTGTTAGAAAATCCTGATAACACAAAATTTACAAAACGCCAGCGTAACCAGAGACTGAGGGATTCTGGGAGTTGCAGTTTAAAGGTGGATAAATTTTGGCCTTTCCAAATTTTTTGGCTTACAAATCCCTAATGAGGCCAATTGTAAATGAATTTTGACAGTTGTAGTCCCAAACATTTGGAGAATCAACAGATTCCCTCCTCCTGAGGGCCTTGGAGCACCTGGGGAGGGGAGCAGATGTTGGGGACTGAGAAACAGTCCATTTGTCACTTGCACTGGAGTTAAGTATACAACCTTTATGTAGGTGGAGTGACCTGGTACTTTGATCTTCCTTCCAGGGATGCAGGATTGAGGGAAGACTTCTCTTCACCTCTCATACCAAACATAGCTGTTGTACCTGGTTTCTGTTTTTTCAGTGTGTTAACAGTGTTCTTGTGGGTTTGGTAAACTTAAAAAGAAAAGAAGAAAAAAGACTAGATATGTTGGTAAATTAGAATTAGGACTCAGTGTTAGGTAGGATGTACCCACCCTTTTGCTCCAGGTGCCCATAAACTGGAGATTGCGGGAAACCTCAGTTTGAATAACTCAAGTGTGCCATTATCATCCTGTGCTGTTCTTCTCAAAGCAGCTGGAGCTGCCTCCTGTTCAGAGCAGGATACCAAGTCTGGATGGGCCATTGATCTGCCCAGTTAAGGATGTTGTCAGGCAGAGTTTTGTGACTGGGCTGTTTGAAGGCTCTAGATCTCAGTGCCAGTTGTGACCCCTTTTTGAAAGCTCACTTCAAGCTTTAGTGCAGCTTTTTGTTTGCTTTGGCTGCCTGCTTCAGCAAAAGGGGCTACTTATGCATGCTTGGAACAAGGCAGCTGCTCCAAGAAGGACGGAGGTGCAGCTTACTTATAGGGGATGACACAAGATAGTCACGTTTGAGAACCTCCTACACTATTTTTACACATTGCTGTGGCTTTGCCCTACAAAGGGAAGGGTGGGATTCATCCAGTGGATGCTATAAAGAAGCCTCTGCAGCTTGACGTTGTCAAGAGGCTCCTGGGGTTTCCCCTTCAAGCTCTGTCAGCTCTCTTCTCAAGCTCTGCATTTTGTCTCGCACTTGGGCTGCCTGTGAGCCTTTTTGTAGCACTGGTTGTAGGGAGGGGATGTGAAAATGTGTTCTGCACTCTGCCTTTGACACATATTTGGTGCTTTCCTTTATGTTGTGAACTAATTTACCTCCAATTAAAGGCAGAACAACCTGAACCTTTGCTTCTTTGTGCCTCTTTTCCCTATGCCACCCTCATTTTGAAAGTTTGAAAAAAAAGTCACTGCCTTTTTTTTCTCCAAGGGCAGATCTTTCTATTTCCACACATTGCAGGTATGTCATTTCCCTCCTCCTCACCTTTGCCTGGTTTCCTGGGAAGAACAGGAGACAGGCTTGGTATGTCAGTGTGCTGAACTGCCTCTGGCTATGATGCTGTGTGTGTGTGCGTGTGTGTGTGTGTGTGTGAGAGAGAGAGAGAGAAGAGAGAGAGACAGAGAAAAGCCTGCCTGTAGGGAGGAGTAATTGCTTCCTATGGAAAAGCCATGCACAAAGTTATTCAATTAAAATCACAAGAGGAGAAGTTTTAAGAAGTCTTGCTGTTAGAAAGTGTGCTTGTGAAGTCTGCCCTGGTCAGGTTTACAGTGCACTGAGAACTTTAAGACAGGAGCAGAATTAGTGGCCAGGTGTTGCTGGATTACATTTCCTACCATTCTTTACATTGGTCATGGTGGTTGAAATCCAGCAGCATTTCAGGTTCCCAACTCTTGCCATAAGGGAAAATACTACTTAATATTGCTCCAGACATTCTGAGAATAACAGAATGTGAAAGATTCCTCTGGGAAAACATAAAGACAGTTCAGCAGGAAACCAGCTTGTATTCAGGTCCCCATTCCTAACTTGTGTTGCCTCTTTCCAAGCTGAGCATACTAGTCCTATCGTTCAGTTGCTTCCTAGGGCTTCCTGTCCACCAGGTTTAACAAGACCCATAATGAATGCTTATCCTATTCTTCCCTTTCAGAGAAATAGATAGACCAATAGATTTTAAAGGAGTAAATTAAGGCAACACTGTTCAGATGTCTGCGGTAGCCAAAAGCATATTGGCCTCCAAGGAAAAAGATAACATATTTATATGCAAAAGAATTGGGCTATATGTTTGTCACATTGTAATAATGTGCCTTCCTGGATTGCCTCATCAGTAGATACACTTTTCTAGTGGTATACATGCATTGCTGGTTTTTCTAAAGGACGGATGGTACAAGAGAACTTCTGACACATGCCAGATTGTTCTGTAAAGAGTTTTCACTGTTGATTTTATCTACTGCATTTCTATCTGGTCATCCAGAGAACTTTAAGAAAACTTTGTAAATACAAGTAAGTAGTGCTGTATAAAAATAACTTGTGCGTTTCTATACTTTTGATGGTACAAATGATATATATTCATTTTACTAATCATACAGCTTCACAGTACAGTCCTTATACATGTCTGCTCAAAAGTAAGCCCGCTGCAGCCTTTGTTCAGCAGAGCAGAGTTCTAATCACCCTGATGTGACAGCAATCTGCAATTGCAGCTATCTCAAATACTGGAGAAAGCTTTAATGAAAAGATGTGCTCCTAATCCTAATAGTTAAGAGGTTCATATAGTTAAAAAAAAAAAAAGCAAACAGATGGAGCTATTCAGAGCAAGACATCTGAGCTCTTGGATGATACACGACTGAAGAAAATATTTTGCTAGTCATCAGGCTGATGATGGTCTGTGTTCAGTTTATCATAGATGGTGAACATGTGACCCTCCAGATGTTTTTGGACAGCTCATCCCATTACCTGTCACTGTTGGCTGGGTGGCTGCAGCTGATAGGAATTGCAGGCCAGCAACAGCAAGAGGGCCATAAATTGCCAAGCCTCAGTTTATCATATGGTCATTGTTGCAGCCATTGCTATATCATGTGTGCCCGCCCTTAAGATTAGTTAACATTCTTTCACTGTGTCAGTCTCTCAAGTATTTATCTGACAATAAGAGGAAAGCAGGAAACCTTGTCATAGCTTAAGTAGCTCTTGAACCCATTTGTGTGAGCTCATATCCAACTTACGTTGAATGTTTATGCTTCATTATTTATTCAAGAGTAAACATAGCTTATTCCAGGCTTTTTTAGCTCACAGAACAGCAGCTTCCCTTTATTTTTTTTCCGACTGCCTTGCTGAAACCACTTAGGGCTAACTAGACTACACTAGCTATACTAGCTAGCTAGACTAGCTATACATGGTGGCAGTTTTATTGTATACCTTTTGTACATTTTCCTTTATTTTATACCTTTTTCCTGATATAGGACCCAGTTCTATCACAGGTTCCTGAAAGATGTATCATTCATAGGTGAAATTCTTTGCCAAATGGAGATCATTGCCCAAGTTTACGCTTGTAGTCTATGTGTACTCAGGGACAGATGCAGCCACATATCCAGAAAAGTGTTAATTTCCATGGGCATCAATTTAGATGGGGACTACTCATTCCAAAACCTTACCTTAAAAAGGATACCTGCCTCTGAAGTTACATCGAAGTTAGTTTGCCTGAGCCAGGAAAAAACCATGGCTTCGTAGTCCTCCAGTTCTTTACCCTCCTTACATGAAGTGTTAACTGTCCCTTACTTCTCTATTGTCATTTTACCCTATGGGATGATTATGTTCCTGATGCGTATTCAGAGACATGTTTACTTAATAAGCACACTGCCTGTGTCCTCAGATGAGAGAGACTGATGTTAGTCCAAATAATTAAGAAAAAAATGAATATTTGACAAACCACTTATAAACTGATGACATACCATGATGCAGCTAAAAATAAAAACCCTCTGTTGTGTGCAATGGCAGCAGAAAAGATCTTTTTTCTGTAGTAGGTTTTTTTTTTTAAGAAATAAGTTGTCTTACCTCATGCTGCTTTTGCCTATGGTCCAAAAAGCAGTGCCCCCATGTCTCCGAAGAGGTGAGAACGCATGTTTGCAAACATATACGTCTATTGATGACAATATTTGAGTAAGGCCAGTGCGAGTGCAACTGCCTAAGGCTGCGTGACTATTTACCAAACAGTTCTGAAAACTAGGTGTTTCCGTTCATGGTAATGGATTAACCTAACTCCTGTTTAGATGAAAATTAGGATGCAAGTCACTCTCTTCGGAAGAGAAGGATCTGACTATGACTGACATTTTCAGAATATTTGGTTTGTATGTTTCCATATCAGGGCCCAATAATGAAAAATATACCTATCATGTGGAGTTGTAAGTTCATACCTGTAAGCTGGTGATAAGCATGAATCTTGAGCCAGCCCAGAAACACATATCATGACCTATGTGTTGATGGTACATTACTGGAAGGATGGACATTGTGCAGTCCTCCTGATGCTGTATTGCAGCTACTAGCAGTTTTAGCCAATGGTGCTGAATGCTGGGAATTGTAGCCCAGCAACATATAGGGGGCTGTACAGATGCTGTACCTCCAAATACCAAACCCCAACCAAATAACAGCACCCAGCTCAAGAAGGAAGTGGGGTACAGCATGAGTTTAGTTCATTATAAGAACCATTGGCCTAATTCTGCACAGCCAGGAAGATTGATTCTGTGTTAGATAAATTTCAAAAGATAGCTTCCTATAATGGGTGGGAAATGTATGGCCTTCCAGGTGATGCTGGATTGAAAATTCTGTTAGTGCTAACAAGCATAAGCAATGGTAAGATGAAATGGGTATTGCAGTCTGGAGAGGTCTTTTGTCCATCAAAGTATTATTAAAGTTGGCCTTTGCTACACACAAACACACATAGAGTCCTCAGCCCAAATCACCCAATGCTGATAATGTTACTACTTCTAGTACCCACCACTGGCAGATAGGCTCACTGGGACTGACAAAAACTGACCTACAGTAGATGGTTGCATATGTGTGATCTTGACCACATGGAAGTGTTTTTTCACTGTCTGCCAAATCACCAAGTTACACAGTAGGCCTGAGTAACAGTGTCTGACCTATACAGGTGTGGAGTATGAGCCAAGGACATTCCACAACTGAGAGAGAAGGTGTGAATCATATAGCGGCCTTCTCCCTCACTGTGTACATTGAGCACACATATTAAGTGTTTATAAATCCAAAAAAAACAAGAATCTTCTGTCAACTTACTAATCTCTTACGGAAAACTGTAAAGAAAGATGACGTGTGTGTGTGTGTGTGTGTCAGTTGCCATCATTCTTGGCTGCAGGACTGGGTAGTACATGGAGATTCCAGATATTTGACTAGAATTCCCATTAGCCCTACTAGCCTAGGCAATGGTGAAGGACAATAGGAATAGTAGTTCGTCCCCATCTGGAGGGTCACAGGATCCCCAGCCTTTTAATGTGGAGATGGGTAGCATGTTTCCTTCTGGTTGTTGGACTGCAACTCCCAACAGTGCTAACCAGCATAAGTAGTGATGAGAGTTTATGGAAATTGCAGTGGAGCATCTGGAGAGCCTGTACTTTAGTGAAGAAAGAGAACTAAAAATAGGGCTATGTTCACTTCCTGAGGTTGCAGTCCCCAGAGGCAAGGGACTCTGGAAGTATCTCTGCATATACTTCCCGTAGGTATAAATGAATATCTGCTGTTTATTCTTGTGGATAACATAAAACACCACACTTGGGGGTGCTGCTTCAGTGGAACAAGCCTGACACTGGGAGGGTCAGGTGCCTTAAAGGGGCACTTCCAGGGGAGACTTTTCTCATTCAATAACCCTGCTTCATTTATGGAATTTTACCGAAAAGGTGGCTGGGTTTGTGTCCAGATGTCATCCACCATTTATTACCTTCCTGTGTGTTCTCATTACTTCTGTCATTTACTTTACCACAAAACTACTTAAAGGATAAAAAAAAACTGATGCCTTTTGGTTGGCAGTTCTAGCAGTTGTCAAGAAGCACCACTGGTAAAAACAGCCATGTCCTTGTCCCTGTGCTTTTAATGGCATTTTCAGGGTTGTAGGAGAATAGGAAAATGTCATGAGTTTTAGAAGCTGACTCCCAGAATTCTAGAAAGGGACTATAGGAATGTGGAAGAAGACCCTTCCCTCCTGGACCAAGAGTTTTAGTTTGGCAGAATAATTTCTTGTCTCATCCAAAGTCTGGAGGCTGTGACTGATTCAGAGCAACAAGGAAACAAAGCCAAGTCTGGAGTGAAACCAGATCAGTTTCTTCACATGATGTTAGATTGAAAATCCCACTAGCCTAATTTCTCCTAGAGAAGAGGTGGGAGTAGGGGCTTGAGGAAATGACTGAAACTTTCTGCCCCTTCATAACACCACTTCAGGTTTTAGGTTTGGCATAGAGGCAGCATGGTGTAGTAACTTGAGCATTAGACTATGATCCAGGGTCCAATTTCCTGCTTGGCCTTGGAAACCCTGTGAGTGGCCTTGGGCACATCACCCTCTCTCAGTCCCAGAAAACCCTGTGATAAGGTCACCATAAATCAGAATGACTTGAAGGCACACAGCAACAACAACAACTATCGTGCATGTGCATTCAAGACAAAACTGGGTCACTTTCAACCTACCTCCACTGAGAGAGTCATGAATTAAACCAGGCATAGACAAATTTTCATCCTTCAAGCATTGATGGACTGCTAGTCCATCAGCGCTAGCCAGCATAGTCAGTGGTGACAGGTGATAAGATTTATAGTCCATAAACTGTCCACTCCTGATTGAACCCTTCATGGAAATTTCTAAATCTAAATTTCTAAATTAAGGAGCTGCAGACCTCACAGGGTTGTATACAAACTGTAAATAAAATCTAATCATGAAACAGTACAAATACAAAATGACCGTTCTTGAAAAATAAATGCAAACACCTCCCAAATGAACAGTAGCAAAAATCCACAACACAGCATTTAATGAAACACAGATTAAAGTACAGATTATTATTTTGGAAACTGATAATGACAGGGCTTTGCTGTTACTATTGCTATTTTTATATTTCACCTTTTTTCCCAGTTCAGGGCTCAAGGTGGCATAATTAAAATTCAAAGCAAGTTAAAAAGCAATTAGTTAAAACAACGACATAAAAGTCTGGCGCGTTGTACAAGGCCTGTTTCTCTTCAAAATAATTTTTCAAAATCCTACCAGAATAAAAAGGGTTTTACCTGCTTACAGTAAGATGGTAAGGAGATGGCAGTCTAGGCTCTCTAGGAAGGGACTTCCAGAGCCAGGGATCAGCCACTGAGAAGGCCTTCTCCTGTGTTCCCACCAAATGTACCTGGGAGGATAATGAGACACAGACAAGGGCTTTCCAGAAGATATCAAAACACAAGCAAGTTAATATGGGAGAATGCAGTGATTCAGATAACCATAAAAATAATGTGAGATATGCAATATAACATAAAAGAACTGTGCTGGCTCAGGCTAGTCTACCCAGGCCTCCAGTCTGCTTCCACAGAGATCAAGTAGATGCCTCTGGGAAAACCATAGGAAAGATATAAGGAAAATGCCCCCCTCCCTGCAAAAAAAAAACACCAGTATGTTCCACAGCAACTAGTATTAAGAAACTGATCCTAGAGGTCATAGCTTTCATGGCTGGAAGCCATACACTGCTTCTCCTCCATTAATTTGTGTAGCATCAGTGTTTTAAAGCCATTTAACTTGATGTGCATCACCAAATCTTTTACTGTTAGTTGATAAACACAGAAATGTTTTCTGGCAAACACTGAATGCAGATAGATTGAGAGAGATGATTTTCAACAAAACACACAGTAGCAGTAATTCATGAGGAAAAAAATACACAGGTTGTAATGGTAAGCTGAATAAAGTGTTTGACCATTACTGTGTTCGTTGGAGAGGAAAGCAGACTTGATTCACGCAGCTGGGTGGGTGGGTCGGTGGGTTCAAATATAACAAAGAACTGTACGTACAGTCCTGGGCAGTGCTTATAATGATCTCTTACTATCAAAAGTTTGGTTGCCATTATCACTTTTGACAGTGGTGTTTGCCCAGAGAAGATAAAGCAGGTAATTAATATCCATATCCATCCTGCTACCCTACCCCCACTTCTGATTCAGCAGGTTAGAGTTTATGGCCTATGGAGCCCATTTTTGATTCTGCCTCCAGTAAAATAAACATGCAAAAATGTCCTCTTGAGCATGAAAAAGTTGAGTTTTTATAATGTTCCCTCACCTTTCTGAAATCGTGGGTCACATGGCTGGAGGCTGCTGATGGCACTTTCTCAGTGCACCAAGACCATTCAAAGTCCCCAAAAAAGGCAGATCCTTGGCCTAAATTGACCCAGGGGGTCCAACATAATATGGTAGACATGCATCCCATGCCACCTAGTGGACATTTTGGAACATTTATGGTCAAATAATAAGAGAGAGCGCTCATAAAAATTGTTTTTGTCCTCTGGAGGGCCCAGGGGATCTCCCAATGTGGTGAAAATGCCCTCCATGCTCCCTGAAGTACATTTGGAGGAATTCAAAAAAATTGCAAAACAAAATATTTTCAACCACTAATAGACTGCACACATGTTGCCCACCTGTGGTCTGAAGTAATAAAAAGTTAAATGGTTCCTATGAGTTGGTGAATAATGCTGAAATTAGGATTTCTAACGAGTTTTTATTGGGTGGGCACATCTCTATTGAAAGAGCAATGGTGGCATAATTTCCTCTTCATGTAGTGAATATTCATGCTTATAAAGACTCATAATACTTAGATGGTAGCTGCAAAGTATTTTCTTGTAAATGTTTGCAGCTCAGGAATGATGTTAACAAATGTCTGTCTCTCACTTGTTCACATGTAAACAATTACTTGCTTTAGATTTATCCATGTTCCATATGCAGAACTGAGAAAATTTACTTTTGGGGACTACAGCTTCCAGAATCCCCCAGCTGGCATGACCAGAAGATGTGCTGACTGGAGGGTTCTGGGAGTTGTAATCAGCATTTCCCCCAACACTGGCACATTGTTGGTACAGTTTCTAGGAGTACATTCAGGTCAATGAAAGCTTATGTTTAAATGTGAGCAAGTGATTCATCCCTATATATCAGAAGAGAAAAAAATGTAGAAGAAAGTGTTCTCTGATATGTGAGAGTGAAAGCCATTCTGTACACTTAGAAGAATCAAGTGGTAAAGCTTTTTTTGTTATGTTATTACAGTCATCTCTCCACATTTGCTAGGGTTAGGGTATAGGACCCCAATGGAAGTGGAAAAAACATGAATAATTCCAGGCCCTCCCAAACCATATTTAACACACACAAAAATATGATCACCGTGTTCAACTCACCATGGATTCCTTTGAGGCAACAGGGTTCCTTCACAAGGCAGTAGTGGGTGGCTGGTGGACCTTACTGCCACCTCCACTACTGCCCCACACCATTTTTAAGAAGGATTTACAAGCCTCGTTCGCAGTTTCTCAGTCTCGTGAGGCTTGCATAGGGAAGGAGCAGAGGTGACAGCAAATAATCCGTGAATAATCAAATCGGTAAAGTGAAACTCACAAATGTGGAGGGCTGACTGTATTTCAGATTATTGGTGAGAAGATCATACTTAAACATTTCTCTTCCTAAGAGAAAGACAGTCGCAACAACAAAACCCTACCTAACCATAGCAGATTAAGGGGTATACTGAGCTGAACATATTACTTATGCCTACTTGTTTACATTCTCATAGGGAACACTGAATTGGCAGTTCTACAACCAGTTTTAAAGTCTGTGCCATGCTTAAAAGCAATATATTTGCATCCCCTCCCCATGCTTTTCAGTACAGGGGGTTCTGTCCCTGCTTCTTAACGCCAAGGTCAAGAATACCTAGGTTTTCCCAAATTCATTCTGACATTTTGAAAACAGTTCTGAAATAAATACTGTATTTGCAGGCGTATAAGGCACCAGCATATAAGATGCACCTCATTTATATGCCAGCAAATACTATTTGCACCACATTTTCAAACTGTATTTTCAAGAAAAAAAGTGAGTCTTATATACCAGCAGATAGGGTATTTAAAAAGTTAAGATTTTACCACAATTTCACCAGCCTCTTTTTCAGGCCTGTTTTAGCTACTAAGACCCCTGCCTGGCTTGTTACCTGAAACAGTCCATCACTATATCTTTGTAGAAGACTGAAGGTTCTTTGCATTGTACCTCTCAATGTGTATCTAGCCAGATTTTCTGGATTTTGCCATTTGGATCACCTGAGCCCCCAAATTTGCAAAGGCTAGTCTTAACCAGTAGTCAAGTTAACATCTGTACTCACCTTGAGAATCCTTTAAGCATAGGATTATCAGGCAATTATTACAGGAGAATAAGTTGCAGCTTTATAGGTTCTGTGGTTTTTATTTACGTGATCAAATCAGTAACATAAACATATATATATACACTCCCTTTTAGGAGGAACATAGAATGTAAGGAATCAGACATACAATATTGATATATAGTCATCTATTGAGGCACTCTACATCTCTAAATAGGCATCTGTTATACATTGTAACAGACATCTCTGTACCTTCACCTATATGTTGGAAATAAGAGGGATCTGTTACATCACTTTCTATAACAGGCTTTGCACTATAGTGCGGTATCTAATAGCCTAACGACTACCAGCCCTATTGAATATGGTACTAACATTAGGAACAGCATAGTAGCTGTTGTAAACAACTGGAAACACAGCAGGAGAAGCAGTCAGAGACCAGCTTATCCTTATCTGGTGTAGAATAGGCTTATATAGAATGTTAAGCCCCTCCTTCTACCCATCAGGAGTACATTGCGCTGGTCTTTGTCAGCCAATTAGAAATTAGGTTTACTGGTGCTGCTGCCAACACTTCTTTTGTTTTGCGGATCCTTATCTTCTACTAATGCAGAGACTTCACCCATGACTGGCTAGCTGGTCAAGCACAACCTGCCGTGACTAAGGTTTCTTTCACTCCTTCAGTCCATCTGGTCTTACCAGGTTCTTTGTTTTATATCTTTGTTTTATGTCTGGCTGCCTTCCTGAACACCCAGAAGTGTAACTCCCACAAGTATAAATATTTCTCTCAACCCCATCACACTACCATATTCATTTATTTCTACTCAATACAGTTTTACATAGATTTGCTGCTAATACTCATTCAAGGGCTTTAAACTTGCAAAATAATTATACAAAAAAAAATAATCACTTAGCCTGTATCAGCATTCAAATGTGAATCCATTCACCCTTGCAACTTGATGAGGGTAAAGTATAGAAGAAACTGCACCACTTGAAGAGGGACTCCTGCAGCCCTAGCTTACACAGACAGTAGTGAAGAGTGCCAGCTGGTGCAGTTCAACATCTGCAAGGCTACATGATTCCCAACCTTACTTTGGAATGTATAAACTGGTGCTGAGTAAGAAAACTGAGAGGGGTGGAAGATGTGCATATATGAGAAACTGTGCAGTGGACAGGGGCCATTTTTTTAAATCTCTGCAGCCCTCCCATAGTCTCACTGACACCACCAATACAACCAGAAGTAATGTCATATCACTTCTAATTTCATTTTTGGCCAGTTTTGGAGGGTTGGGGGGGTTAAGCCTTGTGAGGGTCTTGGAAGTTGTTGGAACATACCCATTGCATTTTGTGCAGTTTTGAGATTAAAAAAAATCAGAATCTTTCAAAATGGAGAAGTGGTTCCAGGCTGCAAAATGGGGCCTCCATAGGCTTCTTTTTTTCATGCCTGGCATCTATTTACGTAAGCAAAGCTAGAAGTGGTGTTTTTTGGCAAAGGCTACTGTCTCTTTTAATATAAGCAGTATTGCTTCCAGGTACATCTGGGATTTTAAAGAGATTCTGTACCACTTTCCTAATAGGTTTTCACAAAGGTCTGATTTGGACTCATGAGACAGTGCGGAATGCTCTTCATCCACCATCTCTTGTCATTTGTTGTATTCCTTTCCAGGATGGCACTGGTGCACTCCGACGGAGTGGTTCACTAGGAAAGATCCGGGATGTGATAAGGAGAAGCAGCGAAATGCTGGTCAAGAAACTGCAAGGGAATGGCCCACTGGAACCGAGGAACACCAAGTAGGAATCTCTTTCTAGGGCATGCATATCCTTGTGCCTATCCTGACTACCTAGTCACCATCTCTCAGGTCTTCAGGTCTACCCCCTACTCCTTCTTAAAGATTAATCTCAAGTTCTATTATTTTATTAGCTTTGAGCAGAAATACCAGTTTCACATGGATCAGAAACCCCTTAGTCTCCATCTCTTCCCCTACAGCCTGTCTCTCTGTTCATTCTCATTTTTCCACCTCCATGTTATATTTTTTTTCCTACCAGTTTTTCACTTCTTTCACCCTAGTACTTACTCAGTTTTAACTCTGCTTTCTCCTTCTTCCCAGTTACTGGGCAGCAGAGATTTCTTTCTTTCTTTCTGCACCTGAACTGTTTGAAGAGCTTGTAGGCCCTGCAAAATGAAGCACTATGAATACCTAGAGACCCCACGGAGAATCGTCTCTAGTTTCATCTTTCTTGGTTAGGGAAAGTCTGACACCTGCTGACTGAATATGGTATTATAACTATGGACAGATTTTGATTAACTGAAATTAATTAATCATTAAAAAAACTGAGGTGCTAAGTTTCAGGTGTCCAGATTTCACAGCCTTGGAGGTATGGCAGAGGTAGATAGGCACACATTCTCTTTTCTTATTATAAACAACTAGAGCAGAGACGGTCTGACCTCAGTGGTACTATTTTGATTTTGTGACCATTTATAAAACAAGAGGACATACAGGGATATCTTTTTAAGGCATAACAATTTTTCTTAAGAACATCACACTTTCTTAACAGCATCAAAAATAACTCATAGAATCAAGATAAGATTGGCAAGGTTCATTATTCTATGTAAGAAAGCAGAAACCAGCAGGTGCAGGAAACAAAGGCCACCAAGTGTCCATGACTGGCCTTCTGCCAATTCTTGGGCTAGAGCAATCTTGGCACAGTGGCAGATGAGGGCATTTCCTTGTGATATCTATCTAGGTATGGCAAACCTAAAAGACTGTTGTCTTCTTTGAGGGTTGCTTCAGGAAGTTGGCTGAGAAGTAACAACAAATTATGCTGATGGCATTATGAGAATAAGCCTGGCTGGACTTACGTGCTCCATGCTTCCTTTGCTCCTCTTTTCGCAAGTACAATTTTGATTAACACAACTTAGAAAAGCTTTGTTTTCTTTCCCAACAGTTCATGAAGAGTAGCAGGAATAATTTATTTAGCAGACAGCCAGACTGGTGTTGATTATACAAACAATAGGATCCTGTGAGCTTGACTCAAACTACTGTAAATGTTTGCTAGCTAAAGTCACCCTGAGGCCATTAAGATCTGAATATGGGGTATAGGGATATAAATCCAGATACTCATCCCACACCCAAGGGGAAGGGGAAAGGGCAAGGGGAAGATTTATTGCTCAGAGCTGACGATTCCCAACTACTACTGTTTCCTGTGTAGTGGGTTTTCAGATCAAGAAAAGAAGATGCATATAAGCGGTGTTGTCAAGGCAACTTTCTGTTTATTTTTGTCGTTTGTTAGCATGAAACGAGCAGCATCCTTGAACTACCTGAATAAATCCAGTGAGGATTCCTTTCAGGTGAGAACATCATTTGCTTTGTTTGCAAGACAAATTTTTTTTTATAAAAAAAGTACCAACTGCAGACTATTTATACTTTTATGTCGCTGAGCTGATAGGCAAAGGACAAGGAAGGACCCCAGATTAGCTAGAGCTTTTTTAAAAACCAACCCCACAACTTACTAGAAATATTCCATGACCATATTGATGTGAGACAGCCTTGCCTAGCCTTTGGTAACTGGCCATGCTGACTTAGGATGATAAAGAGCTCTTGTCCAAGGGCAGCAAGCTGGGAAGGTTTGGTATGTGGTATCGCCAAGAACCCACAATGCAAGGGACACATTTCAAATTAACTACTGGAGGAAGCAATACTTTTATGACTAGCTCACATAATCAAAAGCCCTCTGTGTGCTTTGGCTCAGTGTCCCCCTAAACACAACTGCAAGAAGAATGAAGGATGTGAACCAGTTTGAAAAATTGCCTCTGTGGTCCTAGAAATGGCTGTTCAGAAGTTCTAGCCATATCTAGTGATATGTGGTTCTATGTGGCATTCTGTTCATATAGTGCAAGAAATGTGCACGTGCCTGCAGTGTTTGCTTCTGAAGCACTTGAATCAGTATGAGATGTGCTGTTTAAATTTCTGAAGATGAACCTGCTTTGCCGTCTAGAATAAATTGGAATGCTTTCTGGATAGCAGCAACAAAATTCAGAGTTATGTGGTACCTTTGTTAGAATCATGCCAATGTCAGGAAAAAGGTAAGCTTTCAAATTCTCAAGAACTCTTCATCAGGCTAGCTGTTAAAAGATGAACAGGCCAGGAGAAGAAACAAAAAATCAATATCTGGCCAGATGTAGTGGTTATTGGGTCTGCAAGGCAGGGAATGAAGCTGTAAAGGCATCAGTTTACCTAGTCAATCATTCTTCTCCTCTTGCTGAGTATCATTTATCTCCATCATAAAAACACATGCTCTCAGGTTTAACATAGGTAATCATATTATTTGGAAGATGCAAATTCATGAGGAAAGGGATTTGTTTTTTCAGGATTCCCAAGGCCTTCGGCCTGAGAGCAGAGGCTTCAGTGCAAGCAGTGTGGACCTCTCTTCCCACAGTTCCTTGGTCACCTCCAACTGAACTACCTACTCCAGCCATCTCTGCTCCCCATCTCAGATGCTGATAGCTTCACTCATAATGTCACAGCATCTCAAGACGATCACTGATTTGAATCTTTCAGCTGCAGCCTCCCATGAGAAATCTCACTGTCTTGTATCTATGAAAGAGAAGAGCACTTGTGTCACTGGAGAACACTAACCCATATGGGACCACTGCCAGACTAGATAGGGGAACTCCTCCTTGCTAATTTTTTGTGGACTAGTAGCTTTGGTGAATGCACTTTATCACCCTGTTCTGGTTGCACAGAACAAGCTCCAGTAGCTCTTCCTTGAAGCACTGGCCCCCTAAGCTAAGGTACAGAGTTTAACCTCATCTTTAATGTGGACCCTTTCCACCATATGGCACTGCTGAGAGAAGCTCAGCCCCAACTGTGCCCTCCCTAAGCTGGCTTACTCACTCCTCCAGTGCCTACTCCCAGGCCCTATCTTTGGTAGTCCCTACCTTAGCACTATCTCTTTTTGCACTGTACAATCCTTCTCCTTCTCTCACTCTTCTGTGATGACATCTTCCCCAAATGAGTATCTTTATTTTTTCAGAGTTGTACTTTTCAAGCTAAAGAAGGAAGGGGCACAGGAATATTGGTTAGCTGAAAGCAGTTTTGGGGAAACTATTAAATGGACAACTCGAGACAGATTTTAACTCCATAGAAATGCAGTATATGTGTACACTCCACTCTACAAGCCTTGACCCCCATCCTCTCCCCAAACTGGCCTTGTTGCCTATGTCTGCCTTAGGATGAACAACTATAGTGCAGGGCAATGGCAATAACTGCAGGAAGACCTGCTATTTAGCCATATATTACCCTTGATTCACTTCTGATTGTTCTTGGTTTTAATTTAATAAATAAAAATGATCACAGAAACTGGCTTGCTGAGAGCATTCTCCACAACAAATCTCTCCTATTTCTGCCCTGCATGTACGTCTTAACTGGATAACAACTGTGATAAGAGAGCAAGGCAATGTGCAAGGTTTTCTCCCCATTTTTTTTATGCCAAAATTATGTAAAGATAGAAGAGAAAAAGAAGGAAAGCAAACAGGCAGATCACATACAGTAAGACCAGAAGTACAGTAGCGGGGGATAAATATCTGTGCATGAACTTCAGTGAAAGGCATCCAAATATTCAATAAGAGAAGGATATAAAGTGTGTTCTGTATGCCACACATTCAAATGTTGAAAAGGACATAAGGCCTTTAATCCACTGAATAATAGGTGGGCATTTACCTCACCACTGGTACAGTAGTGCTCCTTTAACAACAATCATTTTCTGCAGACCAGCATCTAATTTCCAAGAAAAGAGCAGAGTTTAAAACCACACTGAACACCTGCAAAATTCAAAGGCTGCTCTAGTATGAAATTAATGCATCTGATGGCCTGTTTTAAGAAGCTATAACTGCATGTAGTCATATCTTATGTTTAAAAGACACATCATGTGAATTATAGTGCCAGTAGTTGGAAGACTTGCTCAGACTTTACTGAAAAGATGTAGAAGAATTTGCTGTATCTGGAATATTTTTTTCCCCACTAAATAACATACAATTGAAGACCCATAGATTCAGTGGGTAGAAAAGCCATGGCCACTGTCTGTTGATTAGGCAGAAGAGGGCAAGGTACTGTTACCTTTGCTTAAACACACAAAAACTACCACATTTATGTGACTGCACAAAAAAGGACACATGAGCACATCCTTTCTACTGAAAGCAAAACAAAGCACAAGGCCAAGGCAAGCCTGTAGTTCTGAACATAGGAAGTTGTTATGCTGAATCAGAATCTATTCAGAGTGGAACTCCCAGAATACCCTGGCCCAGCCTGGCAACTGGTGATGCTTGCAAGGGGATTCTGGAAGTTATAGTCTAAATAAAAGTTTTCAAAGAGGTAGTTCTGTACCAAACAGTGTGTATGTCTTTAGTGTGTATGTCTATTAGACTCTGTTAGAATTAACTCTGTTAAACTTAAAAAATGTCACAGGACACCACTCTCTCTCAACATCCGTATGTGTGTGTGTGTGTGTGTGTGTATGAATGTGAAAGTGTCCTGTGTCATCTTTTAAATCCTATTTAATTTAAGTCTGAATTACATCCAACAGTGTTATTTTAGAGCGAGCTTTCACAGATTACAATCCACCTCCTCAGATGAATTGTAGAGAAAAATATTCAAACCTCAGGTTATAGCCTCAGCAAAGTTGTGGGGCATTGGATAATACTGAAATAAGATTTTTAAGAAGGTTTTTTTAAACAGTGTTTTTTTCTTGTGCCCTAGTGCTCTCACTAGCGTGCTCGGATCTCAGAGTACTTCCAAATACAAGGGCTCTTGCCCCTCACAGTTTAGAAATACTGTGCAGCTGTTCTTTCCTTTCTTCCATACTGGATTTTCTCTTGTAAGGAAAAAAAATTGAAAGCGCTGGGGAAAAATAGAAGAGCAATAGAAGACAATGCCTGGACATCCTGACAACTTCAGTGAATGAGGAAATGCCACTACACCGCAAAAGACTCATATGGAAGCATACTCGGGCCCTCCAGTTGAATGAATCCTGCCAGGTGAAGATGAGAGGGGTTGTATTTCAATGCATCTGGAGGGCACCTTTTCCTGCCTTGCTACCTGAGTTCTATTTCCAGCTGGAAACATGATGCATATACAAGTTCTCAGGGTTGGCTCTGAGTATGAATGAGCTCTGGTCAAAAGGCCCTCCCTTGGCTGGCCAGCCCTCTGTCAGTAGCCTTGTGGCAGCACTAGGAGGCATCACTTTCAAGGAGCTTGCCCATCTAGGTAAGTTTGTAAGGCTGTGGGAAATCAGCCACCCCATGCAAGACAACACCAGATCAGAATTAATGTTTAAAAGCACAGCAAATGTGTTAACCATGGCTCAGCCTGTTGCTCAAGTCTAGGAGATGCTGATGCTGGCCATGCATATGTTTTATTGCTGAGTTGTGGCCCCATTGCACAACAATTAGCTGCAGTTGTGCCCTTCCATGTCAGACAATCAGGGAGGGGGCATGAGAAACAAACCCAATGCAACACTGCATTAACTTCTAGGGATCACAGAGGAACTCCTGGACCTTCAGAAGGCCTCCTAGTAAGAAAAACCCTAAATGGATGCCTTTAGCTCTCCATGATGGAATAAGCTGTACCTGTTGCATTTCTGCCAGCAATTTTTTTTTAATTCAAGAACTAGAAATGTTTAAATTACATTCCTTTTAAAATGTAGCTGGCAGGCAGAAATTCAATCAGCTAGGCTGAATTTCCCTATGTCCCTACATCCCTTTCACACTGAATTGTCTACTTCTCACGAAGCACAGAAAAATACATGTAGTCCAAGAGGCAGCGTTGTGTAGTGGTTTGAGTGTTTGACTGTGACTCCAGAAATCAGTTTGCTCGGCCATGGAAATCCAGTGGGTGGCCTTGGGCAAATCACACTCTCTCGGCCTCAGAAGGAGACAAAGGCAAACTCCCCATAACTGATCTTGCCAAAAAAACACCATGACAGACCCACCAGAAGTAAGAAACAACTTGAAAGCACACAACAACAAAAAGAAAGTGCATACCACACCTAGAAAACGTCTCAAATACTGTAATCCAATGTTTAAAACAAGTTACAACATTATTTCCAGTGATATATTTTAAGTCTTTTATTCCAAGTCTCAAGTCTCATGTCTCTACCTTCAAGTGTCAAGTCCTTGAAAATACTTTCAAGTCAGGTCTCAGGTCTGGGAGCCAACTTTATATCTCAACCTATATTCCAGAATCTCTGGACAGAGTCCAATGAAACCAGTTTTAACAATTTAAGCAGAGTCGGCCCTTGACATTTGCGATTTTGCCATCTGCAGCTTTGGAAGTAGGGAAAAGGATCCTTCTTAACTCCCACTTCAGAAGCTGGAGGATTTTTCACAAGTGGAGAATATGATTCTTCTTACTACACATTACTGAAGCTTCAAAAGCTTTAGAAGGAAACATCCTTCCTTCTCAAGTTCATTGCCTAATGGTATATTTGCCGTTCTCCTCTGAGGAGTGCACTCTGGGCTCGAGTCCAGTCTTCTACTCTTAGGAAATGTTTCAGAAGGCTCCTCCAACACGCAGCGGGGACAGGCTGCGGAGCAGATCTCAAGCCCATCGCCTGACTCGCTTGCTGTTCCCCCTGAGAAATGCTGCCACACTTTGGGCTTGAGGCAGATTGCCATGTGGCCCGTAGGCAAAAAGAGATGGAACCCTTGTTCACAGTCCGAAGGTTTCTGCTTGAAAGCGCTGTTACTGAACCAAGGCCACATCAGCCACTAAAAATACGCACGTCCCCAGTCGAGTCGAGTCAGCGCATCATTTATTGTTGAGTCGCTGAACCAACTTAAGTCTGACTGAGGTCATTTTCGCACTAGCCTGTTATAGTGGTATTATTCCAGCTTCAGCATCCTGTCGAATCCTGGGGTCTGCAAAGGCCCCTCCCTAAATTGCCAACCCCAGGATTCCACAGGATGTTGAAAGTGGAACAACAGCACTACGACAGGCTAGTGCGAAAATGGCCCGAGCCCACATCACCGGTTATTTCCACGTATCTCGCTCCGCGCGCGCGGACACCCAACCCCTCCCGCAGCGAAGGCCCAGAGGCCCCGCCCACAGCACCCTTCAGACCGCGGCCCTTCGCGAAAGCCGCCTCCTTCGTCGGCCGGGGCGGCGACGTCATCGGACGCAGGCCCCGCCTCCGTTCGGGTGACTCGCCCTGGCCCTCCCGCTCCTTTCCCCCCCCGTTCCCTTCGGCGGGCACGATTTGTTCCGGGTCGGGAAAGGCGCAGGAAGTGTCAGGTAATAGTTCCCTCCCTCCTCCAGCGACCCTATTAGGGGAGTGGGATGGAGACCCCCTTCTCTTTGCCGCCTGGCAAAGCGGCTCGCGCGCTCGCTGTCTCCCTCCCGGCTGCGAGGCCGAGGGATTGGCGGTTGGGGCTGGGGCGGAGCTTCAGCGCTGGCCCGAGGTCAGGCTTCCCTCGCCTCAGCTGTGGGCTGGCAGTTTGCTTCCCCCGTCCTGCCGGGCCCTGTCCCCCCCACTGAGTCCGATACCGCGGCAGCGCTCGGACACCTGGTCCCTTCCCCATGCCTGGGAGGAGGAGCAGCCGCGTCTCGCCGAGGAGGGGAGGGAGGCGCTCTCTCGGTCCCTCTGCGGCGCCTTGTTTTTGTCCTTAACGAACCTCCGCTAGCGCGCACGGAGACCATTTCCGCACTAGGTTATTACAGTGCTATTATTCCACTTTCTACATCCTATGGAAGCCGGCCCCTCCCTAAACTGCAAACCCCACGGTTCCATAGGATGTTGAAAATGGAATAATAGCACTATAACAATCTAGTGCGGAAATGTCGGAGTTCCTCTCTTCCAGGCAGTGTGTTTTTGTGGGTCCTTTCGTTCAGTGATCGTGCCCCAACCGTCTGCGCCTGACGGCCTGTCCCTTGAAAAAAAGAGAGGGGGGAGGAATCCTTTTGGATCCCACAACCAGAGGGAAAATGTCTTCCATCTGGGTTGCACAGCAAGAAGAAATCCACCAGGTGCAGCTTCCTATTGGAGAATCTCTCTAGCGGTGCGTGTAAAAAGTGAGTGCTGCAGAATTTCTCTCTGTCACACTACAGCTGTGATAGCCATGTTTGAATATTTGAAGGGAGCTGATGTTGAGGAGGGAACAGGCGTGGTTTCTGCTGCTCCAGGGAGTAGGACAAGGAGCAATGGAATCAAACTACAGGAAAAGAGATTCCACCTGAACCTGACAGTCTGAGCTGTCTGGCAGTGGAATATGCTGACTTGGAGTGTGGTGGAGTCTCCTTTTTTGGAGGTTTTTAAACAGAGACTGGATGGCCATCTGTTGGGAGTGCTTTGATACATGGCAGGGGGTTGGACTGGATGACCTCTGAGGTCTCTTCCCAACTCTATGATTCTGTGAAAATCACCCACTGAATTCCTGACTCTTATACAGGCTGTAACACAATACGGGGCGGGAGTTGCAACTGTATTTCTGTCTCATATTTTCAGGTACTGCCTATTTCATTTCTATTTTTTTCCCTATAGCCTGTCACTCAGTTCATCTCCCCCACCTCAGTACTCCACTGTTAATCCAGAAAAGAATCACCTTCTTTGCTTTTAGGCCATTTCCACACTACACTGTTAGGGTGCTATTATTCCACATTCAACATCCTATAGAATCCTGGGGTTTGCAGTTTAGGGAGGGGCTTTCAGAATTCTCATCCAGAGAGCTCTTGGGCCTCAGTAAACTACAAACCGCAGAATTCCACAGGATATTGAAAGTAGAATAATAGCTCTATAACAATGGAGGGTGGCCTTACTTTGGGAAGCTACATGGCTGTCGCCGCAGTGCAATCTGCCTGATTCTAAGTGCTATACAACTTCATTTTCTGCCACACTGCAGCACCCACACTCTGCTGCAGTTTTTCAAAGCTGTCTTGCTCCTGCGAAGATCTGCAATGTGTGATTTCAGACGAGGCTTTTATAGCATTTTCCTGCTTCATTCACTTAATTTTGCAGCGGCAGGAGGTGGCGTTCTCTGTTCATAATCCTACTTATTTTTCTGCAAAGCTTCCAGGAGCAGCAAGTTTCATTTGCTGACCAGAAAAGAAAACTGGGAGTAGGGAAGATTTGAGGAAGGTCATAAGGGGCAAAGGGCTAAAAAAATAGCAGTGGGGGCACGCATGTGATTCACACCTTTTTGCTAGGGGATTGGTATTCTATAAAAGCCATTTTCTCTTCTGCTAATGAGAATGCATGTGTTAAGAGCAAAATCTGTAAAAATAAACTCTTTGATTTGGGCTTTTAATCGGTTTTGGAACTAATCTGTCAATTTTAGAAGTAGTTACCCCTCACTTTACAGTGTGTAGAAGCACAGCAGTGCCCATAGTGTGTAAATCTGCTGCTTGCACCAAACTTCTCTGGTTTAAAAGCCTCTCTGAACCTGCATTGATTATTATGCATGTTTACACACAAATTCATGCTTATCTAACTGAGAACCTGCAGCAATAGGGTCCAAGCAATAGTTTATTCCATTGACAGCCATTCCAAACCTTCATCATTGCTATTTCCATCTTTTTTCTTGTATGTGTATGTGTTTTCAAGTCAACTGTTGACTTATGGTGACTCAATGATTTTCATAAAGTTTTCTTAGGAAAGGAATACTCAGAGATGGTTTGCCAGTTCCTTCTTCTGAAATACAACCTACAGCACCTGCTATTTGTTGATGGTTTCCCATCCAAGTACTAACCTGCTTATTTTCCAAGATCATACAGGATCTGATGTCTTTATGATATTTAGCCTGTTTCTCTACCTCCCCCCCTTTAGAAAAAGAGTGGAGGAGAGAAAACAGTGGACTAGTAATACAATATCTTTTGACTGGTAGTGGTAGAAGCCTTCCATCTGGAAACACATGCACTTTTAAAATCATATCCTGTGTGAACTCCTGCGGTGCCTGTGATGCACTATTCCGTGCTGAGCAAGCTTTATGTAGATAATTTTCTTTTGCCCTGTTGGCTGAAGTGTGTTGGTCTCTGAATCACACAGGATTTGATCACTTGATAGAGATACCATACTACAAGTCTTTTAGGTAGGGTTGATGGTGGGGGCTGCAGCCTCTGCTTTCTTTCCCCTCCAGCAGAAATTCTCTCCTTTCCATTTTTCAAAAAGATAGCCATGTTAATCTGTCACAGCATAAACAAGAAAAAAGGGGAGGGAAAGGAGAAATCAAGCAGCAATTTAAAGGCTAACTGGTTTATTTTAGCATAAACTTCTGTGGATTTCAATTTGCTTTTTCAGAGGCACTGAGGGAGTTGATGTCGAAACGAAGCATATGAACAGTTACATAGTTCTGGGGATGGAATCAGAATGTAACAAGATACAGAAGTATGCAATTTATGACTCTGCAGAAATCTTCAGACAGTTGTATAAAGTGATACAGGTCTGTCAGGTTGATTCTCAGATAGCTCTGAGGTGAGAACTTTTTGTCAGTCTTAACTATGGATCTGCATTATGTTGCATTGATGCTAACCAAAGTCCTCTCTGAATGAATGCTGAAAGCTGGATTTTAAACTTTGTTAAAAGAGAGTCTGATTCATGTTTATCTATCAGGGGTTCAAATATAATGCAGGATTATAGTTAAGGTTCAGAAAGGAAGGAAGGGAGATCAGCACCATGCAAAAGTTCTGGGGAGAAGCAGCCTGCTTTCCATCTGTTAATAGCTTGGCACTGTTGCCTCTGCAATATTATAAACAGAAACACCTTCAAAACCTATAAAGTTGTGGGATACATGTAAGGTTGTATGTTAGAGTCAGAACATTGGAAACAAGCTGATGTTTGACTATTACGTTAGGATTTGTTCTTGTTCTTCTTGTGTGTCTTCAAGTCTTTTCTGACTTATGGTGACCCTAAGGTGAATCTGTCACAGGGTTTTCTGGGACTCAGGGTGCGTAATACACCCAGGGTCACCCAATGGGTTCCCATAATCAAGTAGAGAATCAAACCCTGGTCTCCAGGTTGTAGGCCAGAGTTCAAACCAGTACCCATTAATCATTTCCTTGAAAATTATTGGTTAAAGAAATACTTGTAATGCATTATTAACATACTACACTAGTTTTCAATGTTAAAACAATCAATTAAATGGCTAGCTGGAAAATTTCCTCCCAAAAGTAGTGAATTTAAAAATTTTGAAACACTAATTGTTATTCAACCCTTCAATTGTCTTTATTAATTAACAACGAAAATAACCACTTGTTACGTCATTGTGTAAAATTTTAGCAAATTAGAGGTAACAGATTAGTGTTTAACAAGATCTTGCCATGTTTTGAAGCTCTGGCTATATTACATTTGTGTCAGGAGTTGTGCACAAAGACTGTAGTAGACTATAAGGACAGAATGTGGACTAACTGAGCTATTAACTCTGAGGATCTACTTAATAGTATAGGCATCTGCTTTAATATGTTACCTACTGTGTTAATTTTTACCAGAAATGTTTGTCTCTTTTCAGAGTACAGAAATACAGCTTCTGATGGTGCAGCTGGCAAACGCTGAATGATACCATAGGTCTGTTAAGAAATCTTACCTAGCAAAACTCTCCTTCAAAATAAAAAAACTTGTCAATCTTGATTGTATGAGTTTTGTGAGTTGCTGAAAACTTACAACACTATTTCTGAAAAGGAAAACCAGTTGCCCAAATGTATGGATATACTGACTCCAACTATAGGCTGTTCTGGAAATTTGCTTCAAAGAAGAGGGTATAATTTTTCACAGTATCGAATCTATCAATAAGATATATGTGTGTGTGTGTGTGTGTGTGTGTGTGTGTGATAAATTATATACATATCCAAAATGTTCCCAAGTGAAGTAACCCAGATATATACATCAAATTTCAGCAAAAGGCTGGGTTTAAAAAAAACTGAATTGAAACTGAAAGAATAGGATAAAACTCACATTGCAAGTGATATTTAAAGTGAAATGTAAGCTTTTCCCAAAAGAAAGTAGGCTCCTTCAGAATGGTTGAAATAGACTCATCAGTGGGACTCCAGTGACTTTATGATATCTTCAGGTTTTCAGAATGGTGGGGTCTGTTTCTCCATACCTCTGCAATTCTGGGTAATGTCACTGGAGTGAACAGAGGAGGTGGCCAGTGCATCTCATAGACAAAGTGGAACAGTTGCTATAACCACCTGAACTGCTCAGGTTGTGGAATGTTATGTCACTTTCCTTGCAGGAGTTGCAGTTTTAAAAATGGCTCGTATTACGCTGGAAGAACTAAATGAAATGAGTGATGAAGTCCTTGATGAAGATGATGAACCGATGGATGGAGAAGAACAGAACAGGCTTTTTTCTCATTGGGAGACAGTAGCCAGCACTCACCAAGTGACACTTCCTCAAGGTATGTGTTTACATTCCCATAAAGCCCAATAAGATTGAACAGTGATGTATCTTCTTGGGGTGGCACAAAGGAGTAATCTACCATGATTGGGTTAATCCCATGTGCCAGTGGGTACAGGACAGGCAGGAGTCCATGCTGTTTTCACTTAAGGCAGTTAAGACCCCCTCCTTTCACAGTTTTTTTCTTTCTTGCCAGACAAACTGGTCTGGTTTTTCCCTTCTCTGACAATTAGCATAGTTAGGACATTTTGATAGAAATACAAAACAGAAGGCGAGAGAGACGAATGGAAGAATCTCTAGCTCATGAATGTCTCCTCTAAGCTTTGGATGGGCTGTCTTCTTTAGTTTTGTTTTTCTCCCCCAACTATTTGTCATGTTTTATCAGCTCTGATGTTATTTTTTTAAACACTGAAATGTGCTTCCATAAGGGGAGAGTATAGTATTGTGACTTACACAAGGGCTTATCATTCAATGCTGTGCAAAGCCTGTCTCTGAGAGATGAAGGCAAAGAAAAGCTTGCTTCACAGTTGACACAAGAGGCAGCCAATCAACACTGTACAACTCCTGTTTCTGCTCTAAGCCAAAAGAAAAGCTCGCTCTAGGCTTAGACTTTGGAAGAAGTACTTGGAAGAAGGCTGCATGTTTGCAGCCAACTCAGATTAATGGAGAAGAGTCTAGTGAAAAAACAAGATCAAACCTGAAGAAAGAGTAGAAAGGATCATACATGCCTTTGCACTCCAAAGAAGAATAGAAACTCCATTTAAATAATTTTCATCCAAAGTAGACAGGACACACTACTCAAGCAATTAGTCATTGCCTCTGTGGCTTTTCAGAAACAAATTGCAAGTGGGGCAGATGGGCCATGGTTCCAGTAGGTTGGTTTAACTCTTTCTTCTGCAGTGGTCCTAGTCCATATTAACAAACCTAGTGCTTGAGGGAGAGCAGTTCAAATTGGTCCTCTGTTCCAACTGATGGAATAAGCTCCCCAGTCCTGGCTTCATGATCAAGAGTCAGACTCCCTGCATCTACAGTTAACTTTGAAAAAGTGATTAATGCAGTTTCTGGGTAAATGCAAGTACCTTGTCCACTTCTGCTCTTTGAGATCTTGGGTGGCAGTCTTTCCACTAGGCTAGAAGATGGTTCCCAGTTGGCCATGTCATGTATCCTCCAAGAAAACATGGGCAGCAGCAGGGGGAAATGTTAGCATCCATTTATGTGTCTATACAACTTCAAAAAGAACTGTTTCCACCTAAGCGATTCATATCTTTAGATCTTCATACAGCACAAAGCCTATTCCATATAGTATAAAGCCTCTCTAAGGAATATTTCTAGTTTAGATTTGGGAAAATTTTGAGACATTTTTCAGCCTTAACAGTCAACATTTCCCAATTTCCTCTGTTTTGATAGAGATGGCAGGTCCAATAGTACAAATGACACGCCATAACCAGATGCGCGAGCCTGTGCCCTATGCTACATTATCACAGCATGAGAAGGTGAGCACTCATATACATGCAGACTTTTATTCTCTGGGAGGTATAGAGTGCTATTCCTAAAGAGAATTCTGTGTAAATACTGTAGGGTCCTAGTTCTGTGGTGTGTTGAGGAGTAAAGAATAGATTGAGGAAACTTCTGTGATATGCCCTTGCTTTCTGTTCCTCTTTATTGAGAGTCTTGATATCATTAATCTTGTACCAATCCATCCTCCAGCTGTGATGCTAACAGTGCAGTTCTCTATATGTCTTATCAGAAGTAAACCTTGATGAGTTTAATGGGACTTGCTCCCAGGGATGGGTATTAGAGCATCAGTAAGAATTGTGTACACAAAGAATCAGGAGCACTGGCCAACATAGCCAATAGTGAGGAATGCTGGAAATTGCAGTTAAGCAACATCTTCAGAGCTATATCTTTCCTATATTTGGTTTGGAGGATTTCCTGAATAGCTTGTCGTTCACAGCTGTGCTGTTTTTGTGCAGTCTTTCATTTTATTCCCATCACTGTCAATTGCATTGATGGTTGTTTTATTAATACTGTTAGTTTTGTGTAGTCATATTTTTATCCATTTGAGCTCTGCTTCTCCCTTTGTAGTAATAGTGGGATGAAGAATGTATGACTTGCTTTTTGGATTTTTTTAGGATTGCGGTATACTTTGAATTTGTCAGTGTCTTGCACATCTGTGTGTTTTTCATAACATGAGAGATAAAATGTCTTGTAAGTGTTTTCTAAATATATTTCTAAGTATATTTGCTCATGATGTTTAGGGTACAGCAGGTTTGCATCTGTTGCTCTGTAGTGTTTTCGTAGGCCATTTCTCCACTACACTGTTATAGTGCTATTATTCCATTTTCATCATCCTATGGAATTCTGAAGTTTGTAGTTTAGGGAGGGACATTTAGAATTCTCAGCCAGAGAGCTCTTTGGCCTCAGTAAACTATAAACCTCAAAATTCCACAGGATGTCAAAAGTGGAATAATAGCATAATAACTGTGTAATACAGAAATGGCCTTACTCTTTTGTTTCCTTTGAACAAGGGAATGTTTGAGTTGAGAGAGCTAGGGCAACTGTCATTTTATCAATAAAATGTGCCCATTTCTTAAAATGTGATTTGGCTTTCAGGAACGTAGAGCTGGAAGCTCCTATAAGCATGCTAGGCCCTTTAAGGATATTTCCCAGAGTCCATTTTGCCTTCAGTTCAACTGATGGCAAACCAATGAGTACCATGAAAACAGAGCAGTGGCAAGCCTTGTGCTTGCATTCTCCTCCCCTCCTCTTTTATTTACATCTGAAAGCAGGAGAATAAAAAAAAAAGGTTCTAGTTTGTGGTGAGCCTTTTTTTAATCTGAATATAGTAAACTGATTTGAATAAACTGTGGCGTAGGCCTCAGAGTAGGATCCTGAACAAGGATTAAACAGTGGTTGATCATTTCATCTGGACTGTATTTACATATCAGATTTTTTAAAAGCCAATTTGTAGACTTACATTCTATTTACCTAGATCATACAAAGCCATGGCTCTGGCATTTCACAATAGCTTGATACTGATACCACTCTTTCTTGTTCAAATTCAGTTCTGACTGGCTATTGCCATGGACTGTTTAGCTCTGCGTTGCATTTGATCATACCTTGCTAATGTCAGTTTGAATGCCACACATTTTGACAATGGAAAAAACATGTTAAATACCCCTAAACCATCTTTAACCCAAGTAGCGCCAATGACATGATGGAACCAGCATGTCATTTTCTCTTTCATGGCTGATCCGACATTAATGGCTGAGATCCATAGCACCCCTGGCCAGTCTTTCGAGAGACTAGTTTATGTTCTGTGGATCATCCAACGCTTTCAGACTCACTACATCTTTAATATAAAAAGAATCACAGAGTCTTTGAAAAGCAGAAGTGGAGAATCTTTGCCTCTCCATGTCTTTGGACTTTAATTCCCAGAAGCCTCAGCCAGCACGGAAGTTGACATCCAAAACATTTGCAGATCAAAATATTTACAGAAGCCAGGTTTTGTGCCTCATTTTTTCCTTTTGTAAGAACAAGATATAAGAGGAATGAGGAACAAGCTGTAACTTTAGTATTCCTTCCTGTAGTCTGGAACCTTGGCCACTGATGTGGAATATTTTAATCACATACCCTTCAAATGTTGCCTATTGACCGATTTCACATTGTGTGTGTGTGCCTTTAAGTCTCCTGTTGACTTACAGCAATAAAGCTAACCTTTCATAGGGAATTCTACCATTGTCTTTGCATGAATTCTCTCAAATGAAATCTCTAAAATCCTCTTTGTTGGAGATTTATTCCTGCTTTTTAACCAGTCATGACAATTCCATGGAAATTTTTCCTGGTGGAGCCATTTCTTTTCCATTTCAGTGCAAAACAATGTTTTAGAGAAGCTGAATCCACTGCCATCTGATACATTCCTATTCAAGCCTTGCTTTTGATCTCAATTTCCTTGTACTGTAGACAGTGGTTTTCGGAATTCTGCCCTCCAAATATTTTGGGCTTCAACTACCAGAAGCCCCAACCATCTTAGCTAGTAGTCAGGGATTCTGGAAGTACAAAACAACTGGAACATCAGATGTTCAGAACAATTCCGTTAGAGTACTATAATCGCTGCTGGTGGAGACTGGCTATTGATCATTCCAGATGCTATTGGACCAATTATTTTTGTTTCTAGATTTTCTGTGCTCAAAAGGATTTGACTGTACCAAGCATTTTCTTTTCCAGCCACATCCAGTCGTTTTCTTCCTTTCCCTTTTCCTTTGAACTAGCAATCAATCAAGAATATAACCAGAATTAATGGCTCTTACTTATATAAATTTAATAAATCATTCAGTATTTTTTCTGTGTTTATTCCAAATTTTGTTCTGTTTGTCTAAGCAGATGTTTTCACCAATTTACAGCCCACCCTTCCACATAAGAGTTCATGGTGTGTAATAATCTAGACAAAAACATACTGTTAAAGTAGCAAACAAATATCTGAAAGTAATAAATTGCAAATTTCTACTAAAATACAACAGAAGCCAAACAAACAAGGAGTGGTAAAATACATGACAAACGTTTGCTTTCACGTTCTAGGGACAGGTCATGTTTGTGGTTAAGTGTTGTTCCACACTCATATTTTTTAAAAAAGTCATTTTGGAAAAGAAAGAGATAAGCATTGTCTCTCAGTGCAATGGCTGCAGATCTCTCTACTGTTAGCTGAGGAAACAACAATTCAAGCAATCTTTTCAGTTAAGAATGCTAGATTTTTTGTAATTAATACAACCATTAATTATTTAAATCATGGAGACGTCTGATAAAAATATGGAAGACATTGGACTGATAGTAAAATTTTGAGGATTTTCCCAATAATCAGTGGCGATTGAGATAAGAGAAGCCAAAACTGCATTTCAAGAAGTAGTACTACCTTTTGCTGAGTGTTGTTAAAAGAGCTGATCAAATGAAAACATTCTGGTCCTCCTCCTCCTCCTTTTTCCTTGGTAAATATCAGTTTGAAGATTATGATATTGAGGCATATGGCTTTCAGCCATCTGTCCCACTGTTTGCACTTACCATGCAATTATGTTTGGCAGTGAAACTGATACTTTCTTTTCATGAGGCAAGGAACAGAAATGGAAGTGACATTGCTGTATTTTGTAAGTGTCAAAGCTTTTCCAATATGTAATTTCTGTTCTGTGTTGTTTGAAGGCCAAAAGATAAACCTGGCTTTCACTAACTTCTTCTTTCTCCTCACCAGTGTGAGGAGATAACATATGAGGAACGGTTGTACCCAGCTGGGAAATGGGCATGCGTCACCAGACAAGAACCCAAGTATGAGCAGAGCATCTCTATGGGATTCATGAAACTAATACGGTACATCTGCAAGGAGAACTCGCTAGGTATGTGCAAGCAATTGCCATAATAGAATTGTAACCATCTGCATCATGTGAACTAATTTGACAATGGAAACGAATGGAATGGATTTCCTGCTGTCTTCTTTCACTATCTGATTGCATGTGTCTCCATCTAGGCCGCCATTTGGGGATGACTGTTCCAGTGATCAATGAAATCCACCTGAATAAGGAAGGCACCGAGTTGCTTCAAGAGGTCATCACAGCTTATTACCTCCCTGAGGAATTTCAACTCAATCCCCCTCTCCCCTTTGACCCAGATATCCAAATCCAAGACAGAGAACCGTTTCAGGTTATCACCAGGTGGGCCCTGACTCATGCATACTAAAGATATATTCTGGGTTTCAAAGGCTTCTAAGTGGAGCAGGGAAGGTTTGTTGCTTTCTCGGTTGGAAGAATGGGAATATCTGACAGGGAAGATGGTGACTAAGGGAGCAAAGATTGTGGAAGTGAGCAAAAACCTCCTTAAAAGTTGCTTCCCAGGAGGTTTTTTCCGCAGGAGGTTTTTTCCCCTCCCTCCCCAGAGGTTTTTTCCCCAAAACCAGGAGACATGTAGGGGTGGCTGGGTGGCTGGGTGGTTGGGTGAGTTAAAAGAAAGCAGGATGTTCTTCCCAGCGCTAGATCTTTATGGGACATTGTTTTGTTGTTGACCTTGTTGTAAAGGGTGTTTTATGGGACGACTACAGAAGACACAATCCTGCGGGAGATCCACCTTCTCTGGGAATTGCTGGGCTCTACAGATAACGTGCTCCGTGAAACCTACATAGTGGCTGCGTACCAGAATCCGGGTGTCCCTAACCGTCGTAATGAGATCTGGTTTATCCGGCGAGCAGACTGAAAGTGCAGTGAATTCCTGACAAGATTACAATCTACCCTGTGACTGGATCCCGGTTTAGATGGCAGTTCTAGTTTGAAGGAGATGAATGCACATCCCGACTCACTATAGAATAGATGAGCCGCTCCTTACCCCCTGGGTGAACCAAGGAGTTATGTTCCTTCCTATGAACTCACAGGCCAAGGGAAAACTAGTACACACCCAAATCTTTCCCAGAGAAGGTTTCCAGCCCACGCCTGTAGAGTATGGTATGGCAATGGTGGCACAGGTGGAGATGATACTGGAAAGAAAAAGTGTCAGTTTCCATGGACCCCAGCTGAGCACATTCCAAGGTTAGGTAGCAATTCTGGAATGAAAGGGAAGAGCAGGTCCAAACATCACTGCCTGTAGCTGTGTCTGTAACTGACAGATAGGAATGGGTGAGGCACAGGCCAGGACCTATCTTATTTATAGAAGGAAGATTTAACTTCTGATGCCACAGAGCATTGCTTTTCGTCAGTATGTGGAAGGCTGCTAGTCAACCTTATTCTCCAACAACAGTGAAGCTCCATTCCTCCAGCTTGGGATGGAATAGCTTTAGATTCTCCTGGCTGAAATAATTTGAGAACATGTCCAGGAAGCCCCTGCCAAAAGCTATGGCCAGGGGAAGAACTGAGAAGTGCAGTTCAGGGAGATGCTTCTTTATGGCACAAAATCTGGCTGTTTTTTGTCCCAAGAGCACTCAAAAGAGCTGTGTGCCACTCACTGGCAGCTTCCTGCCTATCAGCCAGCTGGAGCATTTGCCCACCTCCTCTTGATCAGGCAGGCCCAAGGGCTTGGTGTGAGGTAAACAGGCCATATATCTGTAAGTTGTCATTGGCAGCATTTTTGTTGCTGTGTGTTGCGTTGTGCATTGATTGGTTGGTTTCACACTCATGAATGCTGCTGTCCTCTCCCAAAGGAGGATGGTAGAACAAAACAGACCAGAAATAAAATCTAGCTCAAACCTCGTAACTTTTTTTGGTTTTGTGTGTGTCTCCTAGAATGGTATGAATTTGCTTCTCTGATGTCTGACTCCAGGGTCTGAATATAATCAGCTCTGGGATGGCCAGCGTGAAAACAACTCACACCTAAAGAGTAATAAGATTATGAGCAGGACAGTTGCTTCTCAGAACAGCATAGATAAGTTGAATATAAAGGAACAGATACAAAGGAATTACATCCTGCCTCCAGATTGCTATAATCCTCACACACAAGACTTCTTGTACTGAAACACAGCCCCAGTAGAAATCAAATCAGATGCAGTCGATGTTTCTCCACTTTCAAAGGATATTTAAGGTGATACAATATTGAACATCTTTCTGTTATGTTCCGTAACAACTGCAGTTAGAAATGAGCTATGAAACTGCACTACTGCAAATGTAGTTCACTCATTTAAGTGCTGAAAAGCTGCAGTTTAACCTCACCTTTCACAATTGGATGGACAGCTACGGTTCATTCAAATTTCTCTCCTATGTCAGGGCACAATGGTTCAGGTTTTTGATTGGAGGAGGGAGTCTTGAGAATTTTACTAACCTATTATTCCTGGAGGCCTTCAGGAGCAGCAATTGATTATTTGGGAGGATTTTTTTCACTTCTAGTATTTAAATTTTGGCAAACTGAAGGGGCATGGGAACTATGAAAAGAAGAGTTGGGGCAGCATATGTTTTGTGGGCCTCGGTTTCCTCAACCCTGCTTTAGAAGCATGCATACTGGAAGCGGAAAAATCACATTCATTTGGAGACCAGTATTCAAATCTCCAATCAGCCATGAAAACTTACTGAGTGACCTTGGGCATATCATACTCTCTCAGCCTCAGGGGAGGGCAAAGGTAAACCTCCTCTGAAGAAAACTTGCCAAGAAAACACTGTGATAGGTTCACTTTAGCATTGCGATAAGTCAGAAACCACTTGAAGGTGCACAAGTTAACTCCACACTGTTAACTTTGATACTATACAGGGCAGCACTAAGACTGTAGAGTTCCACACTCTAAGAGTCAATTGTAAAGCATCATGTGGTTATTGGAGTGTGGAAATTTGGATTTTATAATTTCCTTGATAGTTCTGGAAATTCGCAGTGAACTGGCAAAGTTCTCAATTTCTTTACTACTATTTTAGTAGTAATCCAATATCATTGAGATGGAGGCAAAAAAAAAAATCATAATGGGGGTTGGTGGATGGTATGCTTTGCAGGTCCCCTGGAGGGCCATACACATGTGTCTTTAGATTCTGACCTGGAATGGATTCAGTCATCTTTTTGCAGAGGTAAGTTAGTTTTCCAGCAGTGACTAATCACCCCTTCAGGGACTGTTCTTCCTTAATAAGACACTGTTGGGCAATTGCTTTTGTTGAAATTATGACTAATCAAAGATCTAACAGGAACAAAAAGAAACATGCTATTAAGAAAAAAAATAGAAGCATTGTGAAGCTTACACTGAATGTAATAGGGCACACCTACTGCATTGAGAGAGAGAGACTATGGTATAGTGGTTCGAGCGGTGCACTGTGACTCTGGAGACCAGGATTTGATTCCCTGCTCAGCCATGGAAACCAACTGAGTGACCTTGTTACTGTAATGTTTGAAAAGAAATAAAACATAGGGCAGTAGTTAAGCTGATAAGGTAATTTTCCAGGTTTAAAACACAAAAACACCAATGCAGATGATGTGGATGAAGTCAGAATTTTTAAATTATTGAACTTATCTAAAGGCTATATTTTACTTTGCATTTTAAAGAAAACTCATCAAAATTTTGAACCAACAAATCTTGTCAATTGTTTATAAATGCATACTTGTACCCATTTCAAATTATTTTTTTGTTCCGGGGAAGAGGCAAGGCAATTAAGTCCCCTGGAGTGCCAAACCAAATTCCAGTTCTGGCTTGTGAGATGCCACTGTGCATTGCTTCTTCCCCTACAGCACACATATACTTGGAATATATAACTGCAGCCAGGGGCTATAAATTTGTTTTTCCTGTTAAAAAACAAAAATAAATAAAAAAATCATAGCCAAGTTTCTCATGATGCTGAATTGCAGCCAAGTAGCAAATTCTAAACTTTGGGTACATTTGTGGAATATAAAAATCCAAATTCTCTCATTCCAATAACCACAGGATACTTTACAATTGACTCTGGAATGTGGCATTCTGCCATATTATTGCTGTCTTCCAGTTGTATCATACTGTGTGCCTATACTCTACATGGGCCTGAAATTATTTTAGGGCTCTGGCAATCTCTCTCCTTCTGTCTACGGAAAAATTGTGCTATATGGGAGAAGACTGGGTAAGAACAAATGCTGCACATGTATTTGAGAATGAGAGCAAAGATGACCCAGAGCTATGCCTTGTTCACAGATACAGCTTTTGTCTGCTGCCGAAGCTACAAGTGATACCATAGAATATGCGTGATGGCTGCAAGTGCAGTCATAGTACAATTATATTCTATAAAGACCTTCATAATTTTGGGGATGGACAGGCGTAGTACAGAAGAATTACTACCTAACTGAGATGTGAGAAACTGCAGCTATATTTTGAATTAATTATTTTTTTTAAAGGTTAAGCTGATCATCTTACTGTAAATTACCCCACTGTTTGCCAACTGCATAATGCATTGTTTGCCATCTGCAGGATGTCACACTCGGAGACAGAACTCTTTGCCAGGGAGTATTCACTCATAACCAATAATTTAAGCAGCATTCTTCACACTCTTGGTAGCAATCCATGAAGCCACATCATCTGTCACCTTCTTGCCCTGGTGAAGGACAGCTTGTTCTGAGAAACGGGCAAATTTGGCCAGACGTTTCTTGGTTCAAAGGCTAGAGGTCAGATTTATTGAATACAAAAATACAAAAAGATTCTGTTATAACAGGGTGCCGATAGAGATTCGGAACCCTGAACAAAGGATGGGACATGCTTTTATAATCTGGGATCCAGGTGATCAGGGTGCACACCCACTGCAGTGTTTTTCACCAATCACAGTATTCAGGTAAACATTATACACACCCATTGCAGCCACCCACCCCATATTAGGTAATTGCCCAGAATCTTCTAACCATATAAGGTTAAGGGTCCAGAGACTTCTGACCATGTAAGGAAATCTCCAGAGGGGCAGGTAGTATGAAGTTTCTTCCAATCACGAGTGACCTTCCAGATATGGCCAGACTCCGGTGAGGTGGTAATAGACATGAGTCAGCAGACGGGAGGGGCTGGGGTCTCCTGTGTACGTGACAACTCCTTAATCTGTGATGGTGATTGTCTTTCCCCCACTCACACATTCATTTCTTTCTAATACATGTTCCAGCTCAGTGATTTGGCTAGAGAGGACTCTTTTTTTCAGTCACTGGCAACTTCTCTGTCCCATGCCAGACAGACCAGTTTAACAAGCATTTTGTACATGTGCATATACATAAGTCTTGGCAGAGATGATGTAGAAATATGGGCAATATGGTTCTAAACTGTTGTATTCTGGAAGTACAAAAGGATCTGTAATTTGCATGGTTGGTTACTGACCCTAATTCAGCCATAGCAGTGTTCCATCATTTCCTGTGTGAGATCACATCACCTTGAGAGCTATTGCTGGTTTCTGTCAGAAAAAAATACTAATGTAAAATAAAATTAAGATTACCTATTATACAAAAGGTGGAAAGATGTGGTTACCCTCTTCTAGAAGTACAAATTTCCTATGTTGATTATTTTAGGAGGAGAAAGATCTACCATGCTTACACATTTCTCAAGAATGCCTACCTAAATACCTTGCTCATTGGGGATCCATATTACCACATTGGTTTGGCTTCTGGATTTCAGTTACTATCCCAGGATGTTATAAGTGTATATAAGTTTATATAAGGTTATAAGTAAGGTCAATGGTAATGTGAGATCTAGAACTAGTTAACAAAGTGTTATCCAGAGATAGCCAGAGTGCTGATGATTGCTTTTAAAACCCTTCAGAGTACCTACCCTATACTAGTGGTTCTTAACTATGAAGACTCCAGATACTGGATTTCAACTCTCCAGATCTCTGGCCATTGGTCATGCTGGCTGGGGCTTTTAGAAGCTGAAATCTAATATCATCTAGATGGGGGCAAAAAAAAAAATCTTAATGGGGTTGTCACCTCTACGCCCTCAAGAAGGACAGCTTTTTCTGAGAAGTAGGCAAAAATGACCAAACGTTTCTTGGTTCAAAGGCTAGAGACCAAATTTATTAAGTATAAAAATATTAATAATGAAAAGTTCTGCTATAGCAGGGTGCCAGGAAACTCTCTTTAAAAATGAGGTCCGGAACGGAAAACAAAGGCTTGGCATGGACTTTATATCCATGCATCCAGGTAAACATCAGACACACCCATTGCAGCATTATTTCACCAATCACAGTATCCAAGTAAACATTATACATACCCATTGCAGCCATCCACCCCATATTAGGTAAAATGCCCAGAAACTTCTAACCATATAAGGGAAAAGGTCCAGAGACTTCTGACCATGTAAGGAAATCTCCAGAGGGGCAGGTAGTATGAAGTTTCTTCCAAATATGGCTAGGTTCCGGTGAGGTAGTAACAGACATGAGGCAGTAGACGGGAGGGGCTGGGGTCTCCTGTGTACGTGACAACTCCTTAATCTGTGATGGAGATTGTCTTTCCCCCACTCACAGGGTTGATGGGTGGTAGCCTTGGCAGATCCCTTGCAGGGCCATACACACGTGGCTTTAGATTCTGATCTGAGATGGAAATCATGCAGCTCTTCAGATGGTGTTGGACTGCAGTTCCCAACCAGTATGAGACATTGCTAGCTAGGTCCTGATGGGAGTTGTATTCCAACAGCATCTGAAAGGCTGCATGAGTTCCACCCCTTATCTAAAAATTACTTTCTGGTACATCTGACTCAGGAGAACTACAGAGGCTACTATTGTTTCTCTGATTTCTATGTATAGTTGTGAAAGATGGACAGTGAAAAAGCTGACAAGAAAATCAGCTCATTTGAAATGTGGTGCTGGAAAAGATTTCCAGTGCCACATGTCATGGACTGCTAAAAAGATAAATTAATGTGTCTTACATACATCACACCTAAATTTTCACTAGAAGCCAAGATGACTAAACTGAGGACATATTATCAAATGCTATGACTCACTAGAAAAGACAAAAATGCTTAGTAACACGGACAGTAGTAGGAAAAGAGGGAGGTCATATTACAGCCAGATAAATTCAATCAGGGAAACCACATCCCTGACTCTGCAAGACCCAAGCAGGGCAGTTCATGACCAGGGGATCTTGGAGATCCCTCATTCATAGGGTTGCCATAAGTCAAAGTTGACTTGATGGAAGATAACAACTGTTTCTCCATGAGCCCTAACCTCCCATGCCTATGTCTTCAATGCCTTTGCAAGCAGAGCCTTTATAGTATTTGACCTGAGGCTGTGGAATGTCCTGCCTGCTGAGCTCTAGAGCTGTTCTCTCCCTCTTCTTTTCATAGGAGGTATAAAAACCTACCTATGTTGGAAGATCTTTGGCACTTACATTATCTTACAACTATCAGACAAATATGATATGCAACTGATGCCCTTCCATTAATGGACACCAGAAAAAAGAAGGTTGAGTTTTGGTGATTTCCTTTCTGACACCCCCACATTGTCCCTCCCAGCATATTTAGGGTAGGGTGAGGAAGTACAGTAGAAGACGTAGTCAACCGAATTGCTGATCTCTCATTTTTCTCAGCAGGACACTAACAGAATAGTACCCATTTCTTTGCTGTTTTCATGTTTTGTTCAAATTATTTTTAAAATAATATATTTACTTTCAGCTTAAGAAAATAAAAATAAGCAAATAAACTACTTGTTTATTTTGGAATAAATTAGCAATATAAAAATGATGCAGGAGATACATAATTTGACGAATTCAAAGTATTACTACACACAGTTGTGAGTATTTCTGTGCATGGTACTATTTTCTTCCAACTGCTCAATACGAAAAGGTACTTCATGGGAGTGTTCAAATGAGCTGCTGTATCCTGGAGTAGTTCATACTTTTCACTGGTGTGCAAACAGGTTTGTAACATTGATCTGAATAAGACCCAAACTATGTTCACATGTATTTTTTAACAGAGACTAGAAATAACACAATTTGGACATTCCTGGATTAAATGCCTCTTTATTCTGCAATTTTCCTGAACAGGATGTGAACCCTCTGGGGTAACAAGAGCCGTCTACCACACAGTAAGCATTTTGTGAGAATATAAGCAAAGGTTATAATCTTTATAGCCTCATCCCTAGCTGTTAGCCAGTAAAGGAAATAGGGTTGTCACCAGCCCTGCTGTTACCAGCTTGAGACAATAAAGAAATGGAGTAGGACTCAGGGGCCTTTGATCTTCTCAGTGAGTGATCAGAGAGAAGAAAACTTCTCAGGGCCTGGAGACTGGTTTCCTTAATGACTTTAGCAGACCCTTGTAAAGTGTCTTCCAAGCAGGAGACTGCAATGTCGTGTCTCTGTAGCAGGCTAATGAAAAATCCACCCATCCAGGTGTGATATGGATGTAATCACAATTTAAATATTAGGACAGGCTACTGCATATAACATTTATAGACAATTGTCTTGTTAGTCTTCTAGAATTAGCGAGAAAACTGAGATGGACACCTCGAGGATTTATCTAGTCTATTATGGCACAAGTTTTCATCCAGTTAAATGGTCCGTGGCATATGAGAGCTCATACCATGATGTCTAATTACTCTTTCAGATGTTAGAGGACTTTCCCACAGGCAGAAAAATATTGTGGTCCTGCAGCAGGTATCACCTTGCCAGTTTTGAGTTCCAGTTCTGTCCTAGATGAAAACTCTTGCTAGCTAAAAGGAAAGGACAGAGACTTGAGAATTCTGAAAATTCAAAGATTTGGGTTAAAGGACATCTGGTAAATCGCTTATCAGCATAACTGAAAGGAAATGAACATATCTTTATTATTTCCTTGAGGGTTTGTGGTTTCCTTCCCCAAAGGAGCTTAATTCATTCATCCCTGCCAAAAACAAGCCAAACTTTATACCCAATGCACCCCAAGGGCTAAACTATCTTGTTTAGAAGATACATTATTGTTTCTGGCGGCTCCTTATCTGTTTCCTGAGAAGAATAGACTTGTTAGGTAGTAGACCTGAAGAGTTCTTGCAGTGCAGCGAAAACAACAAAGTTTTCTCTCACCTCAAAGATGAACATGTTTTGATTATAACCAAGACTGACTTCATGCTTCTCAGCCCCTTATAGATTGGGCCCAGTTTACTTCATTAAATACATCTAATGTACAGTAACTCTAAGGTACCATAAGACTCTTCGTTCTTAAATCATCTGAGTTGTTTGAAGCCACTAAACACAAATCGCACGGGGTCTTCAAGGCTTCATTCCTAAGCACTCTTACCACATATTGTTACGTTTAATTCAGAGACTGATTTGTTACAGCAACCGTAGTTTTGAAGCCTGCTTGATATCCTTGTCTAAAATCCACGTGAGGTTGGCCCGAGACATTTTAATACCTGAGATGGAGCTGTGTGTGCGTATGTGTGTGTTAAAAAAAAAACACCACAAGCCCTTCTCTCAAAATCAGACAGTACAGTGTGTCTGAACTCAAGCATTTCAGTAATCCTTGTGCAGTGTTTTCAGCATGGTGGATTATAACTCTGGAGAACAGAGTTCACATCCCTGATTGGCCATGGAAACCTACTAGGTAACCTTGGGTGAGTCACACTCTCTCAGCCTTAGAAGAAGGCAAAGGCAAACCCTCTCTGAATAAATCTTGCCAAGAAAAACCCATGATAGGTTTGCTTCAAGGTGGCTATAAGCTGGAAACAACTTAAAGGCATACAACAACAAGAACCACCACAAAGTGCTCTCAGAGGTCATTTCCGCACTAGCCTGTCATAGCGCGATGATTCCACTTTCAACATCCTCTGGAATCCTGGGGTTTGCAGTTTTGGGAGGGGCCAGCCGACGCCTCCCAAAACGGCAAACCCCAGGATTCCAGAGGATGTTGAAAGTGGAATCATCGTGCTATAATAGGCTAGTGCGGAAATGGCCAGTCACAAGTATATAATGAAAAATGAATTTATTTTTAATAAATCTTTATTGTATTAAACACAAGCATAACAAATAACAAAACCCCCTAACAAACATAACAAACAAAGCCTAATAAAACCCTACACATAACTAGAATGAAAACTAACAAATACAAACACTATTAACAATACATAACACAACCTAACATGCCACAACATAAGTAAAAATAATTTTTAAAAAGTTGGTTCCCACTCTATTGCAAACAGCCCATATTAGTTGAACAATTACACCTGAATATTAAATCCTTTGTTTTATAGCATAACTACCGACTGTTGCTAACCTTTTATCATTTGTCATTATAATTATGTACTTATTATCTACTTAATTAATTTTCCAAGTTAAATCCTTATTAACCTATTCTATATTCAATATTAAATTCATTCATATAATGTTATAATTATAGTCAATCAACAGAATAGTAATACAACTAATCAATAATCAACAAAAGTGGTAAACATCAAGAATTAATAACAATCATCTGTGTAAAAGTAGAAAAAGACTAGAGCAAACACAATACATGTTTTAATTGTAAAGCAACAAACACAATACATGTTTTAATTGTAGTTTTACACTTCTCATGTCGTTTTATCAATTAAAACAAAATGTAAAAACCTGCTATTAAATCGCTCTTCTTTAAAAAAAAATCAACCAACCATTTCTATTCAGATACAATTTAATTTAATGCTCTGCCTTTTCGCCTGTCTATGTTTGTCTGTTTTCACAATTCCCATCAGTGTACATAACCACTTGTTCATTGTTGGTAAATCCATTTTTCCCCCAGTACTTTGTATATACAAGTTTTGCTGGTAACAGCATATGTTGGGCCAATTTATGTTGTTTCTTATCCACAATTGTACTTTCTTCCCAAATTCTTAATAAATATAGTTAGGGTATTTTAGGTATGTGAGACTTCTGTATCTTTTGCGTCACATTTTGAATCTTTGTCCAGAACTGTCCAAAACATGTGATCCAACATGATCCTGGCATTTTCAACATTTATTTTTTGCCTCTTTTTACATCTCTGCTAGTTCCTCTAGTGTGAGATACCAATGATACATCATCTTGTAATAATTTTGTTTTAGATCATAGCATGATATATTTTTGATATTGGTAAAAAAATTATTAAGCAGAGGTTAAACATAAAATTAACAGTTACTTACATAAAACATCTAAAACCCCACTGACTCTAACTAACTCTCTCGTATTCTAATTTCAGCATGCATCTCTCTCTCTCCCTCTCTCCCACTCTAACTGACATCCACCTGGCCTTTAAAAAAGCCCTTCAGCCATTCAACCAATTGCCAATCCCTCTCAAATTCCATACTCTCACTCCCTCCTGACAGATTACTTACGTTATTAAATTTACTATATATTACATACATACCCATCCCTTAACTTAATTTCTTTAATAAATGCAACATTTTTGACATAAGTCCAAAACATCCTAAGGACATGATGAGAGTTTTCCTTTGTTCTGGTTGGCAGATATATACTCTAACTGTTTTGCGATAGATACAAGTCTGATTGCCCAGCTGGAATAGATCTTGTGTTGAAATACATTAAGTAGGTATAATAGTCTTTATTTTCCAAATAAGTCAATATCCTTACTAATTCTACTTTTATTCATCTCTTGAGGCCAGTGAGGCCACTGAACTGAGGTTGTTGGAGTTTGAGAGGATGTGAGTCTGATTTTGGCACATGGTGATCTGTAGATATAGGGGAGGGGGGAATGAGGTCATTGCCCCCCTCAGTAAGAATTCTGACCCCTCAAATGAAAATTTCCTTCGGTCTCCAAACTTCTAACATTGCAGAGAGAGAGAGATGTTAATCATCGACACCTACAACTCTTCTGTATGCTGCACTGTATTCACATTCCTTTGGTAACTTTGCTGTTCCTTTTCTTTGGATATGTACATAGTATTTCTAAATGTTCAACTGAAGTTTTATCTTACTACAATGCTAGAAATGTGAGGAGTGAAGGAAAAATTCATGAGGGGAAATCAGAATTCTTATTTGGAGGGGTAATGCCTTCACACACACAGACACACAGACACCCATACCTACACTCATGAGTAACTGTATCTGTGATCCTCTTTGCAGCTTAATCTCCTATAATTTCCCCATTACTGCTTAAATGTATTATTGCAGGAGTACAATGTAATTCTAATACATATGCTGCAATGCAAAGTGGGAATTTTATAAAAGAACGCAGCCACACTTTTACCTTTTCACACAATCATAGCAGATGCTAGTGTGAAAAGGCTGAGCGTTGGACTGAAAGAGGGCAAACAAACTGAAGCTTAATCCAGACAAGACAGAGATGCTCCTGGTCAGTCAAAAGGCAGATCACGGGACTTTGCCTGTGCTGGATGGGGTTACGGTTCCCCTGCAATCTCAGGCTCCCAGCTGTGGTGTTCTTCTGGACTCAACTCTGAGCCTGGATGCCCAGGTTTCAGCACTGGCCAGGAGTGCATTTGCACAGTTAAAACTTGGGCACCCGCTACACCGGTTCTCTGAGATATCAGATCTGATTACAGTGGCACATGCCTTGATTACATCTTGGTTGGACTACTGTAACACACTGTACATAGGGCTGTGTTTGGGAACTGTTTAGAAGCTCCAGCAGGTTCAAAACATGGCAGCCAGAATGTTGACTGGGGCCAGTTACAGGGCGCACATAATTCCCTTGTTAAAACAGCTTAACTGGCTACCCGTTTGTTTCTGGGCACAATTCAAAGTGCTGTTCATGACCTATAAAGCCCTATACAGCTTAGGTCCAGCCTATTTGAAAAACCGTATCTCCCTTTATGAACCTGCTAGAGCCCTTAGATCCACAGGGGAAGGCTTTCTCTTGCTCCTGCCATCATCCCAGGCTTCCCTGGTGAGGACACAGGAGAAAGCCTTCTCAGCGCTTGCTCTCACCTTGTGGAACATTCTTCCACAGAAGACCAGGCTGGCCCCCTCCCTGCTTTCCTTTCATATGCAGGCAAAGACTTTTTGATTTAAGCAGGCATTTAATGGGTGAGCTGGAGACCTTTTACTTATTTATTAGTTGTTTTTCCAAACAAAAATCTATTGTCAGTATTATAATTGTACACGTCTTTTAAGCTTGTAATTGTTTTTATGCTTTTAACGTTTTTTAACCTTTTGGAAGCTGCCTTGGGTCCCATCTTGGGAGAAAAGGCAGCGTAGAAACTCAATCAATCAATAAAACAACTTCCAGTGTGCAGTGAAGCATCTACCTGCGTTTGCTCACAGGAACGCATTTCAGCATGCCTTGGCAAAGCCATCTTTGAAAGCATTGACAACGGTGTGTCAAAAATCTGTTCTCTTGTGCGGTAGCTGAGGCACACAACCTTTCCATCACTGAGTGAAGTACCTTAAAGGGTAACTACATTTTTATTATTTATTTATTTGAAGGCAGAAAACAGCAAAACAAGACCATTTAGCCAAACACAAGGTTATCTATGCAGAAGGAACTCCTGTTGCACTCAGTGGATCTCACAGTTTAGGTAACATCAGGCCTTTCTGCACTACACTGTTATAGTGCTATTATTCCACTTTCAACATCCTATGGAATCCTGGGATTTGCATCTCAGGGAGGGGCATTTAGAATTCTCAGCCAGAGAGCTCTTTGGCCTCAGGAAACTACAAACTCCAGAGTTCCACAAGATGTTGAAAGTAGAATAATAGCACTATAACAGTGTAGTGCGGAGATGGCTTTTGAAAACATTTACAACCATGTGCCAAAAATCTGTTCTCTGTGTGGTAGCTAAGGCACATAACCTCTCCATCACTTACTGAGGTACCTTGAAAGGTACCTCAAATTTTATTATTTATTTATATATTTATTTGGAGGCAGAAGACAACAAAAGAAGACCATTTAGCCAAGGTTATCTGTGCAGACGGAACTCCTCTTCCACTCAGTGGATCTCACAGCTCAAGTAACTGGTGCCTCAATTTGCAGTCTAGAGGATATGACTCAAAATGAAGCAATTTAAGGTTGATTGGAAGATACTATATCCCCTTTGGGAAACAAAATGGGGGCAATCTGCAACGGCTGGAATTGGGATTTGAACTCTGATCTCTAAACTTTTTGCCAGTATATAAATCATATGCATAAACATTTACATTTGTATAAACATTTATATCTATACACATACAGAAATATACACACACACACACACACACACACACACATAGTGAAATAATAAATAATAATTTAGAAATTGTAGTTTAAGATTCTGTAAGAGAAAGTTAAATATCACACAATGGTATTTCGCTATTTACAATTAAGTGTATGTACTATATTATCTAATATATAAAAGTCAAAGTTTGTTTGTCTGTGTCAGGCGAAGACCTCATATGATTGGCTGCCTAAGAAGATTCTATGGAATCCTGGGAATCCTGCAGTTTAGGGAGGGGCCTTTAGAATTCTCAGCCAGATAGCTCCTGGGCCTCAGTCAACTGTGCTGTCTTGCTATGGAGATAAGGCCTAGTAGCAAGGAGGAGTGCAGTGTATTCCCTCAGAAACCCAACCTGTGTATGTTAATAACTTTGAATACAGATTGGATTGGGGAATATGGGGAGAAGTTACAGGTACTGGACAAGATTTTTTGAGGAAATAAAATCCTAGGCAATGCTGAGTATATACAATAGTACTATACCAAATTGGGAGGGGTTGCTAATATGCCAGAGGACAGGATCAAAATTCAAAATGGCCTTGACAGATTGGAGAGCTGGGCCAAAGCTAACAAAAATTTCAATAGAGAGAAATATAAGGTCCTACACTTAGGCAGAAAAAATGGAATGCTCAAATATAGGATGAGGGATGCGTGGCTGGATATCAGTACACGTGCAAGGGATCTAGGAAACTTGGTAGATCACAAGCTGAATATGAATCAGCAGTGTGATGTGGCAGCCAGGAAAGCCAACGCAATTCTCGGCTGCATCAATAGGAGTATGGTGTCTAGATTGAAGGAGGTAATGGTACCACTCTATTCTGCATTGGTTAGACCTCATTTGGAATACTGTGTCCAGTTCTGGGCACCTCAATTCAAGGATATCAACAAGCTGGAGCATGTCCTGAAGAGGGTGACCAAAATGGTGAGGGGTCTAGAAGCCATGCCCTATGAGGAGCATACTGTATTTTTTCCCTTTTCTTCCCCTTTTCGTAGTTGTACTTATTTATTGAGTTACTAAGATATATATATATATACACAGTGATGAAAATACCTACATAGTACAGTTTCTCCTCATAGAGATGTTCGATGTAAAGTTGAAGGTTTTCATGGCTGGAATCCATGGGTTGTTGTGGGTTTTTCAGGCTATGAGGTCGCGTTCTAGTAGTATTTGCTTCTGACATTTCACCTGCATCTGTGTCTGGCATCTTCAGAGGATCTGGAGACATGGAGATGGAATGGAGTAGGGATTTGCATTTGTGATGGATTAGTGATGCAGCTGGCCTGTGAGATAGCCCATTGTTGAACCGGACTAGCCCCCAGGGTTGCGTTGTTAGTCAGGGGATATGCATAACAGTTGTGTGTGCATTTAAGTACTCGTTAACAATCCATTGAATTATGTAAAGTTGAAGGCTTTCACGACCGGAATCCATAGGTTGTTGTGGGTTCTCCAGGCTTTGAGGCCGTGTTTCATTTGCATCTGTGGCTGGCATCTTCAGAGGATGTCTTCTTCTGAAGATGCCAGCCACAGATGCAGGTGAAACATCAGGAGAAAATACTAATAGAACTCGGCCTCAAAGCCTGGAAAATTCACAACAATCCATTATATTGTTTCCTGTAGAGAGACCTCCTGAGTCTGAGTGGTGTTCACTGGCATATTTTTGAGTCCTGATTTTAATGTTTTCCAGTACTGTTGGCTAACTTTTGTTTACTTTCTGAGTTTCTTCTTTCCTGTTAAAATTGTCCAGGGGCTTATGGATTTCTTAATTTTAGTATTTTTATTAACTATTTCAATTACATTGTTAAAAGAGAAAGGAGAGCCAAAAAAGGGGAAAAACCCCAGAAAGAAAGATAAAAGAAACACACAATAACATATTGTAGATATTATCTTCCTTATTTCCCTAATTAAATTTTCATATTTTCCTTAATGTCCTGAATTTACCCTTATTTCTTATGTCCATAATTATCCTAATCTTCTAACAGCTTCTCCTTTACTCCCCCCTTTCCCCTCCCCCCACTTCAAGAAGTGAGTGCTAACATACATCTATTTCATTCTCTATATTTCTATTCTTATTAATTTTGCGAAACCATTATTTTCCCTAATTTCTTCTATAACTGTTCAGGTCTATTTTACAATACATATACAATATATATAACCTACATATAAACATACATAACATCTTCATATGAGCATCGCCTCTTAAATATTTTTCTGCTTCAATTTAAAATATTACATGTAATATCTTTGAGTTTAACTTTTCTATTAACCATATCAAAACCCTGTCTCACTACCGATTTTCCTACTTATCCTATTCCTTCTATTTCCATTATATTACTACTTGCTGCCAATAGGTAACCTCCAACATTAAACATATCAATATAAAATAGTCCAAAATTCGTAATTATCTTGTTTTTATACTTCAACCCCCCTAATAGCCTTTTTCCCCTATAATCATTCCCATAGAGGTGTAACCAAATTCCATCTGTCTTATGGATTTCAATGGCCTCTCTGTGTAGTCTTCTGTGTCTCCGGATCCTCTGAAGATGCCAACCACAGATGCAGGCAAAATGTCAGGAGCAAATACACGGCCTCATAGCCCAAAAAACCCACAACAACCCATACCTACATAGATTTATATAAGAGATCTATATTGGCTAGTTTAAATACAATAATAAGAAGTGGGGGGAAAATGAGCAGAAACTACTAGAATAACGGCCGCATAGCCCGAAAAACCCACAACAACTGGTACCTACATAGATTTATATGAGAGATCTAGATGGGCTAGTCTAAATACAATAATAAGAAGTGGGGAAAAAAGGAAGGAGGAAATACTACTAGAACACTGCCTCATAGCCCGAAAAACCCACAACAACCTGTACCTAGATAGATTTATATGAGAGATCTAGATGGGCTAGTTTAAATAAAATAATAAGAAGTGGGGAAAAAAGGAAGGAGGAAATACTACTAGAACACGGCCTCATAGCCTGAAAAACCCACAACCTGTACCTACATAGATTTATATAAGGGATCTAGACGGGCTAGTTTAAATACAATAGTAAGAAGTGGGGAAAAAATAAGAAGCAATTGTTGCTGCAAGGGAAGGAACTCCTCTTGGGCTCAACTAATCGCACCGTTCAGGTAACCGTGCCTCGATTTACAGCCTAGACTAGAGGACGTGAGTCAAAACTGAAGCAACTGTTCCCGTGAGGAAGAGCTCGGGACAATCCGGGAACTACCGCGCTGTGAGGTGGAAAACAACCAGGCCTCCTGTAGGCGTCGCTCGCCACCCGGGCAGGTAATTGGCCAGGCGAGGCCAAAAGTAGTAACCGAAGGGGTGGGTGAAGGAAGAGGTTCCGCCTTGCCTTGTGCACGGAGCGGGATGCCGCTCCTGGGCCGGAAGCTCCTCCTCGTCCCGGGTGTGTGTGTGTATGTATGAGGGGCGGAGTGGAGTTGGGATAAGCGGCCTGGGGTAGGAGAAAGAGCCAGAGAGGTTCTCCGCGAGCGGCATGGAGTGAGGAGGAGCGCGCGGGCGAGGGCGAGCGCTGAAGGCTGGAGAGATGGCGTGGGGCGTCCAGGTCTTGCTGCTTCTCGGTGAGTGAGCGAGGCAGGCGGCGAGGAAGAGGGAGCGCGTGCCCACCTCCCACCCGGGTTTTCCCTCCTAGCTGCCTTCCATTTTGCTGGAGGCTGAAGAGCACAGAGCTCCCCTCTCCCGCCAGCGGCCCCCGTCAGGGCCGGTTAGGCGCGCATTTTTCTCTCACGCACACGCAGAGGGGACGCTCTCAGGGGCTTAAAAATACACACGCGCGGGCACCAACACGACTCCTCAGCCCCTTCCTGTGTGTAGTAGAGGGTGTGAGCTGCCTCTCGGGTGTAACAGAGCCTCTCCGCGGGCGTGTGAAAGAGGTTGTTGCGCGGCGACCGGTCGCCGCCGTAGCGGGCGGGTTTCTTTTGTGTCCGCCTGAGGTATTTTTAGTGGGACCCGCCGAGAATCTCTCTCTTTCTCCCTCTCCCCCACCTACCCCAATGCCAAACTCGAACCAAAAAAAAAAAAAAGAGGAATTTCATCCATTATTGTATCGGCCGCCGCCACAGCAGTGAGCGTCTCCCGCCCCCTCCATTTTTATTCATGAAACACAAGCCCAGGAATTGCTCGGTGCCGTTCAGGCTGAACAGCGGGATCTTTCTGGAGCAGGCTGCCAGGCAGCGTTTCTTCTGGCCGCCTGTGTAACGTGGTGGTTTGAAGCCACTCCAAGGAAGGGTGTGTGTGTGTTTAGGCTGGCAGGAGCCAGGAGAGGAATAGAGCCAATATTTTTTCTTTTCTTTTTACTAAGTAGACTTTGGTTGTCTCTTCAGAGAAACTTAACATTGCATTCCTGTCCCGTCACCGACGTTTATTCTTTGCCAGCTGCAGCTTTTTCTAAACAGCGCAAGGAAGGACATTTGCTTAGTTTCTTTATAGATCCCTCTTACAGAGCAAAAATGTTGAATGTTGCAAATGTTTATGCATCTTGCATTGTGTTCCTAAGCATATTTCATGCGTTTTGCGTTGTGTTCCTAAACATATTTCCGCACTACGCTGTTAGAGTGCTATTATTCCACTTTCAACATCCTTTGGAATTCTGGGGTTTGTAGTTTTACTGAGGTCAAAGAGTGGTCTGGCTGAGAATTCTAAATGCCCCTCCCTAAACTGCAAAGCCCGGGATTTCATAGGAAGTTAAAAGTGGAATAATAGCAGTATAACAGTGCAAGTGCGGAAATGGCCTATACTCAGAGGTTAAACTGAGTTAAAGGGAGCTTACTTGCATGTAGACATGCTTGTTTCTATTGGTAAGAGTTTCTCTTTGGCAAACTTCTCTTTCCAATGTTCTCTTGTGATTTTATATGTGTAAGTGCCTTTAAAGAGCCAGCCTGGTATAGCGGTTTGAGTGTTGGACTATGACCCTGGAGACCAGAGTTTGATTTGGTCCTTGGCCATGGAAACCTACTGGCTGATTTTGGGCATATCACACACTGTCAGGCCAGAAAACCAGATGATAGGTTCACTTTAGGGTTGCTATAAGTTGGAAATGACATGAAGGCATACAGCAGCAACAACAAGGATGAAGTGCTTCTAAGTTGCCTAGATGGTGATCCCATGCATTTCATGGCCTTTGTGTAGGCAAGGAATACTCAGAAAGTGGTTTGTTGTTGCCATCCACAGCAGTACAGCTTACACCAGTTGATATTCCTTGGTTGTTCCCACATCCAGGGAATCAGGGCTGACCCAATGTAGCTTCTAAGACCAGATGGTATAAAACTGTCCACACCATTCTAACTTTCTTTCTAATCCGTAACATACACGCCGGTGACTCAACCTTCGGTGTGAATCTGGGCGGAACTGTAGATTTTAGGAATACACTGTGGCTGTTGACACTTTGATTCGCAGATTAATTAAGTTAATTTAGTTTTACAGAAGTTCACAAGAGCAGTGTTTCTTAATTCAAGAGATTCCATTGACTGCATAATGAACTTGGTTGTTTAACCCTGTGCAGTGGAGACTAGGTTCTTTTTGAACACTTAATCTTGCTGAACAATTTCTCTTAGGCCAGTGTGTATGCTGCATTAGCTAATATTGAAGATGTATTAATCATTCATATATCCCTGTATGATAATGTTATGATCAATGTTAAGGTGCTTGTCAAATATATAAAGCATAAACAAGTAATACGACAAATCTCTGGGTGGGATGTTGTGCAATTGCTGCACTGTTGCAGCTGTGTACTCTCTTGATATTACTAGTCAAAGGCAGATCTTGCAGTAGTTTAGATTTTTGAGATGATAATACTAACAGAGTTGTAACATGTGAGAGAATTAGCTGATATTGTACAGTACTTGTCAGTGAAAAATAGGGTAGATCACATTTTATGTTTTTCGTGCTACACTACTGTCCTTTCTACCTTCCCTCTGAAAAAATACAGATCTTTGCTCTTTATATTGTGTATTTGCAGAGAGAAAGTTACCCCAAGCTGGCAAATCTGATATTGTAAAAATGTCTGAATGCTAGTAGTTTCAACTTACCAGTGCTTTTGATTGATGATCTTATCAGGGTTGGTAATTTAATGCTTTTCGTTGATGTTTTCCAGCATCTTTGAACAATATGCAAAATAATATTTGTTTGGGAAAGAAACCTGTGAAATTTTATATCTCAATATAACTTTGGTTTCAACATGTGCAATATTTATTTTTCAGGCAAAACTGCCTAAAATAGTGAAATACATTCCTTGTGGATCAGTTGGAGGTGGTTTCTATGAATTTGAAATTCACCTTAATATTTCATAGAAATTTTATGAAAGCATGACAGGATTTGAATCAGGTAGGATCCTCAGCCAAAGAATATTTGGAAGGAGAGCTCTCCATATAAAGACTTTTTCTGGAGGGAGTTAGATCTTCACAGTTGCAGATGTAATGAAATGAGCTAAGATGAAGAGGCATTATTGTTCCTTTATGGAATTTGTTTGTTTCATAGTGTTTTCTGATTGACCGCTGAAGATTCTGTTTTGTTGATGGAAGTTCTTGCAATTCCTAAGCTTCTATGTTAAAAAGTGAACAAGTCTTCTAATGCTGAGCTTATGTCTGAAATCGTGATTTATAGGCATGGAAGTCTTGGTTCTTATCTACTGATTTCTGAATCTTTATAGTCTTCTGTCAGTCTTGAGCCCTCTTTTATCACTGTTGAGGCCTATGAAAGTTTAAATCCTGGCTTTATCATAAAATTGCCATTTCTGTAAGTTCTGATCAAACAACTTAGTTTATAAACTATAAAGTCATTTCATTATTCTTTAATTTTGATAGTCTAACATTATTTAGATTGTTGCTGATTCGCGGCATATTTCTTCCTTGTCCCTCATAGCCATCCAATGCTTATAGCCATCTAATGCTAGTTCTTAGGGATATTAGTGCAAATGTATTGCTGTGTATCTGACAGCATTATTATTATAATACCAGTCCCAATAAGGTCAAAGATTGAGATGAAGTTTGCTATCCTTTACATCCCTTGTGGTTAGGTTTCCTTTTAAAGAAAGTACATATATATGGCTCTCTGGCAAGCAGCTGTGCTCTCTTGAAGATAATGTTGATTTCAGATTGCCAGGCATTGTAGATCTTGCAAATTCATTGCCTTTGCATTTGTAATAATCTGATTAAAGTGAAAATAGATTATATTGGTTGGTGGCAGGGTCTTAGTGTAGCATGTGCTTATAAGTAGGAAGTATTTATGATCAGAACTGCCTACTGCCTGGTTCAGACTGAATATTATTACCTGTCACATAAGCTAGAGTTGTTTTGGCCTGTGGAAGTGAACAGGCTAGAAAATTTAAGAAGTATACTCTGCTAGACATACCTGGATTGTTCTTAATGTTTAGGTTAGATAAACAACAGATGTGCTATTTAAATTGTATGCTTTCTTAGTAATGAAAGGCTGTATTAAGCTGTAAGAAATAGCATTTAAAGGACCTTCAGTACAGAGTCAGTAGGGAAAGTGTGGGTCATGGGCCCCTTGCAGCTTCCAAGCCCCCACTTTGATGACCCTCAAGGCCCCCCAATCTACCATTTCCACCAGGCCATTTGTCTTTTTTTGGCCATATTGTCCAAAAATGTGGGATGTGATATGTTGGTGTAGCCCACAGGGCTAAATGTCCCCCCTCACCTATACAATTGTCTACCCTGGCCTGTTAAGGAGAAGATACTTTACAGGACAAGTTGTAATCAAAGTAAGTTATACCTGGGTTGTGTTGAAATTGATGGTACTTGTAAATTTAAATAGTACATAAATTAACTAACAGTATAACACAATTTAGAGACCTGAAATACTGGAAAGATGGGTGCCTTCCTCATTTTATAGCAGAGGATACCATGTAGTTGAAATGCAGCAGCGATAAATCTGAAACCAAATCAAAGTTTGTTTTAGGTGAAGTGTGTGACACACATAACATTAACTTCCTTAAGAGTTGCATTTCATCCTTTAAGAGTTCCGCACTTTTAAATAACAAAATGTTAATTGCAGTCTATTACTTTGGTATGCTGTTTTAGGACTTGATGTTTATATTTTTTTCAGTAAATACAGAAAAATATGCTGAGTGGCTAAATGTATTATATTTCTCGAGTATTTAAGTATTAAACTGATTCACAAAATAAATGCCATGGGCAAGTGAGCACAAGTACAAGAATAACCCATGAAAGAAGGTTCGAAATGGGTGAAAATAAAGCTGGTATGGTTAGTTAAATTATAGGGCAGCAGTGTGGGCATGTTGGATGGAACAGCAGAAACCTTTGAAGTAAGGTAGTTGTTAAGCTGTAAAAGCAGCCCTTATGCTACCCTTTCAGTGGAGGTAACATCTGCAAAGTGGTATAGTGCTGAGGCCTGGTTAACGGGCTAGTCAGGAATGGAATGTGGCATTCATTGTATAACATTTCCTTTGTTCCCAAAGGTGTGAATTCTGAGGTGTCCTGGGAAAAAAAGTGACACAGTGCCTTGTTTGAGCAGTAAAATGTAATAACTAACAAACTTTCAGCCACTAAAGTTTGAAACTCTTTCTTTCTGTAAGTCATGTATGGGGAGCGTGTGGCCCTCTAGACCAGGGGTTCCCAAACATTGGTCTTCCAGGTATTTTGGATTTCAGCCCCCAGATGTCCCAGTCAGTTTGGCCAGTGGTGAGGAATTCTGGGTTCTGAAATTCAAAACATCTGAAGGACCAAAGTTTTTAAGAACAATTACTCTAAGTGCTGTTGAATTCCATCTCCCAGATCTGACCAGCACGGCCAGCGATCTGAGATGAGAGTTCTAATCTACCAATGCTGGGTGGGCCACAAGTTCCCCATCTGTAGTATGAGACATGGAAAAACCATGTTTCTTTTTCTTGCCTTGGTTTGTGTCTTCTCTGCCATTTGCGTGGTACATTAATGCTAAACCAACAGTTTAGGGTTGGCTTCTAAGGCTAACAGAAGAACAATCCATTGTAAATGTTGAAATAACATCTTCATATTTTTTACACCTTAAATTTTATGCCTACTCTGCACAGTGTGCTAAATGTTGTGCAGATGAACAGTCTACAGCATTTTTATATTAAACAATGTCCCATGAAAATAAATTCATACATCAGTGTACAAGACCACTGCCTTGCCTCCTCCATGAAGTCAGAGTTCATTTTGTTCTTTGATATTGCTTGAGTGTTAGCATGGGTGAATGCAGGTCCATGAATGTGACCCTAAAGTTCCTGTTTGTTCATCTGTGTGGGGCTTTAAGGAAATGGGTGTTTTGAATATCCTGCCCTTGTAAAGCAGAGGCTGTTCTAGAGTAGCCCTACAGATGTCTGTGATAACGGCCTTGCTTTGATGTGACTGAGACCCCATCCTCCCTTTTTCACACTGTCTTGATAACAACCCTTTCCTTGCAGTCCTTTGTGTGGCCTGCTGGAAGAGGAGGAGGTGTAGTGATGTTACAAAGAAACTGCATTCTGCTCTTCATTTTAAAATGTTTTAAAAACTTTACATGTGAAGGAGTTGTGTGACCGTTTCTTCTTCTTTTCCCACTCCCTCTAATCCCTTCCATACTGACCAGTATGGTAAATATATGTGTTAGTCTACGTAGGCAGCAGAGCAGGGTCGAAAGTGAGAGTTGTGATTCAAAGCAGTTGGCATTTGTCTTGGAGGTCTTGTCAAAGAAATGCTTGTTCTGTTTAATATAATTTTGAGTCAAAAATGAAATGCTGTCATTTGTTTTAAAATATTTGTATTAAAGCATGCTATTTGATACTATTAAAATACCCCCTCGTATCACAAATGAAAAACAATCACAATATCAAAACCTTGAAAACAAAACAGATACAATATAAAAACACACACACAAAAAGCTGCAGATTAAACTACCACCTAATCTACAAAAATACATATTAAAATACCACCTAAATTGCAAAAAAACCTGTGTAATATTGACTTCCCACCTCTGAGAACATAATTGTTGGTTATACCTTACTTGCTTCCTCAAATATTCATATAGTCTAAATTATCCCTTACTTAAACTAATAAAGTATTATAATATCATGTACTTGTACTATTTCTGTGTCGTAAAATATCAGTATACTCTACAAACTTACTATAAGAGACTAAAGATAAAAAAGCAGTTTCTCATAGAATTAATCTAACTTTTTTCCCATTCATTAAATCTTCTCACAGCCTGTTCACTCCCAGTCAGTCTCACAAACAATATAACCTTCTCCCTTTGTTTTCCATACTCTGTCCATGATTGGTTTCTCAGCAGCATCAACAGTTTGTCCATCCCTGCCATGCCCAATATTTTCAACAACCTCTCTTCTTGTGATGGAAATCATGGGATCTTTTTACTTCTGAGCATATAGTATTCTCGCTGCAGCAGTCATACACTGTATGACTTTGATATGATCTTTATTTATTTGATCATTCACCGCTCCCAACAGGAACTGTTCTAGTACCAGTTGTATTTTGGTCTTCAAAATATTCTTCATCACTCTATGATCGTCATCCAATATTTCTTAGCTTTATTGCAAGTCCACCACACATGAAAAAAGTCCCTTCTACTTGACTGCATTTCCGACATCTGTTTGAAAAATGTTGATACATTTTCAAAAGTCTTCCAAGTGTAAAGTACTATCTGCACATCATCTTACAGAAATTTTCTTTCTGTTTATAACTTAAGGTAAATTCCAAGTTCTGCATCTACATTTTTTCCATGAGAGTGAGAAACAACACATTTTGTTGTTGCTCCTGCTGTTTTTCGCAAATGTTTTGCATGTCAGGTTTTGCAGCCCACATTCTCTGGTTTACAGCTTCTTTGGCTCTGTGAATTGCAGAGATGCAGAAGGCATTGTTCCCTATTTTTTTTAAACCTAGTTTAAAGTGCCAATATGTTGAATTTATTTGTCTTCTCTAGTTGTTTCTTTTTCTGCAAAAGTATAAACATTTTAGGTGTCTGCATTCCTTCTTCTCCAGCATGGTTCAGTTTATGTTTCTTCTTGCCTGACTTTCTGTATTGCCTGTTTTCTGTTTGTACTGCATGGCATATACCTCCTCTCTGTTGCCTTCACTCCCACTCCATTCCACATTCCACTTGCTTAAATGATCAAAAGTTTTATTGGCTTTGAAAGTTAGCACCTTTGGTAAGTTAATTGAGTCAAAAGCAGAAATGCTATTTTTCACCGTATTAGATCTTTTAAAGCACACACATCTTTTAGGAAAAAATTCTATCCTCTTAATTTGTGGTAAACAATGGCAAGTTCTGACCTAAATCCAGTTGCTGATATTTGTCATTGTGGGAGCTTTTCTGGATCATAATTTCATCTTATCTTTAAACAAAATAAAACAAAACAAGCCACACGTCCTTTAGCAGATTTGGTTGTGGGCCAATTTTGGATATTAATTGTTAACTTGTAACAAATGGTCATTATATACATATGAGATTCTTGTGTGAAATATATTCTTCTTCAAGTGGTGTAGGTTACTGGTACAAATCTGTTCAAGGTTAAAAGACCCCTTTACAATGTGTATTCCCAATAACGTACAAAGTTATACGCATGTCTGCCTGGAAAGAACACTTGTTAACAAATCCAAAGCATCTAGAAAGGATCAGTTGGGGCAGAATTCCTTGACAGTTTAATATTTATTTATATTAAGCTTTATATCTTGCCTTCTTGCTTGAAGCCTGAAATAGGCAAATGTCAACGTACATTTTTAAAAAAAAAAAAAAAAAACAGACAATTTCTGAAAGCAGGTAGGTCTAGAGCTCTCTTTTCTCATTGCTCCCTTTTCCTTGTAGTTTTGCCTTTGTAGAGCCTTCTCTTTCTTGGGTTTTTCTCCAATCCTTCCCCCCCCTTTTGTGCGGTGCTCTTCATAATGGCAGCAGGGGGCAAGGAATGTTGGAAACATGAATCTTGAATGCATTTTGAGCATATTTACCTTGTGGGCACTTAACCAGCAAGAGGGTGGTATTCGTATGCCCGCTTACATAGGTAACATTCTGTGCTTCTGTTGGCTGTGTGCCTGCATCTTGCTAAAAACTTCAGACACCACCTCTTCCTCTGAGCTGCCATGCTGCAGTTTTTGTCATGCCTGCCAGTAGTTCATGGGAAGGACAAGGTTTCAACCTTCTTTTAAGAAGATTTGTAGCTTTGCCTGTATGAATGAATATTTCTTCACACACGCTCTTTGTACAGTACTGTGCTTTTGGCACACTAATGAGTACTTTGAAAACTTAGTTCTGAAAAGTGTTGAACTGGAAGATGCATTCTCAGCCATCCAGTTAAATGGAGATGTTTGTCATTCTCCACTTTGTTTATACCACAAAACTAGATGTTAGTAACACTGAAAGAGCCTGCAGGAATGACCTTGTGTACCTGGAGAAATGATACTCAGCTCTGTAGCTTTGCTTCTTTTTACCTCTGGAAAGCTTTGCTTGGGCACTGCATGTTTGGTGAGAAGCACACCACTTAAGAAGACATTTGTGCAAATATACAATTTGTATTAATTCACAGTGTCACTCTAAGATGCCTAAGTAGAGTCATGGGAAAGAAGCTTAATGTAGAAAGAACAAATGATTCCTCTACAATGCACTGTGAAATGACTTCTACTTACCTAAAAGAAACTCTTTTTTTCTTACTCCTCTGGATACTGAATATAACGACTGTAATCTTGCTCCATGTTCCTCATGTGGGCTTTAGGGTTAAATAAAAAAAAGTTGTCTTTATTAATTGTTTACAAGCAGAGCCCGTTTAATGTCTGCCCAGAAAAGTTGTTGAACTACAGTTAGAAAGCTGTTGAGTTGAATCCAGTTTGAATTAGTTGCACTCTATTCCCATATAAATCCATAAGTTAGCTTGGAACTGTATTCAAATAACTTGGTGCATTGGATCCAGACTGTGTCTTCTAAGTATTCATGGAGAAAACCAGTTTTGATTGTGTAAATATTTTCTTAAGAGGTATTAGAGTAAACAGGCAGCAGAAAACAATATATGAGGTAAAATACTACCAGTGTAGTGACTGCTGTTTGAAGAAATGTGTCTATAGCTATATGTATTGCTGTGGGGAAGGGAAGAGTGATAGAATCATAGAGCTGGAAGATTTGACATGCAGTCACACTGTTTTCTCAGCAGTTACAAATTCATCAGGCTAGAGCAGTGGTTCTCAACCTGTGGGTCCCCAGATGTTTGTGGACTTCAGCTCCCAGAAGCCCCAGCCACTATGGTCAATGCTCAGGGCTTCTGGGAGCTGAAGTCCAAAAACATCTGGGGACCCACAGGTTGAGAACCACTGGTCTAGAGCAAGATGACAATGGAGGGAGAAGCATCACAGTAAATAATGTAGCATGCAAAGAATGAGAGGATTTAAGTGGCAAACTAAGAGTGAGATGAACTCCATCCTCATGTTTCCTCCACCAAACTACTCTTCAGTGTTTTTTGGTTTCATGGTAGGGCTCAAAAATAATTGCCAGCAGGACAATTTTGAAAGAAGCAGTTTCATGTGGGAAAAAAGAGTTTAGTTGCTCAACTCGTGCATATGCTTAAATTGCCCTCTCTTACCTACTGAGTAGGAACACATTCATCATTAGTGAAGTAATGAATAATTACATTGGTTCTGTTACAGGATGTTAATCCAAGAGCTACTGAATTTTTGTAACCTCAGTTAGTGATGTATAGTTCATGCTGAATAGGAAAGGCCCATGATTCAGTTCCTATAAGAGGACCTCAAAACAGCTCTTGCCTTCTTGTGCTCTCTCACTTGTAATGGTATAGATCAATTTACTAATAATTTTGCACTGCCTGATTTCTCCTTTTTTTTTAAAGCATTGATTGTATGTCTAGGAAGAAGCTCTTGGTGACACTCTTGAAGTAATGTAGGGTAGTCTTTCCCCTAACCTGCTGCCACATACTTACCTCTTAACCTTAGATGCTTTTCAGAGTTCTAGAGTTCAGAAGGAGAAGACTGCAAGTCTGTGGACAGATGTATCGATGGTCTGTTAGTGGCTTATAGCACCTTATTTTGTGCTAAATTTGTCAAGGAACACTAGGATTGAAGATACTTGTTAATATTTAAGAATTAAGCATGCTGTCCAATCTTAGATCAAGTGATGCATATCCTGCCATTGTATCCTTCATTTTAAGCAGCAGTGGTTTAATTTTCCACTGTCATAGTAGTCTTTTCTCCCTCTGCAGCAAGACTGGAAGCTAACCAATATTCATAAGCCAAGAAATTGGTCTGAGGCCAGTTCAAATCAAGGAGAGAAAGAACTCCAAGGGATTGTGTCTGACTGCTGCGGTACTTTTCTTTCCTCTTCTCCCCAGCTGTATTTTCTCTTTTGCTTTTAATTAATAGAGCATAACACTGTCATTGTTATTAATATGTGCCATCTGCTTCTTAAAATTCAATATTACAAAATTTTCTTATATACTAAAGATGGTGGATGACAGATGCACATCACAGGATTCTTTTGGCTGAAAGGACAGTGGGCTGACAGGAGAACAGCAGGTCCTTTCAGGAGAGTTGGAGTGGTATGTTTTGGGAGTAATACACAAGGCACATGGTTGAAACAGAGTGGGGCAGAAACTGTTTTAGTTCAAAGAATCTTACTCAGCAGGTCACAGGAAAGACAATTGCGTCTAAACCAGTTCTGATATTACACTCAGTGGTCAATTTGAGGAATAATGTGAGAGCTGTGATCTCACACAATCCCATGCTCCCATTCTCTGAAGAACAAAAATGGCAAGTTGAAAAATCAACCTGCAACTTCTGTTTTCAGCAAAGGAGAGCCATAACATTGAACAGCTTTGCTGTTCATGTGAGTAAACTGCTTGAAAGAGTGGTTTGTTTTAGTGTAATTGATCTTGGAGGCCGTTACCAATCAAAGCAGACAGCATTACGTTAGATGGACAGCTTTAGATCATGCTGGGGCTGTAAAATGATTTTGATAAATAGGCATCACAGTTTTAGGAACCCTCCCTCTGGGAGGATATATAATATAAAGCAGACTCCTAGGCATCAACATAACATTTCTAGAAGCTTGAGTGTCATAGTGTGTGTGTGCGTATTTTAATGTCTGGATGTACCCAAAGCCCAAAGGTCTTTCTTATTTAAAAAAAAAAACCAAAAGCATAGAAGTGGCCATATGTTCTGAAAACCCTTACTGCCATTAGCCTCTTCTTGTATATAAAGAAGCATTAAATATTTATACAAAAATTGCTAAGTGTTTTATGTCAGTGGCATTACTATGTCAGTAATTTGTGCAAGTTAATAATGTAGTGTGCAGATTAAAAACAGACAAATAAATTGGCAACCTTTCAACTTAATTTGAGAACTGTGCCAAATTTTTATTAACCCGGCAATATTTTGTCCATTTCCCAACACTTCTCTTGTAATCTTTATTATGTCTTTCTGAAAAGAAGTGAACTGGTTCCTTCAACTGCTTTCTTTTATACATGCATGCATGATTCTTTCCATCTATCAGTCTGACTGTTAGAATGATTTCTGGACACATATTTGTTGTCTTATCTAAATAGAACTATCAGTTTAAAAAAGAAATCTGCTATGAATGTTAATTTAAATTTATCCGTTCTTGACTGTTAGAAGTAAATCCAACTGATTACAGCGGCAGAACTTGGGAAAATTGTTTTTTGGGCTACTTTTTAGAGTTATAGTAAAAAATAATTTTTTTTTACTCAAGTTCTGTACCTGTTAGCTTTGTTTCCATGAAAGTGTGCTGTTGAAATATGACTGAAGACAACAAAAGTCTGTTTTGCAGGAGATACTTCTCTTTCTCTCCATATGACAACGCTAACAAAAATTAGTCTTCTTTATTTCGGATTTGGTCAGCTTCAAATGGTCTTTGCGGCTAAAGTCTGTTTTGTTACACTTTTATTTTCTCAGACTACTTTTTCCAGTTGCATACTCTTTCTTGAAGATGTTTTTACAACAGATTCTTGTTAGACAAATGTGGGAATTATTTAGAGCAAGCTTAGCTTGGCTGGTGGGTATGGAGTAATAAGAACAATGGATCCTGGTACACTTTGCACAACAGCAGGTTTCTTGAAATCAACATGAAAGAAGCATCCAAGTAGGTAACTGGGATATTACATGACCTTCCTGCTTCTCAGCAGGCTTGTCACTCAGATCTCAAGATCAAAGCCCAAGCTTATCATGTATAAGCTGGCATAAGTAAACAGTCTAGTTAATAGCTAGTGAGTAAACATTTCCACATTTCTGAATGCTTAAAGACTGGTTCTCTGTTCTGAAATATGTACGCATGTAGGCTGTGAAGTCAGAGTTCCTAAAGTTTATTCTTTTGTGGAACATGAAACAATTATTCATTTACAGGTAGTTGCAAGCAGACTGTTACAGATGCTGTCACTGTGGAAATGTAGGCTGTCCAGAGTATTTTTAGAAAAATTTCACTAGGAAGCATGTGTACATGCATTTGAAGGTGAGGAGGAAGAGGGACATTATAGCTGTGCCTGGCTATTTTGGAGTATGCCCTCAGCTCACTAGAACTTGTGGTGGTAGTGTACCTTCAAGTTGTTTCCAAGTTATGGCAACCAAATTATGGTGGCCCTAAGGTAAACCTATCGTGGAGTTTTCTGGTGCTCAGAGTACGTGATTTGTCCAAGGTCACCCAGTGGGTTTCCATGGCCTATTGGGGAATGAAACCCTAAGAGTTGTAATCAAATGCTCAAACCATTACACCATACTGGCTCTCTGCCACTGGAGCTTGATTTCTGCATAAAGATGCCTAGGATACAATTAGAAATGTGTTTTCCTTAAATGTATAGTTCAAGTGGTGATTTGATTGTTGCCTAGGACAGTGGGAGTCCAGGGTTTGAGTCCCCACTTGGCCATGGGGTGACCTTGGGCAAGTCATACTCTCTCAGCTTCAGAGGAAGGCAAGGGCAAACCCCTTCTAAAGAAATTATTTCAAGAAAACTCTGTGATGGGTTCTTCTTAGGGTCACCATAAGGCACAAATGACTTGAAGGCACACGACAACACAGTTCAAATGCTACTGGCCTCTAGAAAATATTTAGTTATTTTGTACAACATAAAATTAATGCAAAATACTTTGTTTGCTATTATAAGTCAAACACAAGTGCTTCGTATGGTTTCGTTAAATTTTGGGATGTTAAGAAAATATCTGGAAAACCTGTGGTACTAATCTTAGGTGCCTTTGAGTTACTAAATCCTGGATAATAAATCATTCCTTAGCTTTTAGTTTCAAATCCAATTAAAAATCTTATTTGGGGGTAGCTGTGTTGGCCATGCAGCAAATACAAAAGAATCCACAAAACATCTATCTACATTTAGTGGGCTGACTAAAAAAGGACATCTATCATGCAAGCTTTCAGAGCCCCACAGTCTTCATCAGGCAAAGGTCTTATGAATGTTACAGGAGAGGAAAAAATGATGATATTAGAGTCAAGGGCTCCATTTTGTCTTAAGATGTTATTCCGTTATCATTTAAGATGGTCTAGCGGGGTATCAATGCAGACAGAGGCCTGCCCCCTTTTTTGGGGCCATTTGGGAGCTGGGAAACAAAGAGCAGTACAATCTAGATAATCCAGTTTCAACTCTGTTACCTCTTGAGATCCAAGCTATCTCTGTCTTGTGGAGGCTACCAGCCCATTTGTTAGGCAGAAACACTGAGTTTCTCAAGAGGCCTCTGTACTGTTACATCTGGAAAAACGTTTAGGTACTGTGTAGGTAAAACTTGCCTGTTGCAGTACAAATTAAAGAGGTTTATCTTTGTTGGAGGTAGAAACTTCAAAGAGTTATGTCCCAGCCCCTTAGCTCTTTGTTTAGAATTCCCATGTTGCAGCTAAATTTGGTATCTTGAAATCCAGAAAAAATATTTAGGGATAGCCAGGTTGGCCATGCAGCAAAAAACTGCAACAAAATCCATAAAAAAGTGATATCTTTATTGTGTCAATTAAAAAAGTACAAAATGCATCAAGCTTTTGAAACTCCACTAGACCACAAGCTGAACATGAGTCAGCAGTGTGATGTGCTAGCTAAGAAAGCCAATGCAATTCTGGACTGCATTAATAGGAGTATAGTGTCTAGGTTAATGGAAGTGATAGTACCACTCTATCCTGCTTTGTTCAAACCCCACCTGGAATACTGCGTCCAGTTTTGGGCACCACAGTTCAGGAAAGATATTGAGAAGCTGGAATGTGTCCGGAAGAGGGTGACCAAAATGATAGAAGGCCTAGAAACCAGGGAGCTGGGTATGTTTAGCCTGGAGAAGAGGTTAAGAGGCAATGTGATAGCTATGTTTAACTTTTTGAAGGGATGTCATATGAAGGATGGAGCACGTCTATTCTCTGCTGCTCCAGAGACTAAAACACAGAGCAATGGCTTCAAAGCTCAGAAGAAGAGATTCCATCTAAACGTTAGGAAGAACTTCCTGATGGTAAGAGCAGTTTATCAGTGGAACACGCTGCCTTGGAGTGTGGTGGAGTGTCCTTCTTTGGAGGTTATTAAACAGAGGCTGGATGGTCATCTGTTGGGAATGCTTTGATGGTGTATTCCTGCATAGTGAGTGGGGGGGGGTGCACGGGGTTGGACTCTATGGCCCCTGTGGTCTCTTCCAACTCTATTATTCAAAGGTGTTAAAAATTGTATAGGAAAGGAGAAATGATGTTACAGTCATAGGCCTACATCTTTTCTTGGGATGTTCTCCTGTCAATAAGGTGTTCAGGCTCTAACCTATCATGAGGACAAATAGAGTCAGTGCTGCTCCTGATTAAGTACAAGAGGAAACTTTCTGTCATGCAGCTCAGTGCTTCTCAAACTGATCTGTTTGGCTGGCAGTTCTTTTTTCCTGTGTTATTTTTTCCATTGAGATTGGTGCTGTATTTGTGCTCGTTAGATATACCTGTTTCTTTCTTGGAAAATTGCCAAAGATTGACACCATTCCAGGGACCACCATTTTGACTAACAATGATATATAGAAATCGGAACACAGTGCATTCTGCTCTGTACAATGCTTTTGTGCTCTGTACAATGCATTGTACTCTGTGTGCTGCTTTTCCTTAATTAGAGTAAGGCCATTTTTGCCCTAGACTGTTATAGTGCTATTATTCCACTTTCAATATCCTATGGAATCCTGGGGTTTGCAGTTTAGAGAGGGGCCCCAAAGACAGATACCAGTCTTACCCTTCACAGCAGTTTTTGTTATGCTGTAGATCAGTGGTTCTCAACCTGTGGGTCCCCAGATGTTTTTGGACTTTAGCTCCCAGAAGCCCTGAGCATTGACCATAGTGGCTGGGGCTTCTGGGAGCTGAAGTCCAGAAACATCTGGGGACCCACAGGTTGAGAACCACTGCTGTAGATAGTGAAATATTCTTTTTTGCCCCCTGCAGTTTTGATGATAGTGGAAAGGGGTATCCACAAGTTGCCCAGATACCTTAATATCAGCAGCGCCCAACTTTTTTCAGCTGGTGGATTTTGAGAAAATGTCTTGGGTAGAGCTTGGAAAGCTACTTTTTAAAAAGTAATTCTTTTAAAAATCTATACCCCAAATACATATAATAAAATAATTTGTTATGAGACTTCAAAATTGAGATGTATTAACCTCCCCCTCCCAAGTTGGGTGTATTTGGTAATTTATGGCATTATTCATCCATTATTTTGAGATTGGATCCACCTAAAATAGTAAGATAGTGGGCTAAAAATACCCGTGAAAGCATTTTAACTCCACCCACAAGAAAGAAGGAAAAAGTTACAGCCTAGTGTTAGTTAGTATATGGATGATGGTGGCAGAGAAGTAATTAGTAATTATATTTTGAAATAGAGATATTATGCTCTCATTACTCCTTCCCCATGATGTATCGCAAATAATATTATTACGTGTAATACATTATTTCAAAATTCTTGTCATGGTTGCCACAGGAGGAGGCCCATTCCCACAGTAGTTGTTGTGGTGGACATGAATAGTCACAGAACACACATTTCACAAAAGGGTAAGCTGGTGAGGCTGAAAGAGGACTTACTTGACAAAGAACTTGAATGTAAAGGATGTACACAGCATAGTTATCACTGTGCTGCAAAATGTTTTCTGTCATAGTACTTATTCTCTAATGTGTTGGGTTCTTGATGTTCATAGAGTGAGCTTTTAGTGGCTTTCTTTATTTTCTTCTGTTCTTTTTCGACTGGAAGAAAAAGGAGGTTGTTCCCCTGCCTTTGTGGTTTCCGGATCTTGACTACCAACCATCCTACTCTTCTTAGCAGCTGTTCATTGTATTTCAAATGGAGACCATTTGCAGCCACCACAGAATGCCTCCTCAGGATTATTCTTGTTCAGCCCAAACAGCGCATGAAAAGAGCAGAAACATACCTCTCCTTTTCCCCATACTTCTTGACATTGCTGTTGGCTGCATAGCCACTTCATTTGTATAACCCCAGCCAGTGGCTCCATGCTTTTTTCTCTTCTGTTTATTTTCTTTAGTTTTACCTGTTCTGACCTAAAATACAAGTATTGGTAAATTTGTAAGAATGCATTTATATAAGTTATTCTGAGCACATTAATGTCAACATTTTCAGGACAAGAGTGCATGGTCTTGTTTTCTAAAACGGTTCAAGATAGGAGTCAATAAAATGTGGCCGGTGAATGGCATGGGGTTTCCAAATTTCACTTTTGCAGCCACAAAGCCCTTGTTATATGGAGGAGGTGATTTGGGGAAGTTTTCTGCCACCCAGAGCCTGCACAGATGCGCTTTCCTCCATCAAAAAAAGCCTTTTTTCCCCAGCCAAAAGTAGCATCAAGAGATGATGTGACATCACTTCAGCTGTGCCAGAATGTTTTGTGCAGCACTGAGCAAGGCATGGGGGTAAAAATTGGCTCCCACACCGCCACACATTTGCCCACTCATGCTTTAAGACCTGTCATTTTGAATGATGAAAGATGTTTAAGAGACTGTTTGGCTGTCTTGCTGAATTTTCTAGAGCTTAAGATGCACAATGCATGTCATTGTATGCATTGCAGATATTTGGCTTAATTATCTGAGTAAATTGCTGTCTGATGCCTTTGGAAAAGCCAGTGGAAGGTGTGTTCCTTGTAGAACAAGATGTTCAGGGTCTGTGTTGGCTGGATGCTTGGGACACAGTTGTGAGAGGATGGCAAGTCTGACAAACTCTTTAAGGCTTTCAGGGTTGTACCATTGAAGGAAAGTGGTGGTTTTGAGCTCTTGAGCAAGCAAACTGCAAAGGGCAAGCCATTATGTTACTTGAAGGGATCAGGTTCTTCTGCTGTCTGTGGAGATTGCTGCTCATGGATTTTAAAGTTGAGTAGCCTTCAGCATCAGTATTTGGAATGCTATACTTATCTTTAAAACTACAACACTTTACAGGTGTTTCCTTACTTTTGTGTTAGACATTTTCATGGGTCAGGGTTGTAAAACTGTATTTGGATTGTATGCTTATTGCAAGATTTGACAGTTGTTTCTGTGTGGGAATTGGGGTTCATTTTTGAGCTCATTCACCCTTTTCCCCTTATACCCTGGTATTCAGTGGATTGTGTCAACCTCCAACTGTGATATAATTGACTACCAGATGAATGGTTGCTCGTTAAACAAATGGAAGAAATATCAATGTATGATGTTTAATGTTTACAAAAGATAAGTGCATTTTATATCTGTGCATACGTGCTTAGCTTGCATTACCAAATCCTCCTGGGAACTGGAAGGAGGAGGATTTTTTCCCCATCTATGCAGGAATCTTGAAACAGCATCCAGTGACAGTATTGAGATTCAGATTGGCTGAAATTCTGTATAAAATGTAGTGCCAGTGCCAGTAGGAAAAATCCATGGGTGCAGCACTGTGAAGAAAGGAAGACAGGTTCATTTTGATGTTCTTTGTGGTGCTGTACAATTTGGGTAAAAGTGCACTATGTTAATGTAATGAAAGCTATGCTAGCATAGTGCACCAACAGGATTTCAGCCAAAATATCTGGGTTTGGTAGCCAACAATTATTTCTATGGGCCAAGGGGAATATAATAAGTATCTTTGAGCACATGCTGAGTGTTTTTCTCTTTCCACTAAGCAAGCATTATCTCCTGCTGCTGTATAACAGAGTAACTGCGCACATCTAAGGCAGTAGTTCGCTACAGTAGTCAACTCCAAGCAGTGATGTGGCCTACACTTCCATGGCTGTGGTGGCAATCACAAGTCTGTCTCAGTATCTGGTCCTCATGTGTGTTTCCTGATGTGGTATTTTCTACTGGGCAGGCAGGAAGATGATCTGGTTATTGAGGAATTTAATTTGTGTTCTGTTTTCATCAAGAGATCACTGCTTGATAAGATATGGGCTTTTTGGCATTCCAGAAGTCTCTAGAGCTGGGTCATCTGTTAGGGCACATGTGTCAAACACAAGACCTGTGGGTTGAATCTGGCCTGCCAGGCCATTTCATGTGGATCTTGCACCTCTCCTGCAGCTGTGGCACTCCCCCTTCATGGTGAGCCTGATCACACATTGTGGGCCCCCAGCAGCTGGCATTCTGAAGAGGGGTCCAGCAGCTAGCACTCGTGATCTGCTTCTGCTTCTGACTGTTCGTCTGTCCAAGTTGTGCTGTCAAAGCATTGCTGCATGGCAACGCTCTGTGCGGCTCATGAGAATTGGACAGAGGAGCAGTCAGAAGTAGAAGTAGATCACAAGTAAGGGTTGTTGGGCCCCTCTTGAGAATACCAGTAGCTGGGGGCCTGCAGTGTGGGGTTGGGCTCACCAGGTACAGAGAGGGGCAGGGGGACAGAAAGAGCCACAGAGAGAGTCTGGGAGCAAAAAGAGGCACAGAGAGGTCTTACAGATACAACCAGCCCTTTTAGGGCAACTATAATGCTGATGTGGCCCAAGACAGAATTGAGTTTGACACCCCTGTGTTAGAGCAATCTAGCTCCTGATGGCTCTGGGAGATTTTCCTGCTTCTCTAGCTGGTGGTTTCGTCCCCATCCTGGATAAACTTGGAATGGTCCAGGTAATTGTTGCAATCACTCCTGAATGCCATCTTCAACTTGTTAACGCTCATGAGGCATTTCCATGGTATTCCAAAAACTGGAGGTTAAGAAATGGCAAAGGAGACAGAGTGATTGAAGCATGCTTGTCAGCCATTGTTGCCATGGCAGGTGCTTCAGATTGTGCTCTGGCTCATGTAGTAACAAATTCATAACTTAAGCTGTAAATAAAGCATATTTCATTACAGTGAAAGAAAAATGCATGAGCTGCTATTGGTATTTTGTGAGGCTGCAAGAAAATTAACAGTAGGTAGCATTATAGCTCCTAGTGAACTCTTTTATAATGTTTGTTGTATGCCTTCAAATAATTTTTGACCATTAGGTGAAAGTGAAGGTTTTCCTGGCAAGATTTGTTTAGAGGGGATTGCCTTTGCCTTCCCATGTGGCGGAGAGAGTGTGACTTGCCCAAGGTCACCCAGTGGGTTCCTGTGGCCAAGCAGGGATTCAAACCCTGGTCTCTAGAGTTTTAATACAGTGCTCTAACCACTATACCATACTGGCTCTTTATAGTGTTTAGTCATTGGTAATTAAAAAAATGATTTGAATGTAATGCATCTGATTAATGTACCTGATTAATATTTTTCCCAGGTATAAGAGGGATAGATAGGCACTTGTTTCTAAAACAGCAAATAAAACATGCATAACCATAAACGCACTCATATGTTAATTGATTCTCTGGGCGTGCTTTATACAGTGGAAGTAATTTCTGTTGCTTGCAGTTGTCTTTATTTTGTGTCAGATTTAATTACTTTTGTTAATTTTGCAAATCTGCACAAAAGATATGCTCTTTGGGAAAAAAACTCACTTGTGTAAAATTATTTTCTGAATATATGTTTATCAGCTGGATTCTTCATTCGGTTGGATTTAAAGACATCATTGAATTTATTGAACAACAGAATGAATAGGTTATTGCATGTGGGAGCAGCTGAGTGGTGTGTTATCAGCACACTGCTCATTCATGACAAACCAGGGTTCCCATAATGAAACCCCTGGCTTGTTAAGTTATGTCAATACATTCAGTAACTGAGTGCTTCTGATATCTTTTGGCTAGTGAAACTTTATTAAATCCTATGGCCAGTTAACTAATGATTGTAATGTTATATTGTTATAAAACATTTGCCAGCTGGGATAGATGTTGTGAACATCTTTTTCAGTTAAGCTAGTGTCAGTGCAAGTGATCTTTGTTACAGGTTCATCATGTTAACTTACATGTATTGAGTTTGTTAGAAAATATAGTCTTTTGGTTTCAGGCATACTGTGCCTCTTGAGACATCTTTAAAGCTGAAATGGTTAACAAGAAGTACCCGTTCCTGAATTGTAACTTTCTTTTTGTAGAAATTAGTTGGATTTTAGTAGAATACATGTTAATGTCAAGCTTTCAAAAAAGAAATGTATATATTGTAGTTTAATAGTTCACAATAAAATTATGTGAAGAACCTTTTCATTTGCATGAACTGTGGCCAAACTTCAAATTCATTAACAATTCTTACTGAAAAATGCCTGGGAATTAGAATTATCTGAGTAGGCAGCTTTGATTTTGGAGATAGTAATGGCCACGAAATGCTTTTTCTCTCTTCTTCTTTCTTTCTTTAAAAAAATTGGTTTCTTGTGATACTGGGGCATTATTATGTGCTTCTGGTCTATGTCTGTCTAACAGCTGCTCTTCCACAAATTGATTTGAAAAAGTTACTGCCTATTTTGGGCTTTAGGAGTATAGAAACTATTGAGATACTGATTAATGAGAAGCTGCATTACTGTATTAGTTATATTAACATATTAATAAGGTATATTAATAAGGTACTGTATATTAATGTATATTTCAAAAGTGTTGCTATATTCATGAGGGACTTAAATATTATGTATTTTATATCCTGTCAGTGATAAAACTAAGAATAGATTTCTGAAGAAATGTAATTATTGATTGGGTATTAAGTATTATAGTCAAGAAAAACCTGGATTGTGTGGAGTCTGTTGTTTATGACTCATATAACATCAGTTTAAGAGGTAATAGGATAAGGAGATTTGAATAGTTGACAGAAATAATCATTAATACCATCGGTAAATTGCCTGCATTCAACTTCTGCATTTCCCAAATTGTTTATATATGCTAGTATTGCTGCACTTCAGTTGTAATAAAGCCAGGATTTAAATGCTAGAGATTTATGCAAGGTTGGGGGAAAATTCCTGGTTTCTTTAATAATCTTTCCATTGAATGTGGGCACAGAACAAATAGAAAATCGTTTTGATGAACTTGTAAACTGAATTAGTATTTATTGATGAATGATTAGAGGCATATGTGAATTCAGAAAGAAAGAAAGAACAGGAAGTGTTCGTCATGACGCTGTGATTTTAACCTGCAAGTTAGTGTTATATGATAGGACATCTTCTGTTTGTATTCAAAGTGACTTCTCAGCATTGTTTTACATTACTAGTGTGACCAAAACCCCCAGAAACTAGTCTCGTTCAAATAGGTTCAGCTGCCAGAAAAAGGAGACAGGCTGAGTTTCTGCCTTAGTTGTTTTAGTTGTTTTGTCTTAATTTTGTCTCTGAATGTATTTTTGGTCTTTTTTTCTGTATATACCTGCTTTCCCTTTCTTTGGGAAGGGATGCAAATGGAGATGGTGTTGTGACAGATAGCCCTTACTACTGACCCTGGATAACTCATCTACCTTCAAGTTGACATCATTGCAAAGAGACTAGTGTTCTTCTCTCACCTGATAACAGCCCTGAGACTACAGGGAGAGGAGGCAGCAGGTTAATAAACCTGCTCCTGGAAAAGCAACAAATCAGGAGTTAGGTCTAGAAAAGCCTGGGGCATTGTCTAGCCTTGCTGAATGTTGCATCTGGTGCAGGTTGAGGTGAGGAGAAGTTCCTTCCTCCATCCATGAGTAGTGAGCTCAGCCAGAAATGGAAGATTTAGATAGTATATAGAAGAACTCTTGATGTTGATTCATTGATGCTGCCATGGTAGCAGCAACGTGGGGAAGATGTGGACGGTTGGTAAGGAAGATTGGGAAAAGAGCTAAAATACCCCATTGCTATCTTACAGTTAAAAGCTGTTAGGTCCTTAATGTCTGTCTGTATGTACATATGCTCTGACTCCATTCTTAGTGGCTTTTATTGAATTTATAATTCAACAAAATTTGTAATTTTGTCTACTTGTTTGAGGTTGCCAGCTAGGGAAGATTTAAGGGCCAGTTTTTTTTTCTTTTTTGCATTTTATTAAATTTCAAGTACAGTTGGTCCTCCACATTCACTAGGGTCAGGGGTGCAGGATCCCCTCAAAAGTGGAAAATATCAAAATGCATGTGTGTGTGTCTATGGGAAGGGGGGAAGTCATAGTGGGGAGAACAAGAACCCATAGTCCAAACAAGGTCATGGAAATGAGAGGGAAAGCATAGGTGTCTGTAACTTCCTTTCATGGGTGTGACAGGAGAGGCTTTGTGGTGCTAAGAAATGGGGCTGCAAGCCATCCTTAGTTGGCTAGGCAGTGGCTGGTGCAGGAGGAGAGGTGGGTTTTTCAAGAGCTGTGCAGCCTGATCAGAGCTACTGAGAGGAAAGGCCTCCCTCATGAAGAAGCACTTGAGGTTGGAGGAGAGGGTTTGGAGAAACTTGTAAATAATCAAATGTGTGAAAGTAGAACCCACAACTGTGGAGGGCTGACTGTATTACATAGTTCTATATATGCACACACACCCACACACACACACACACACCCCTCTCCCCAATTTTACAGATCACAATGAACAGCACTTAAGAAATAGGCATACTATAAGACCTGAAGTTATAATGAATTATTTTGTCCTTTGTGTCTAGTTCAGTGGAAAGGGAAGAGATGTTCTGTGAGGGCTTAGTGATAGAGTCCTGTCAAAGGGAACTAATTCAGATTTTCCTCAGGTTGTTGGAAGGAATCTATTCAGAATATTCTTCGTTGGCAAACACAGTGAATGAATACTATATTTTAATAAAATCATCATTTTCATCGTTCCTTGCCTGCTGTATTTTATATGTTAGTTTTTCACATGAGGCTGTATTCAAGGATTTGATAATCATTGCTGAAAAAATAGTCAAGATAAAAGATTCCAGTATTGTGCAGTTCAGTCATGCAGCTGCCATCAGCATTCATATAAGGTCTTTGTTTTTCACATTAGCACTACAAAATTTAGACGATAATAAGAGCGAGCCACATGGGCAATATTTTTAGTTAGTCATTTTGGAGATGAAAGTCAAAATTTGCTCCCAGTAAAGCTTTAACACTGGGGCAGGTGAGCTACCTATGTAGCATGATATCGTTCTCTTGATATCGCTCCAGCACTGTGCATTTCGGTCAGTCAGAGATAGTGAATGCTGTTGGTGAAACAAGTCTTTAATTTTGTTGTCTGTTCTCCATTCTTGAAACTGAATCAGTTTATCCCTACGGTAAAAGTAAGGGCAGTGGCTTAAATAGCCTAAAGACACCACATGCTGACTGATCTCGGATGCTAAACAGTTTCAGCCCTGATTAGCACTTGGATGGGAGACTACCAATGAATACCAGATGCTGTAGGCTAGAGGAGGGTACTGGAAACATCTCTGAGTATTCCTTGCCTAAGAAAACACTATGAAATTCACAGGTTGTTGTAAGTAAACGGGTGACTTGAAGGCACATGCACACAATAGTAAGGATGTTCCTTCATGGGCCAAATTGAGGAGGGCAATGAGGCCAGGATTTTAGACTAAATTTTCCAAAATTTCAAGGTTTTGTTGAAGTAGGGATTAGTAATTTCACTTATGAGGACAAGTTGTCACCTATACCAGTCTGTGCAGCTGACAACATAAATGACCCCTGGTTTCTGATTCTGGCAAATTTTTGTAATTTTTGAGACAGGACTTTGGGTTGGGGAGATTCTTGCTATGCATCACTTAATCCGGAGAAAATTTGAGGGGCAGTTCTCACCTTCCAGCTTTCTGGGAGTGGTGCTAGGCTTGAGGGTTTCTGACCTTTGTAGTCTCTTCCAGCTCTGTGATTCTGAGGAGTCTGGCAAGGATCTTTGGGCTTCCCAAAAGCCCCTGCAGAATGCAGTTCTCCTACCACTGAAGGAAATGGATTGTGAAGCCTCATTCCAGATACTGTGGTCACCAAGAGTAGAGGACAATTACAGTCTGCATCTCTGCTGTGTCTTTACGTGCGTGTCTTCTGTGCTACTAATTTCAGGAACAAATTTTTAACTGTCCCCTTGGCCACTGAGAGGATTTTAATGGGGCAGACAGTATCTGTGATATAAGGTGCTTCCCTTTCATCTATCATGAAGAGAGGATATGTGTGTTAGAGAAAGAGTCCAATTATGGCTGATTTTTTGCACAATGGGACAAAGCCCACATGCAAATTTCTGCTCACTATTTTTATCAGATGATCCAGATATTAAGAAAATTAATAATTTCCAGTTAAAACTGGTCCCAATATTAAGAAAAGCAACAATTTCCTATTTAATTGGATGTTCTTAAATTGAAATGTTATCGGACATGTTAAAATGTTCTCTTTATAAAAAAAAGTATCAGATAATTAGCTTACTTGAAATGCAATATACCATCAGTACCAGATGTAGTCCAGATGGAATATTATAAAAATTATTGTGCAAGAATTGGTAGCAGGTACTCATTATTCAGTTGTTTAATCTCTGTCAGTTGCTCTGCTTTCCTGATTCATGGCAGGAACCAAAATTTTTTTTTTAAAATCCCATTGTGATATCATCATCTAAATCAGAGTCTGTATTGAATCAGGATAATAATAAAATCTTTGTGGCTGTTTATGTCAAAAGATTTAATAATCTTAATTACATACATCAAAGTGAAACAATTAATTCTCGGCTGTACATTAGGAGATAATATCTGTAGAATGGTGAACATTTTAAATGAATATGAACGGCAGAAAGAATAAGCAATATTTAACTTTTTCCATGCTGAAAAAGCTTTCGTTTAAGTTGAAGGATTATTTTTTATTTAACATGGGATTTACTATGGGACATATATTCCTAGAAAGATGGAGTCAGTTTAAACTGGTCCAGTCAATACTAATATTAGTGGAATGATATCTAGTATCGTATCCCTCAAAAGAGGGATGAGGCATACAGTTTCATTGACTCACCAGCTGTAAAGATTAATCTAATACAAGAATTTTAAAACTGATTTGTGTGAATAAAAATAGTGTTTAATGCTGATGATCTAGTGCTAACTGTAACGAATTCTGCATAATTTGTAGAATAAATTTTGACGGGCGCTCAAAAATAAGAATTTGTGGGCTTCAATTTAGATATGGAGACTAAATGGCAGCTCAGAAAATGCTATGATATTTATGCACTAGCAAGACCAGTAAGAAAATTGGCAATTTTCTTAGTACATAATAACACAGATCTGTACAAAGTGAATTTACTTCCACTGTATTGGCAAGGTGGATGGGTGCTGCCACGCATGTGTTCCCTCGCTCACTTGCATAAGTGGGACGAAGGAAGGGGTTGGGATGTGGGAAGGAGAAAGAGGACACCTATCCCTTCCTGGTCCAAGTGAGTGAGTGTAACCCCTGTTAGCAGACCCAGTTCTGGAAAGTATAATTTTAATATTAAAATTCGTCTAAGCCAGATGTGACTGGACTGGTGCGTACACAGCCAGGCCAGTGATCAGACAAAAGATCAAAGACCAGAAACTTTCCGCGTCACACTTCCACAGGAAACCTCAGAAAGACATGTCCACACAGGTAATGGGCTATCAGCCACAACAATACTTTGGGGAGATTGTCTGATTCCCCCCCCCAACACTTGCAACAAACGATACATACCAAGGCAAGGTCCAGTTACATGATGCGACCATCATGCGGCCATCATACAACCATCAGGCAGCTATCATGCAAGCATTATCTTTCCATTTCGGCTGTTGTCTCTTTCCAGGAAAGGGTCTGCCCCCCGAGGTATGTTGCACCCTATAACTAGACCCCTTTTTGAGACCTATTTCAGAGTTCTCCCACTCTAGACTAGCAGACCATCACTCTGTTAGTTGAGACTCCCCTCAGCCCCCTCCCTGCGCTGAGTTTTCCTCTACTTTGCCTTTTTTCTCTGACCGAAGACTTCAAGATCAGGTGCAGTATCATTGCTTCTACTTCCCTCCGCTTTTACCCTATCATTGTTCACCTCTTTTCATCTCAACAGTCCTTATGTGCTTGCATGAGTGATTGCTTTGTGTGTGTGTGTATGTGGGAGTATTTTGTAATAAAACATCAGGATTGAACGCTGGTCTAGTTCTTGTGTGGTCTGACCCTGTAAAAGCTGGGTTAAAGATCTCACCTTGTTGCCCTGCCCTCCGCATTGCTAAAACAAGCCTCTGCTAATTTCCCCAGTCTTTATATTTTTGGAGCAATCCTAGGTGTTCCCCAGAGGATCCCCAGAAGTCAGGGTAACATGAGCATCAGTGAACATACACTCCTTCCCCTCTCCCTCCTGCCTGAGCAAGCGAGCAAACCTGCAAGGTCCTCCATCTTCCCATTATATCTCATTTTCCCCTCCTGCCTGCAGGAGTGAGCAAATACATGTGCCCTCCATTCTCTCATCCAGTTCCCATTTGTGCATGTTGGTGAACACACGCGTACCCTCCTGCCATTTTATCCCCTTCTCCCAATAATCTGTGAACAATCAAATCATGAGTGCTTAACCCACAATTGTGGAGGGCTGACTGTAGTTGGTTTCCTTCTGCAGTCATTAAAAAAAATATTATTGTTGTCATACATTTGTATAGTCTTTTAAATTTAAAATAAATTATTATTTGTCCAACTTTGGGGTTGTTTGAAACTGTTTCCCCTACTCTTCAAGTCACGTAGCTTTGTTGTAGAACGCTTTGGATATGGCTGTGTGTGCATAACTTCCTACTATAGTGTAAAGAATGTAGGCTATTCCTGGCTAAGTGCAGTATTGAAGAAACTTCAGAAATAATTCTAAGAGGTTAATCTTCAATTGAAGCAGATACTAATTTATTTTACCTGGTTTTCCAACTTTAAAAAGTGATTGGAATGAATGTAAATATTGATATTCCTTGATTTTTTGCATTCCTTGCATTGTCTGGTTTTTTTTACACTGTACTTAAGACATTTCAAGGTCATTTTTGAACCTTTGATACACTACAAACAATCACTTGAGAGCATGATAGATATTGGCTGTATATGGGAACTAGGACTAGTTTTAGTATGAGTTGTTCACGTTACCACAGCTTACTGCTGCTGAACAGGGTGCTCAAAGTTAATTAGGGTTAAATAATGGAATGGAAATGGTGAGGAAATAAATAGCAAATAATTTTGCAAATCATACCTTGGACTTCTCTCTTCCTTGGATCCTCTTGAAACACTGTAGTGAAGTACAGCACCTTTTTGAAAAAAGAGGCAGCAACAGCATTCCATCTTTATTAGTGTTTTGTACTTAGTACTAGAACCTAAAAATTGAGATAATTTGGGAATAATGAGCCAGATGACTTGGCACCTATGTTCCCCCGTGTTAGTTATGCAGTAAGAATGGATAAACTGAAAAAGGTAACGTAATGGGAACCAAATTCCTTCATTTCTGCCTGTTTCATTCATTTTAACTGATTTAAAATGTCATGTCATTAAAGCCTGGGAGGATTTCCAAAAAGTATTGGAAAGTATAATTAGAGAAAGGCTATAAGGTAAGTCTTACAAGAGAGCATTCCTCTCCTCAGAGGCTAGTGCAAAGAAGTCCATCTCTTGTGTGGCTGCCCATCAGACTTTAAATTGAGGAAGGCTTCACAATCTTCAGTGGAAGATAAGTACGCTTGGATTCTGTGTACCCTCCACCAACACTCAAGGAATGTTTGGTTGGAAATCTGACCCATAGAAACCATTCCATGTTATCCAACCAAATGAATTGATTTTTGTAAAAAAAAAAAAAAGAGAGAGAGAGAGAGAGCGCATTAATTAACAAGCAGTTTCTTTAATAGAAGTCAGTGTGTTGCTGAAATTCCGTTTTAATTGACTCTCATGGTTGGTTATTGATGCTGCTGGTCATGCTGTTTTGCAGTACGCATTATTACCCCTTACTGATGATTTTTATTCTTAAAATTGCTTTGGAAAAAAGTACTTGGGTTGTTCTTTTCTGTTGTCCAAATGGCTTTTAGTCTTTTTTGGAGAGGAACAAATGACAGAATATTCGAGAGTCGAATGCTACTTGAATAATGCATAAATGTGGACAGACTTGGCCAGGCTTCTGGACTTAATCATTACTTTTTGTGGCTTTTAATGCAGGATTATATGTTTATGTAATCCAGTTTGTATCCAAAGTTGTGCTGTCTCCTCTCTAGCTATGTCCTCATGAATAGTTGATAACCCATGCCTTCATCTTGCAACTAAATTTACTTAATTGTTGCTATTTTGGGAAGATGATTCTGGAGGAGCAGAAAAAATCATTTTCCCTGGCGCCTTGCTTTTATGTGGCTTCTCTTAAAAATGATGTTCTAAATTTCTCATTGCCCTTGGTGATCCTGAAATGTTGACATTTGTTAAAAGCAACAGGAACACACATATTACCTTAGGTTGCAGGGTCAAAGAAGAATCCTATATTAACAGTAATACCAGCTGATACTAAAAATCCAAACTCTCCAGATATTTTGAAAACTTCCTTTATCTCTTTTGTTCTGAAGAAAGCAGTTGGGAAAAAGAAGAAGTCTTACAGAGAGTGAGGTTTTGTTTCTTTTTCCTTTATTTTTTTGAGAAGAAGCATAGAATGAAAAGAGCGCTCTAGTGTCACTCAGCATTCACCTCATCATCTGGAAAATACGATGGTGATGATCTTTTTGTATGATCAGTTTGCTGTGTGAAAGTGATCAGTGTTGCAGAGCACACAGAAATTTGCAATGCTGCTGAAATTGTCAGTAGAAATATACATTTTGACCCATTCAAATTCAACCTGTTCATCATTTTCCAGTCCCTAGATGCCATTGAAGTTACTGACTTGGACCATCTGTGGGACATAGAAGTAGAGATTTTGGAGGACTGTATTCTCCCTTATGAACCAGCTTGGGCCTCCCTACCTTCTTTTCGTAGACAAGCAGAAACATTTTTATTTTGGCAGGTATTCGGTATGTGATTATGCTCTGGCTCGTGAAAGGGTCCTAGCTGTTCTTAACTATGTAGCGTTTGTGAATGTTTGTGTTTCAGTTGTGTATTTCACTTTGTTTTAATTATCATCTGATTGCTTAATTTGTGTTTTAACTTTTGTAAGCTGCTTTGAGACCTTACCAGGGAAAAGTCATTATTTATATCCTGTTAATGATTGTGGTAATAGTAATAGCAGTGGTAGTAGTAGTAATAACAACAACAACAATGATTCTCCTGCATACCAGAGGGAAGCAAGGAGGTACTTTTCAATTTTCCTGTAGTTGTTCATGCCTTCTGGAAATCTGCTTCAGACAATTAGGGATTCTGCAGAGCAGGGGGGTGCAGAAAGCTTGGGAAATGGAGTGTTTAATTTGAAGATGACACACTCCTTTCCATCAGCAGACTCTCTCCACTGGATCACATATTTTGTGTCAGTATAAGGAGCCTTTCTATTAAAAGAATGCAGAATCTGCATCCAAGTGTAAATATGTATGATTCTGTTACCTAACATTTGACCTTTTGTGAAATTATAGAGGGATCAATAATGAATTAAAGGACAAAAGAAAAAATTGCAGTGGTTGTAGAAAATGAAACCTGTACTTGTATGCTGTGACCCAGATAGTAGCACTCTAAGTGTAAATTTATTTCCTCAATTTTCTTTCTTAATTTAGCATCTAGAATATGCTGTTTCTTTGCCCATCTAACGCAACATCTTACCATGCTAATTTATAAGACTTTTAGCAGCTCACCAATGGTTCCTCTTAATCTTGGAGAGAAGTGACTAGTGGGGTGCCACAGGGTTCTGTCCTGGGCCCAGTGTTATTCAACATGTTTATAAATGACTTGGATGATGACTTGGATGGTGTCATAGTGGGCATGCTTATCAAATTTGCAGACAACACCAGTTTAGGAGAGGTAGCTAATATTTCAGAGAACAGTGAGAATTCAAATGCCCTTAATACAGTGGTTCTCAACCTGTGGGTCCCCAGATGTTTTTGGACTTCAGCTCCCAGAAGCCCTGAGCATTGACCGTAGTGGCTGGGGCTTCTGGGAGCTGAAGTCCAAAAACATCTGGGGACCCACAGGTTGAGAACCACTGCCTTAATAGATTAGAGAGCTGGGGCAAAACTAACAAAATGAATTTCAACATGGAGAACTGTAAGGTACTACATTTGGGCAGAAAAAATGAAATGCACAGATGTAAGATGAGTGACCCCTGACTTGAATATACCACAGGTGAAAAAGATCTAGGAGTCCTAGTAGACCACAGCTGAACATAAGTCAGCATTGTGATGCAACTACTAAAGTAGCCAATGTGATTCTGGACTACATCAATAGGAGTATAGTGTCTAGGTCAAGGGAAGTGATAGTATTACCCTATTCTGCTTTGGTCAGACCCCACCTGGAAGACTATGTCCAGTTCTGGGCACCACAATTCAGAAAGGATATCGACAAACTGGAGCATGTCCAGAGGAGGATGACCAAAATGGTAGAAAGCCTGGAAACCATGCCCTATGAAGAGTGGCTTAGGGAGCTGGTTATGTTTAGCCTGGAGAAGAAAAGGTTAAGATGTACCATGATAGCCATGTTTAAATATTTGAAAGAGTGTCATATTGAAGGCAGAGCAAGCTTGTTTGCTACTGTTCCAGAGACTAGGACATGGAGCAATGGCTTCGAACTACAAGAAAAGAGATTCTGTCTAAACATTAGGAAGAACTTCCTGACAGTAAGAGCAGTTCGACTGTTGAATACACTGTCTTGGAGCATGGTAGAATCTCTTCCTCAGATTGTTAAGCAGGCTGTATGGCCACCTGTCAGGAGTGCTTTGGTTGTATATTTCAGCACATTGGACTGGATGGCCCTTGTGATCTCTTTCAGCTCTGTGATCCTCTTGTTTCAGTTAAGCATTTCTATACCAATTATGTTCTTATACAAATGCAAACTGTACTGGGATGTCTTACGTGTTTTTTTATTCTGCTTGAATTTAATAGAGGAACAATGAATTGTTTTTAGTAGTAATTATGTGAGAGGGTGCTGAGTGTACTAAGATTCCTTACCTGATCTGGTGATTTAAAATCTTAAAAAAAAAACACCTTTTTGCCAGCGCTAACTTGTATGGGATAGTCTTAAGTACAAATAAATCTCATTAGTTCTCACTCCTTTAGAGCAGACAAATCTCGCTATGGTGCATTTTTAAAATTTTTACACATTCAATCTGATTACTGGCAGTGCCATACAAAATATTCTCCTTGCCCCCATTCCAACCATGTATGTTAGGAATTCAGGTTTTTTTTAATTTGACACCATTCTTTTATCTATTGGTTTCCAGAATTGTTAGCAACAAACTAGACAACTAAAACAAAGCTGAAATGAAGTAATAGACAGAAAATGGTTTAAGTAATTAAAAGGAGCAGATTAAGACAGACTAAACAAAGAAGAATCCGCATCTTAAAGACTCTGGGAAAATAAACATATTTTCACTTTAAGTTCATGAAATGGAGGCTGTGTGAGCCTCTTTGGCAAAGGAATTCATAAGTGGTTCTCCACTCTGAAAAACGTCAGTAGATGATTCTGTAGTTGCAAGAACACTGGGGGCCATGTTAGGAATAACAGAATCATCCTCTTGCTACCCTTGCAAGAGCAGCAGGGCATGTGTTATAAAAACAGAACCGTGTTGACAGCAGCTCCAAAATGACTATAGGAAATTTGCACCCTGAGATAATGTGGGATTGTGATTGCATGGTTGTTTGTCCGTGGGCTAGACTACTTATCTCAGCACTGGCATCCTGAAAAAGGTGGCACATTGAGGAACAACTTTGCAGGAAGAAAGTAGGGTTGCTAAAAGGGATTCTGTTGATGAGATGGGGATATATATTGTCTTGATTGCAGGGAAGAGTATATGGGGATATTAAATGGAAGAAGGGTGGAATGTTAATCCTGTTGAAAGGTATTTTATTTTGAACCTCATCTGAACAGAATAATGGTATGATTTCATTTTTTTCTCCTATTTAACTGGTCTCTGAGTATTTTTGATATTAAACTGGTTATTTGAGACATATTCAGTTCTTTTTTAGATGTTCAAATTTTAAAGATTTTACACGGATATATTACTGTCTTTACAAACTTTTAACATGTGAGCTGCTGTGGGAAAAAGTAATCTTGCAAAATGTCATACAAACCTTTTGAATGAAATCAAGCAGTAAGGTTTTCCCTCTAGTTACGACTAGATCTTGGAAGTAACTAATTAGTTAATTTACCAATTTATTAATTCACCAGATTCTCACCCCTCAACATGTGTTCGGTCATTAAGTTTCTTGATTAATGCTGAATGTAATCCCACATTTTAGTGAATTATTGATTTAAGTCATTAGACTTGGTTAGGGTGGACGGCTTTCTGCAGATTCAGCGAAATGCAAAGGCTTTGGGGAAAGAAGGATTGAGATTGGGAGAAGTGCATTGCACGGATCTGTTGCTAGGCATGTCAGTCTGTCTGCTGGTTTATGACTATCTTTGGGAAAGATACAGAGAAACCTTTGGGGGCCACAAGCAGAAATAGAGCTGGGAGGCTGTTGAATAGGTGGGATTGGGGAGTTATTGAAGATGAATGGAGAGGGGGTGGGGGAAGTGAGTTCTGGCCTGATACAGAAAAATAGAATCGGTTGGAAAGGGTTTGTTTGTTAGCAACCAGGTTCCTTTCAGAATGTCAGGGTCTTTACATGTTGGATCTTTCTGGGGGATTGGGTGCATTGTGATTACGTTCGATTTCCTTTTTCTATTGATTTCATGTTAATTTCTATTATGTTGTTATATAGCATACAGTATGTTGCAGCTATTCCCTTTGTGGAGAAAAATGTTCTGCACATCCTCAAAGGCATTCAAAATATTTCTGATGAAGCATTCTGTACAGGTGTCCCCCTGGTTTTCCGTGATCCATTTTTCGATGACCCACTCTTCTGACCCTTTTCAATTACAACCAAAACCCATAAATTTGATGTATGGACTGCTCTTTCAACTAACTGAGAAAGGTTGAAAGGATCTTTGAAAAGCAACCATGTGCTGTTTTTTCTCTCTCGGTTGACTCAGTGCTGTCTTTTTGTTCCGTCTGTACACAAGTCTGTATACAAAAGATGGCATTGGGTTGATTGAGAGAAAAACCGGCACTTGGTCGAATGTAGTGTATAAGAGACTCACTGTGCACAATTGCTAAGAGATTCACTGTGAATCAGAGCCCATCTATTTGATGCATGGTCTGTTCTTTCAGCCATTGAAAAGAGTGGATCATTGAAAAGCAACCCCACCAAGTTGATTGGTGGTACTTTCCAGTATTCAATAAATTTTGCTTTTTGACAGTCCTCTGATCCCTAACCTGTCAAATAAGTGGAGGACACCTGTACTCATGATTCACCAACTTATTTTTGTAATCTGCCGCTTATTACTGAATTTGCAGTGGATCAGTGTCTTCTACTGTAATAAATGCATCATTCTTTTCTATCCTTTAACATAGTTCTTTATTAACTATCATAAAGAGGATTTTCAAAAGGCACGTGATCACTGTGCATTCTAACAAGGTGGGAAAGGGTAGGAAGGAGAGAAGAGATGCAGATCAATGACAAAACCTAATGGAACAGCTTTTAGGGTGAGACGCCCATACTTCAGGACAGTTTTTCCCCACATAACAATTTCCAGACGCATTGGATTCCCATGGTCCCCAGGCAACAATAGCAACAACAACAACAACAATAATAGCTCTTCTTCCTCCTCCTCTCTTGGACTTCTAGTACACCTGGAAAAAATTCAAGTTGGCTATTTATCTGCAAGATAGCCAACTTTAAAACAACAAAAAGAGTACTTTTGAAGGTGCCAGTAAAAAAAAAAAAGTTGATTTTGATCCAAGGTGACAACCTCCTTGATATTCTCTGTAAATCGCATGGCTTGTTCTGAAAACAAATTTTTAAGTAAAGAATCAATCAGTGATAATCCATCTAATTGTAGCATAATATGACAAAAACCTCTTAATTATATATCATCTTCAGACTATTCTAGCAGATACTCTCTTGATCTAATCTGTGCCTTGTTTTGAGCAATTGGTTCTGGTGTGTTAATGCCCTAAAGTGATCCTGATCACCATGTTGTGATTGATTTTACCTTCAATACTTAGCCAGAATGGGTTTCAAAAAGCATCTATAAATAGATATTTGGATCAGTAATATGGTAGAAATACAGTCTGTGTCTATTTAACCTTTCTAGTTCAGATTAGATCAAGAGAGTATCTGCTGGAATAGTCTGAAGATGATATATATTTAACCTTTAGTTAATGTGAGTTAATAGGAGGAACTCTACTAAACTCTACTAAAGAAGTTCACGTTTATTTGGGAAAAAGGGTGATACTGCTTTAACTTGTTACGGGAAACCTGTGCATATCCAAGTCAATATTTCTAATATGTAGGCTTCAACATTGTTTTTGTGAGGTTACGATGACCTGAGGTTTTTTTAACCTGTGTCATCCATGTCTTGAGTTCACATATACATGATTTATCCTGAAACATTCTGTGTTCCTGAGCGCTTGTTTTCCTTTTCTTTGCTTATCCTAGTGTTCCTAGCATAGTGGCTAGAGCAGGGCTAGTGAACGAGTGGCCCTTCAGATCCTGTTGAACTGCATTTCCCATCAGCACCAGTTCTTTTTGAGATAAAGGTTTGATAGAATACCAAGAGTAATTCCTTAACATCTAGATGGTTACAAGTTCCCTCTCTGGGCTAGAATCTTGGTCTGGTTAGTTTTCAATGTGTCTTTGCACTTTTGACAGACTATTCAAATTGGGGCTCAGGAGCCATGCACACAGCTGTTGTTCTCTTACACATTTTGTATTCTTTCTGTTTTTCATGTGAAAGATTCTCTTGTTACATAAAGTGTGGAGATGTCCTTGGCTGCGAAGCTTATTGGGAGACCTTGGGCAGGTCTTTGCCTCTCAAGCTAACCTTCCTCAAAGGGCTGATGTGAGGCTAGAACACACTCTGAGCTTCTTTGGAGAACATTTGGTACCAGAGACAGAAATAACATGAATAGAATAGGGATAGGTTCTTAGACCACAAACAAGAGGAGTAGTTCAATATGTTTCAGCAAAGTTTTTGATTCAAAACTAACAATATTCACATGTGATATGAAACAACCAGGTTAGGTAATCCTTGCATAAATAAGCAAAAATGTGTTGAACTTTCTAGAAACCACTTGAAAGCTTCTTCTAAAAGGTACTCAGGCTGGCTTTTTTCTTTCACCAGCTTCCATTTTTTTTAAGATATCCATTTTAGTGGAAAACGTTATAGATCTGTGCTTCTTTAATATATTAGAGATAGTTGTTGGAGCAGGCTTATGTACTTTCCCCTTTTCCCTCTCTTTTGCTGTTCAAGCACACTCAGCAAGGGGATTCCGGAGGCAGCTGCTGTTTAACCCTTGTCTGTTGCAGTTAAGAATATACAGCTACAGTAGGATTAGGTAGGGTTAAATTTTATTCCTTCCTAGATCAAGCTTTATTGCAGTGTTTGCTGCTTATATAGCAGCAAACCCAACACCTAAAGTCTGTGTTCTTATAGCTCTCCTTCACCATCCTTCTAACGCTGGTGCTACTATAAAACCTCCAGCCAAACAGAGAACAAGGAGGAAAAGAGGGGATTTGGTGGGTATAAAAAGAAGATTTTTTTTCTTTGTTGACTGTCATATGCTTGTATACCAAAATAACTTTTATTGCCTTATCCCTAGATTTTATACTTGACAGTTTATACTTATTTTATGTGTAGTGTTCTTTGAAGAAGGAGTACTTATCTCTGAACTTCAAGGGTAAGTGATTGCTACTTGAGTGGTTTACTTGGTGTGTCTCTGTCTTGAAGCATCACACTCATCTTGATATAACTGGTTTTGAGTTTACTGATAAACTCAAATAAAGTGGTCTAAATTGAGTTTTCTAGTGTATCTGTCTCTTGCTCCTTCCACTGCTGTCTGTTGAGTGTAAACATGGGACTGGATTTTCTCACATGATAGGAACCACTCCTCTCATTGATCTTTTTTTATTTTCAGTTGTCCATTTATTGGACTTGAGAGTGAGAAGGAAAGGAATGTAAGATGAGAGAAAGAGAGGAGAGAGTAAGTGATTATGAACAATTGAAAACCTCCCTCATATTCCCTGCTTCTATCTTTGCCAGTGCAAGTAAATTCTGTTCAGAGGAAAGCAAAATTATAAGTCTGGAAAAGGCCCAGGGTTGGAAAGGGAATAGATTACAAAGATATGTCTCTTAAAATAATGTTGATAAGTTTATTCAAGCGAGGAGATAGAGGGGGCCTGGGCAGATGCCACTGTAATTGTGTAAATTGTATGAAAAGTGACATCATAGTGGATATGAATGTGTTCCATTGCTGTTTTAGTTCTGCAATTTTGTTATTATTGTTGCATGCCTTCAAATCATTTCCAGCTTATGGTGATCCTAAGGTGAACCTGTCATGGGGTTTTCTTGGTAAGATTGGTTCAGAGAGGGGGTTGCCTTTGACTTCCTCTGAATCTGAGAAAGTGTGACTTAGCAGTATGAAAAAATATAAGACTACATAGACAATTGATGAAACAATCACAGGGAGAAGTTACATACAACTTGTGTTTTTATAACCAGAGATCTGTGCCATTTTTAGAGACATGAGAATATTGTCATGGAAAGAAACTCTTAAATACAATTGTTCCTTTATCTGAGATAAAGACAGAGAAGATATACCAAAGAGTCCAGCAGCTGGGAGGCCCAATCAGAAAACCAGGGTTTATTTTTAGGATTGTGAAGTTTACTATACATAGTTGGCCTAAAATCAGATCTGCACGTAGATCTGCCAGAATCATATTGTATAATCCCAAATGCAGAAATGAAGAATCCAAATGGGACACATCCCTGCCAGTTGGATGATAAACCTCTGAGATTTCATGCAGTATTTCAGTGTTCTGGATAGATGCCAGCTACATCACATTCAGGTTCGCTCATTATCAAATGCTGAACAGGAGTTCTGGCGGAAGATTCCGTAGTTTCCATGTATGTCTTTTTCATTTTATTTTATTTTGCAAATCCGATCCTCTTTTAGGCTGTCACAGTGCTGGCAGCATGTAGAAACTTTATTTATTAGCAATGTTTTCAAAGTCTTTTGCTATCTTTATGGTAGAGAATGTTTCCATTCTTCCAGGATTTTCCAGTATTAGAGGTAAGTGCTGCACAATATTTATTATATTAGTTGTGATCTTTCCATTGACTTTGGTAAAACATCTGATACAAATAGGAAGATGATAAATACGTTGGATGGAACTTTGTTGCTCCAAAATTGAGTATGCTGGTCTGCCTTGGCAATATTTCTGAACTGCTGAAATTGATTATGAATTAGTCAAATTGTCTTACATTGTCTTTCAGGAAGTTTGGGTTTTCTACATTTGAACAGTGTATGTTTAGCAAGAGGATTGCAGCCTGTTGAGACTGGACTAATCCTTCACATAAGCTTAAAGAGTCTTTTGAATGTCTATTCCATTTAAAAACATCCATCCCTCTCCTCTCCAAACACTGAATTTCTATAGGAGGAGCAAGTGTAAGTGAATGCATGAGTGAAATTTTATTTGGAGCAATGGGAGTAGAGAAGGGGCTAAGGCATGAGCAGATTTGTAGCATTCCGAACCCCCGCAGGCCCCAATGCCATGGTTCACAACTTCCTCAGAGAGAAGATTAAGTCTCTGTCAGAGGATTTATCAAAATGGTTTATTTGTATCTTGGCTTTTTACTAAAATAGCATGGAAGGCGACTGGCAAACTGTAAAATGCGGTGTATGCGTGTTTGTGTAAATCAAAACATAAAAGCGAATGAGTCACCTACCATTTGAAACTTCTTTGGCAAATAAGCCATGTTAAGAGCCAACAAGGCCATCTAAGTAAAGATGTCTCTTAACTTTGCAGCAGAAGGACATCAGAGATGGAACTAGCCTGGCTTCTCTTGGCATGGCATTTGAGACCCATAGAGTGCCCTTTCTTTTACTTTTTTGCATTTCTTCTTTTATTAGATAACCTGAAGAGTTAGATGTTTTCATACTGTGATTTGCCATTCAGCAGCAGTTGAAATGAACAAAAATATGGAATAAGGATGAATACTATTACAAAATGTAGTCTAAAAGCTAATAAACATGTATTCCAATTTTACAAGACCCACCATTGAAGTTGTGGTTTGAGTGTCGGACTAGGACTTTGGAAGATCAGCTCAGCCAGTGGGTAACCTTGGACAAGTCACCTTCTCTCAGCCTTAGACGAAGGCAGTGACAAATCCGCTCTGAACAAATCTCACCAAGAATAGTGTTGCCATGAGTTGGAATTGGCTTGAAGGCACACAACAACATACAACAGAATTTTTAATAAACCTATTTTTGAACATTTGATTTTGTCTATTCCTTATATAGTAGGTCCCCCATGTCCACAAGGGATACATTGCCAGACTTAATGCAGATGGTGAAAAGCGTGGGTAATACCAAACACTATGATCCTCTGGCTGGGCAAGACAGTGAAGCAGGGAGGCAGCTCTGCCACTTGGCTCCTCCTCCTTTCCTGCCATCCCCCCCCCCCGGTGGGGCTTGATGAACAGTCCTTTCCCTGGGAGATAAACCTGATAGGAGGTCTGGCTACTCAGACCGTACGTCCTTTTTTGGCCACAGGAGTGTCTATCTCCTTCCCTGGCCAAGAGAGGAGCATCATCTTGTGAAACCAGGCCTTTTGTACCTCTCTTGACCAAGGAAGGAGTGTCTGTCTTCTTCCTCAGTTGAGAGAGGTGCTGAAAGTACAGTTGTGCCTCATTGTGCACCTCCCTTGGCCCAGCTGCACAAAGCAAGGACTCTGGCCAGTGGCAACAGTCATGGCTCTGGGGTGGATATCAGTCATGCAGTTATGGGGGTACCTACTGTATAATAATTCAGTTTCATATTATTCTAACATTCCCAGCCTTGAGAAAATCACTCAGATAAATGAGGAACAATACCATTTTTCCAAAAGAAAGCAAGATAAATTTTTGCTATACTCAAAAGTTTGATAATTGGCTCCAAATCACTTTCCCTCGCACAGTCCTTTAAATAATCCAGTAAGGATTCACGTTCATTCTGTGCAAAACTATGTGAAATTCCAAGATTCTATCCTATTCTAGGCCACATTTCCTCATACTTTTATATGGTGTTAATTACCAGTGTTGCAGCGTTTTAGAGTAATTTTGTTTCAGATTCATTAAATTGAATGTTTTCCATTTGTATTGTCAATCCATTGCCAAATCTTTAATGGTAATTAGATGGCAGTTCCAATCTTAAATCCTTTTGCTCTTTTTCTATTTTTTTGGAAGTTTAATAGTTGTTCATTATGCAAAACTTCTGTAGTTAGATAGAGCTTTATATGTCAGTCTTCTGCTAGTAGAGCTCAAATTACATTTGATATTAGAACCTGTAAAGAATAATAATTTCTTAAAGAAACCAGGGATTACATAGCAATCTTGCAAAAATTGACACTGGTTTTTCATATCTTGCAAATAGAAATTTACTCTCAGAAAAAAATTCTCTTTAGGACATTTATTTTCTATTTAGCCATATTTGTTTTCATAATTCCTAATAAACTCAGAAATCTACTGTTCTAAAGAAAGAATAAGGCTGTGAGAGGAAGATAATAGGGGAACAGGGTAAAGAAGCCAGGCACAATTAATTGAATTAATTCCAGTAATTTTAAGTTTCCAGATCTTATTTTGTTAGCTCTTGCTGTTATATGCTTCATTAAGGATATTAGAAACAATATTTAAGTCTAGATTTTCTAAAGGAAAAGACATAAGAAAAAAAGTATAAAGGTATAGAAGACTTTGTACCTTTTGATTAAAGTATTTTTGATGCCAGCTTTTGCTTGTTTGTTCCTTGTGATAAAATAGGACTGTTTTTGGCTTTTCTTGTACTCTTTGGTTAAAAACACATTGCAGTTCTGTCTTGTTAAAGAACAATGCCGCACTACAGCCCAGTTTTGAAGTGAAGCGTTGGAGTACTTACAATCTGTGACTCTATGCACTGTGATGGAATAGGGCACAATGGAGCTCACATGCTGAGCATAGTACTGAAGAAATTCTCTTAGGAAAGTTTCCCGATGGAGGTTTATTCTCCTGTATGCTATTGTGATGCTTGCTTCAACACTTTCTTGAGTGATCAATTTACACTGTAATCCTTTTATATGCTGCCTTTTAAAAACTGTAGTGGCTGATTAGGAACTCCAGATGGCTTATATCTTTCTTACAGTGCCCCTTGTGCATACAAAGCACAGTATGAACTGTGGAAACCATTTGAAAAGGAATGAAGTTTGCAACAGCAGCATGACATTAAGACTCAAAGACTGTGGAGGAGATGATGTTATCTCTGGTATTTCTGTTCAGCAGACAGGGCTTGCTTCATTTTTACGTGAGTGTTGGATATATCTACGAAATGCTTCCAGATTTCAAATATACAGCCAAGAAGGACCCTTCCCTAGAAGACAAAGTTTTGAAAAAGCCCTGAAAGACTTTCCTTTCTTAAAATTATGGACCAAGATCCTGTATCAGAGGCTATTATGCATAACTTCATGATGACAGAGCTGCCACTGGCATGATACATAACCTTGCTAGTGAATTGGAACAGTACACAGTGGAGCACTGTGCAAGATGTTCCATTGCACAGTGGGAGGCTATGCAACATGACATGTTGTGAATTGGGACTGTTGTGCAAAATCTGCTTGTGCAGCAGCTCCCCCTGTTTAATGCTTCCAATGGCATAGCTATATCTCCCTTCCCCTCCTGAGAATATGAACATTGCGCAAGAATGCAAATTCAACTTCATGTGATCATAATTCGATTTACGATGACATAGCTTACCAACAGGATGCCAGCTGTGGTTAATAGAATCCTGGAAAATCTGCTTTTAAATTTTCTTATGATCTTTAAATACATCAAAAGATTAAAATTATATAAAAATAGAAATAAGCTGCTTTTATATTGCATATCAGTCTGGCCTTAATTTCTGAATATTTATTGCCAATCTAGTGCATCATTCTGAAATTTTAGCAACCTGAATGATTAACAATACACTGCATTTTCTTTGTTGCTTACGTTGGACTGCAGCTTCCATCAGTCCTGTTAAGTATATCTGATGAAAGGGAACATTGGGAGCTGCAGTCCAACAAGATCTGGGTGGGCTGCACAATGCCTACCCAGATTTACTTACATTCATTTCATTCTATTCGTAATAAACTTTTCAGAACACAGCAAATGACCAGATAACAAGAGATAACAGTAAACACATATCAAGAGATAAAAGTAAATACACAAAGGATTTGTACAAGCAAAAAAAGAAACCTAATCATATCAGAAGAAGAATCCAGTCCCATAAATAAGTATATGTGAATAAAGTTGTTCGAGACAGCAGTTGATAGAAGATTAGTCTCTACTTTTCTGACAGTGCAGGAAGGGCACCCTTGACCAGGTCTTGCTCCTTCACTCACACCAGAAGCAGGGTTTCTAATTAATCTTTCTTCCACCCTAAGTGGGAAAACTAATCTCTCCTCCAGGTTCTGTTCTGCCTGGCTAAAAGGGGACAGGGCTATTGCTCTGCTTCAGCTTTCCATTTGGAAAAGACTCCACAAAAAATTATACTACAGTAACTGAGACTTTGGGTAGGACTAGGATTGCATTGTAGAGAAAAATTGACAGCCCTGAGCTGTCCCATGACAAAAGAACTCAACAAAAGTGGGGGAATCCCATGGGAAGGACTGCCAGCAAACAGAATTACTGGGATGTGTGTGTGTCCTCTAATTCTTTGGTTTTGGAGGCTGTGGAATGAGCAGAAGGCCAACAGGATGCTTTATATTGTGGTGCTGAGGATACAAGCATAGTCAATATCATGGCTTGGCTTGTTGGCTGGATGATACAAACTCCCATTTCTTCTCACCCCTCATAATTGGGGGTCAAATCCTGCTCTGTGAATTCTGCTCATTGATTTTCCTCATGGCTTGGTAGGCAGTGGATGTTTCGAGCAGTTCAGTTAGTGTCCAGAAAGCAGTGATGGCTTTATATACCCTTTTAGCAAACAAACCAATTGTCAGCACCAGCCAAAAAGCACAAAAATCCACTGAGTCATTCTCAGTGTCAGAAAGGCATCTTTTCCAAAGGCCTCTAGAGGGCTCCCAGAGGTTTCATTCCTTTGATTACTGTTCATCTTCCACTGACATCTGGTAGTTTAGGCACAGGAAAGTACTACTGGCGACTTAGGTGATTACTTCTTTATCTCTTCCTCACCACCAAAAAAAAGGAGTGGGGAGACAGCCACACTGTACCATCCTCACAGGCTTTTGAGGGAGTGTCTCAATCTCTCCCCTTCCTTTGGATGTAAAAAAGTCAGAACTCTTTCCAGAGGAAGGGGAAGACTCACATGACTTTGTTCCCAACAAATTGTTCTCACCTGAAGACTTTCCCACTCCTGCTTTAAAAAAATAATCAAGATTTTGAACTTACTTCATAGGACCTGGGGCTAAGGACACGGCAGATAAAGTACCTGAGATTAGATTCAAACCAAAGATGGATCACCCTACTCTACCCATTCCTGAGGTCATAGCTGGAACTGTGGAAGGGGTCTGGCTTCAGCCAGGCATCTCTAGGACTGGTGCAGCACAAGCAAAGCACTTTTATTGTTTACCTCCTGGGGATGAACAAAATCCTTCCTACTGAGGCTTCTGTGGCAGCTTCTGTCTCCTTTTTCTTCAAGGACAGTGATGACACACCCAAAAATACCGAAGACCAAATGTTGGAAGGTTTTTAGCACACAACATACATGAGGTTTCTGTTCTAGCTATTACATGGCATTAGAGCTGCAATTTCTTGGGCTAAGGAGCTTCTTTCTCAGATTCCCAAGAAGAACATTGATGGCTACACCAAGGAACTAATTGATTCGTTAACATATCTGCCTTTATGGCAACCAGCAGTCTAGATATGGTTCACTTTGCATCTCATGCCATGTCAGTTTATGTGGCTGCTACAAGACAGTTTTGGCAAAACAAAAAAAAACAAAGCAAAACACAAAAACCTGGAGTGATCGTTCAAAATCTAAAGCCAGTATAGAAAAATTCCTTTCTAAAGGGACTATGTTGCTTGATGACAGCTTGGATGAGGTCTTATTCAAAACAAAAAACAAGAGAAAGACCTTTCCATCCACTCTCAAAAAAGGAAGATAAGAAGCTCTTTAATGCAGGAACCAGTCCTTTGGTGATTCTCACTGGTATAGGCCCTTTAGACCACCATGCAGCGGTTCCATGTCCCAACCTAGACAGCAGCAACCCCAGTCATATGGCAGGGGTCCCAGGGCCAGCAACAGTAAGAACAGCTGTAGTCAGCAATTAACAGTGGCTCAGAGCATCTCCCGGTGGAGCAGACTTGCTCAGATGCTTGGATTCTGAGGATTGCCTCAAAAGGTTACACTATAGATTTTGTATAAATGCCTCCAAATCAATTTGTCCAATTTCACAAATCAAGTGATGCCTTAAGTGAGGGGGTTCTGGCAATTTCCCACTCTGGGGTGACCTGATTGGTAGATCCCAGGCAAGAATGGCTTCCCTGTACTATAAGAGTATGAAACTTACTTGCTCTGAAGGCGCCTTTTTGGCAGTACTAGGGAGGGCAGCCTACTCATCCAGTGTTGTTGTTACTGCATGGGAAACAGTCTTGCGAACCCCTTTTCTAGTTTTTTGGGGATTTCTTGATTTTTGGAACAATTTCGGAAATTTCTGTTCTTACACTGGGGAGACCAGCTCTGCCCCCTTAGGTTGGAAGGAAAATTAATTAGAAACCTCACCTCTGGTGTGAATGAAAGGAGCAGGACCTGATCAAGGATGGCTTACCCACTGCTGCAGAAAAGGAACTTTCATGGAAGTACCACACGTTCTGATCTCTAAGAGCTACTTTTCCCTTCCAAATTGTATGTGTGTTAGTGGGGGGAGAGTTATAATTCATGTACCTATTATTTTGAAGTTACAGACTTGCTCTCTAAATCAAGTATAGCAATAAATATTTCACAATGAAAGACCACACATTTCTGAGGCAATTGTGCAATTGCATATTACATACAGCAGAGGTGTAATATGAAACTGTAGAATATGTTTCTTATACAATTTGAAACAGTTTTTTTTCTTACTTTCAAGTGAAACTCTGGCCAAGCTTTGTTCCTTATTCTGATTAAAATCCAGTAAGGCTTGCTTTGAGGATCACATCTAGCCCAATGACTGCCGCTGGTAAAATTCATTCTTGGTTTGTTTGTATTCATTGTTTTGATATCAAGAAAAAACAGTGGCCTTTGGTCTTCTGTCACTTGTGAAGTTTGCTGTCTTACCATAAGACCTGACAGTAGACATGCAGTCCCCAAAAGCAATTTGGTTCCCCTAAAGCAAAATCTGTATCATAAGAGTTCTTTTCTTTCCAGGAAAGAAAGCAGGCATTAGAAATAGTCAGTTCTTTTATTTATTAAGTAAGGCTCTGATTTTCCAGAAAATGCAGCTCTATTTAGGTACTTTAGAAGTTGAAAATATCAATGTAACGATGCTGCTTTTGGATTCTGGTGAAACTATGCTTTTGGTGTATACTAATTGGATAATACTGCCCTTTTGTTTGTAAGCTTTAGCTTATAGCATGGTGTATGTCTCAATATATAGCTTGGTGGGCTTCAGAAGGAATTTCCAGATGCTGAAATTGATTAGAACAGGTCAGCTGTATATACAGAAAACCTTCCCTGTATTTAAAGTATTTCCATATGCCTGGATGTTTAACACATTTTATTGCAAGATTACATAGTTCTTGGGGGCTCTGTAAACTAGAAACCCTCACACAGACAGTATACTTGGAAAGAAAGCATACTAAGCTTTGGTTTCTTCTCCTGCTATTAGATGAGTAAAATTGGTCTGGAGCTTCAAAGTAGTTTATTTTGTACCTGATGGAATTAGAGTAATTTAAAAAACTGGTTTAATGAGTGGTTATTCTGTAATGATGTGAGCCAGCATGGTGTAGTGGTTCAGATGTTAGAATCTGGAGATTGGGATTTGAATCCCTGCTCAGTCATGGAAACTCAACCACTTTCTCAGCCTCAGAAGAAGGCAAAGGCAAACTCTCTGAACAAATCTTGCCAAAAAAGTCATGATAGGTTTGCCTTAGGGTTACTTAAGTTGGAAGTGACTTTGAGACACACAACAAAAAGGTGTGTATTGTTAGTTTTAGTGGCTAGAATCCAAAGAGCCACTTTGGGTATTTGTGATATGGAATGGGGTTTCATAAGAAGAAGAAAAAGAAGAAAATAAAAAAAAAATCCGTTGGTCCACACCCTTGGATGAATCCAAAGAGCCAAAGGTGTGCCCAATGGATTTTTTTTATTCTCTTCTTTTTCTTCTTCTTATAAAACCCCATTCCACATCACAAATAGCTTAGAAACTCTTCTCCATTGCTAAAGAGCAGAGATAGATGAGATTTTCCTCTGTCTTGAGTTCATTAAGAAATTATGCAAGTTTACTTGCTGCTCCATGCTGCAAAATTGAAAGAACAGTGAACATTTGCCAATCCGTCTGATGTTTGGAAAAATAACACACACATACATTCAAGTATGCCTGCCTTGTGTTTAAGTAAGTCCAAAGATCTCAGAGACCATTATGCAAAACAGCTGCCCCAAACAAAGCAACAGATGTTTCTCCATTTTGATGTTATGGCTTATTCCTGTACAGCCTTTCAGCCAAAAAAGCCCCCAGAGCAGCTTGTGTTTAAAAGTTTTAAATACAACATTGAAATGATACAATAAAACTTAACTAAGAAATATAAAGCAGTAATATCATGGTAACTGTTCAAAATTAAAAATAACTAAACATGCTGCAAAGTGAAAATGCCAGAAAGAGAGCTAGATTACTTAGGCTCAAGATAAAACTTCCTAAGTAGGGTAGTGGACATAACGGATTGAAAAATTTGCCATTCATGCTAACATCTCCCGTGCAACACTCTCTGGCAAGCTACAGTGCCAGCCTTTATGAAATGTCTTTCCAGGGGGTTGAGTGAGGCACCAGAGAAAGAATAGGACGCCTTTGAGGCTAAGAAGAATCTTTCTCCTGAACCACAGGCCCATTCATACTACAGAACTGTGCCACTAATATTCCATGGATGGAATATATGGATGCGCTGGTAACTTCATGGCTTGACTTCTGCAATGCGCTCTACATAGGGCTACCCATGTGCTTCGTCCGGAAACTTCAATTAATTCAGAATATGGCAGCCAGGTTGGTCACTGGAAGACCTAAAACTGACCACATAACACCTATTCTGAAGTCTTTACACTGGCTGCCTATTAGTTTCCGGACACAGTACAAGGTGTTGGTTTTTACCTTTAAAGCCCTTCATGGCTTGGGGCCAGCCTACTTGCGGGATCACCTTCTCCCATATAATCTGCCCTGCACACTAAGGTCCTCTGGGAGGAATTTACTGCAGCCAATCAGAACTAGGTTGGCTGTGGTTACCCAGAGGACCTTCTCTTCGGTCGCTCCCAGGTTATGGAATGGCCTGCCAGAGGAGACCCGGCACATTACCAGTCTTGACTGCTTTAAAAAAGCAGTCAAGACTGTTCTCTTCCGACAGGCCTTCCCAGACTAGTGTTCCACCGCCTCTCATCAATTGTCCCTTTGTTTTTAATTTTGTTTTTAATAGTTAATGTGTTTTAGGGGGATAGAAGGGTTGGTGGGTGGGGAGGATGGGCTACATTTTAATGTTTTAATGTATTTATATGTTCTTGTAATGCCACCTTGATCCACTGGGAGAGGCGGGATAAAAATAAATAATAATAATAATAATAATAATAATAATAATAATAATAATTATTATTATTATTATTATGCGTCTAGTGGAATCCTGGGATTTGCAATTTAGGGGGAGGCAATTAGAATTTTCAGCAGATGTGCTCCATTGGCTCACCGGGCCACAAACCCCAGAATTCCCAAGGATGGAGTAATGGCAGCTAAAATTTTTAAAATAGAACTATAATTCTGTAGTGTGAATGGGCCCCAGCAGTACCATGTACAAATCATAGAGCTGCATAAGACCACAAGGGCAACATATTATTTTTCATTTCATACAAGCATTGCATTGTTTTGTATAGGCGATTTAAACCTCTGCCTCCAGATAAAATCCTGGTCTGGAAGAGAAGACACTATAAAGATCCTGGTAATTGGTGTCTTCCCCCTCCCCAGTTGTTCTGCAGGCAGATGTTTCAAAGTATGCCATATGCAGTGAGTCTGGTTTGTACTAGAAACCTCAGAAATGTTTGCATTTTTCTTGAAACAGTCTCTACTAAGCACTCAAGCCTTGACATCCAGAGTTGAAGCCAGTGAACCTCTTTGTGATCTGCACAGATGACTAAAGAACTCTCAGCTGAGCTAAGTGTTAAAAGAAACATGTATAGGAAATGGAAGAAGGGGGAAACCACCAAAGAAGAATTTAAGCAAGTGGCCCGGAGATGTAGGGAGGACGTCAGAAAGGCTAAAGCACAGAACGAACTTAGGTTGGCCAGAGACATTAAAAACAATAAAAAGGGCTTTTTTAAATACGTCTGCAGCAAAAGGAAAAAGAAGGAGACGATAGGGTCGCTGCGCAGAGAAGATGGTGAATTATTCACAGGGGGAAGAGAAAAGGCAGAACTACTTAACACCTTCTTTGTCTCAGTTTTTCCCCAGAAGGATACAAGCACTCAACCTGGCGGTTGGGGAGCAGGTGAGGAAGCAGGGGAAATGAGGCACGTAATAGGTAGAGAGGTGGTACAGGAATACCTGTCCACACTGGATGAATTCAAGTCTCCAGGGCCAGATGAATTGCATTCTAGGATATTAAAAGAGCTGGCAGAGGTCATTTCGGAACCGCTTGCAATAATCTTTGAGAAATCTTGGAGGACAGGAGAAGTTCCAGCAGACTGGAAGAGAGCAAATGTTGTCCCCATCTTCAAGAAGGGAAAAAGAGGACCCAAATAATTATCGCCCAGTCAGCCTGATATCAGTACCCAGAAAGATCCTGGAGCAGATCATTAAGCAGTCAGTTTCTAATCACTTAGAAAGCAAGGTGGTAATCACGAGAAGTCAACATGGATTTCTCAAAAATAAGTCATGCCAGACTAATCTTATCTCTTTTTATGATAGAGGTACTAGCTTGATAGATGAAGGGAATGCTGTGGATGTAGCATATCTTGATTTCAGTAAGGCCTTTGACAAAGTTCCCCATGACATTCTTGCAAAGAAACTAGTAAAATGCGGGCTGCACAGGGCTACTGTTAGTTGGATTTGTAATTGGTTGACCGACCGAACCCAAAGAGTGATCACGAATGGCTGCTTTTCATCCTGGAGAGAAGTGACTAGTGGGGTGCCACAGGGCTCTGTCCTGGGCCCAGTGCTGTTCAATATTTTTATCAACAACTTGGATGAAGGAATAGAGGGCATGCTCATCAAATTTACAGATGACACCAAATTGGGAGGGGTTGCTAATACACCAGAAGACAGGATCAAAATTCAAAATGACCTTGATTGGAGAGCTGGGCCAAGGCTAACAAAATGAAATTCAGCAGAGAGAAGTGTAAGGTCCTATAAGGTAGAAAAAATGGAATACAGAAAAATAGGATAGGGGACAAGTGGCTGGATAGTAGTACATGTGAAAGGGATCTAGGAGTCTTCATAGACCACAAGCTGAACATGAGTCAGCAATGTGATGCGGCAGCCAAGAAAGCCAGTGCAATTCTCGGCTGCATCAACAGGAGTATGGTGTCTAGCTCGAGGCAGGTACTGGTACCACTCTACTCTGCTTTGGTTAGACCTCATCTTGAATACTGTGTCCAGTTCTGGGCACCCCAATTCAAGAAGGACATGGTCAAGCTGGAGCAAGTCCAGAGGAGGGCGACCAAAATGGTGAGAGGCCTGGAAGCTATGCCCTATGAGGATAGATTTAGAGAGCTGGGGATGTTTAGTCTGCAGAAGAGAAGGTTAAGAGGGGACATGATAGCCATGTTTAACTATTTGAAGGGATGCCATGTAGAGGAGGGAGAGGGCTTGTTTTCTGCTGCTCCAGAGACCAGGACAAGGAGCAATGGATTCAAGCTGCAGGAAAGGAGATTCCACCTGAACCTCAGGAAGAACTTCCTGACAGTCAGGGCTGTCCGGCAGTGGAATATGCTGCCTCGGAGTGTGGTGGAGTCTCCATCCTTGGAGATTTTTAAGCAGAGGCTGGATGGCCATCTGTCAGGAGTGCTTTGAGTGTGTTCCTGCATAGCAGGGGGTTGGACTGGATGGCCCGTGTGGTCTCTTCCAACTCTACATTTCTATGATTCTATTACTCTTTCTGCATGACATGGCTGGGAGCAGAGTAGAGATTTTGGTCAAGATAGACAAGTTTGGACCTTGCTTGTATGTGCAGAGTTAATTCACTTGAGTTTCTGGATGTAGGACAAAGTAGTTGCACTCTGAAAGGAAGGCACATGGTTAAAGCATGCATGGAAACAAAAGGGTCAAATGTTAACTGACCAGGTGAAAACTATGGAACTGGTAGCAGGCAGGTAATGCAAGTAGTTGCTCTTTCAGATTGATTTTGTGAAGTTCAGCCTTTTAACTATACTGCTTTCAGGCCGTACATATCTCTGATCCAGTTTTTTTTCTTTTATATTCTTTTTCTAAGTTGTCATTTGTTGTTGTTTACCTTCAAGTTTCCAACTTATGGCGACCCTAAGGTGAACCTATCATGGAGTTTTCTTTGCAAGGCATATTCAGAGGGGGCTTGCCATTGCCTTCCTCTGAAGCTGAGAGATTATGGCCTGCCCAAGGTCACCTCATGAGCTTCCATGGCTGAGCAGAGATTTGAACCCTGGTCTCTAAAGTCATAGTTGAACACTCAAACCACCACTATACCACACTGGCTTTGTTCTCTCTTTTCTGAGGCCCCCTTTCCAAGGCATTTTTGCTTCCCTTGCCTTTTTTTCCTTTAAAAATGAAGGAAAATGTGCTGTATTAGGAGTTCTCTAGGTGACATGAAATCACTAGAAATAATCCAAAATACGTTATAAAAAGAAAGTAATAATGTGCAATCCATCAGGATATGAGCAACCATCAGAACCAAACTATAATCACTAGGACCCCAAACACTTGTTTGGATAGTTGGGTCAATTTGATATCAAAATGAGAGTTGAGCTGCTGCCGTGTGGGCTGTTCCTTTCCCTGCTCTTCTTTTAAGCTGTTGGGTCTTGTTCTTCTCAGGTTTTTGATCAATTTAGTCAGTGACAGCCCAAGGTCTCCCACCTGTCCCAGACTTTTTTGTGACATTAGAATAGTTCCATATTAATCAATCCCTTACAGAAATGTCATCACCATGACAGAATCCTCAGTCATATTATTATTACTCTATTATTGTGTTATTTATTAAGTATGTTTATTAATCACTTTCTGTCCACTTGGGCTCTCAAAATGATGCATGGTGTTTTAAAAAACACTTCAAATAGATTAAAAGAAACTACAGGAAACTACAGGAAAAGAGATTCCACTTAAACCTCAGGAAGAACTTCCTAATGGTCAGAACTGTCCAGCAGTGGAATCTGCTGCCTCGGCGTGTGGTGGAGTCTCCTGCTTTGGAGGTGTGTAAGCAGAGGCTGGATGGCCATCTGTTGAGAGTGCTTTGATGGGTGTTCCCGCATCACAGGAGGTTGGACTGGATGGCCCCTGTGGTCTCTTCCAGCTCTATGAGTCTATTGAAAGGCCAATTTAAAAATCAAAGGCTATACAGAATCTGCAGTTTTGGTTGTCTACCAGAAGTTCAACAAAGAGTGTAGAGTCAACCTGACTTCTCTTGAGAGGGACTTCTACAATTGAGTTGCTGCCGTGGAGAAAAACATGCCTCATGTAGTCTCAGACCTTACCTCTCAGGGTGATTGGATGCACTGTTGTTATTTTAACACAGTCTGTGCTGAAGATCTCCAGATTTGGTAGACTCATGCAAAGGGAGGCAGTCTTTCAGATACTTTGATCTCGGGCTGTTACAAAATAGATTTTAATTTGATTCAGTAATTAGTTGACAAGTAAACTGATAGCTGTTCAGTAGAATTGCACATTACACCAAAACAGGGCTGGTTTCCCTCAGCGCAACAGCATTGAGTTTGATACAGAAATCAGAGGTCAGGTCTGTGGTTACTTTCTCACTTGCTTTAAAGTGTAGCAGGGTATTATGTTGTTCAGGCCATTATGAGAAGGAGAGTCCTTTGGACAGATATGCATAAATTGTTCAATTAGCAGCTGCATACATTGCCACATTGAGATGCTTCCATTCTTGTTCTGCTGCCACCTCATACAAGCAGTGGAGCTGTGGAATCCCACATAGCAAAGGAAGCTGCCAAATTTCTCCTCTTTGTCAGCTGACTGGAGAGTAAAAGAGCAGAAAGAGCCAAAGAGTGGTGCCAGCACAAATCTCCTATTCATGCTCAATCAAGTCATGTGTTTCTTGGCTCCATTCAGGAGAACATTATAAACTTGCTTCTATTAATTCTAATTTTCAAGTGCTGTGTGTCTTGGAACACCACATAACTGCAAGATTGATTTCCCTGTACAAGCAAGAATTAAAAAAAGAGAAAAAAAAGAAAAAAAGAAACAAACTGCTACTCAAAATTTTATCAGCATATGTCCTCTGCGAAAAGAATTTAAAATGTTGCTGAACATTTATACCAAAGAGATACTGTATACTTCTATCAAATGAAAGGCTATAACATGGATTTGATTGCCTTGCAGCCCCAATATCGTAGGTCTTCTGATGTAGATCTATTTTAAATTGTGGGTGGAAATACATGGTGTACAACTTTATGAACATTAGAGTTATTGTTGCATTACATATTTGCCTATTACACTATATGTAGAATTTGTACTTTGGATTATGCTGTTTTGAAAAAAACCCTTAGATTCTTGGCTGCATATCTACAAATTCAGCAGTCCATCTTGACAAGCTAATAGCCCTAAAACACCCCATATGAACTCCTTACCACTGTTCACTGGCACCAGTAATCTTATACTTAATTTTTTTTTGCTTGATGCTTCTCACCATTTGCTGTTGCAGCATTAGTGAGGTCTTTATTAAACTTTATAGCTCCAGCGGTTTCTAATGTAGCTTCTGGTTTCCATTTTTTATATCACATTTATCCCATTGTGCTGCTGCTTCATGTGGATAATTCAATGTATTTGAAGCCTGTTGGTTTGGAATGCTTCAAGTACAAACATTAGACTTCTTAATGCTTTGCTGCGTTGGATAGATTTAGTTTCTCTTCAGTAATGGTCTCTGAAGCACAGCATGAGTTCAAGAGAAAATCTCTTTCCTGTGGATGGAGGGGAAGACAACCTCTTACCCAGCTGAAAAATCTCAGAACACCCACATTTCCACTTATCTCTGCCTAACTTGGAGCTGGGAGATAAGGGCTTCTGTATAGCTCCTGCTGACAAATGCAGAGCCAAAATAAGTTCCAACCTTCAACTGAATTTTGGGAATGAGGAGTCGGGAGGGGAATTCATTCCCCACTCCACTACTCCTGTTAGGTGCAGTTTTAGTGAAAGACTTGGACTTTTCAGTCATCGTGGCAAGGTGGAGTAAGCATATTTATGCATATTCTGCAAATTTAAGAATTGGGAGCTATTTCCATGTGCCTTAATGATGGGTTTGCTACTGAGTTAGAAGTATGTGTGAAAGTAGTTGTGGTTTATTCAGATGCTAAACTGGATTAAGGAGCTACCTCATATGGAGTCAGGTCAATGTCTGTTTTAGGCCATGTTTGCTCCAGGGCTGGGAGTAAGCGGGCACATTTGAGAATGCAGGAGGCCTGCCCTTGCAATTTCCAGCCCCTGATAAGACAGAGAGTGGGGTTGGGGCCTAAAGATGGCTTCCAATGTCCCCCAAAGCCTCTGGCAGTGAAGTGAGTGATTTTAAGTCATATGGGGAGGCCTGGACCTGTTTCTGGCCCAGGGAGGCTTCCCCCCCCCAAAGCCAGGAGTGATATGTATGTCAGTGACATAGATCAGACTGTCCGAGACCTACGGCAGTAAATCTGACTCAGACTGGAATTACTGTCCAAGATCCTGGAGACCATCCCCAGACCTTTTACTTCCTGATATTCTTCCTTATATATACATATTAAACATGTACTGTGCTGGCATGTGTTCAGCCCCGTTCATATTTGCCTCCAGGTTGGACTCAGGGGTTGACTGTGTCTTGTCAGTGTAAGTTTGGCTCTTGGTTGACGTCACTTTGGAGGCAAGGCTAACAATAACACCCCAGTACTTTAGTCAGAGTAGTTGTGACCTCTTTGACAGTACTTTATGTAAGAAGGCAGCCTTCCCCAACGTGGTGCCCTCCAGATGTATTAGACATTTCCCATCATGTCTTAGCAGCAAGTCAGTGGCTTGCCTAGAAGTTGGTTGGAATTGGAGTCAGAATTATCTGCAGAATTATCTCTGGCTGAAGGTGGTGAGTTAATTAAAATCAAGTTCTCTTTGTGATTGTTCTGACTGCAACATGTAAAAAATCTTGTTTGTTTTATCTAAATAGGATTTTTAAAAATCTGTTTGTCTAGCGGGAAACAAGTTTTTCTTACAGCATTTGTTAAATTGGATTCCAAACAGACATAATTCCCTCTTCCCACTTGGTTTTCCATTTCAGTGTCCCAGCCTTCAAAGAAAAGTTACATCTTTTATAGGAAGGGTAAATTATTTTTCAACTTACAGCTTCTGATACAATGTAGTGGTGGTGTTTTGTACCAATGTAATGTTTAAGTTAACTATTGACTATTGGTCCAACAGGTGAATTTACTTGATGTTGAATATACAAAATATCTATCTGCAGTGAGCCAGCAAACGAATGATCTGTGACCATATAAAACTTTCTGTTTAAATTTAGCTTTAAATATGGACACCATGGTGTCTTTGTCTGGTCAGTGAAAAGTATCCAAGTTAATTATCTGGAACAGTATACAACACATCTGTATCACATACCCTGATTTTACATGTTTTCCCTTGCTTGTCCTTTTTACTGCTTTGAAGAGAGAGATGGATAATACTGAGTCACCAAACACTAAAGAAAAACATGTTCATAATTAAACTTAAGCCAATTGCATAAGAAATCAGCTTCTCTTGTTGAGAGGATGCCATTGTAATTAGCTGCTGTTTGGTTAACTGCAGCACATGAAATCGTTTTATGGGCAATATGCTTAGGGATATTTCCCTCTTGGGCTAAGCCTGAGCATTTTCAATTTCCACTTCTTTGTGGCTGACATTTTTTTTCCTAGCAAAGAGCTATTAACATAAACTTCAGCAGCCCAAGGCTTGTTCCCAAACATCCATAAATGGATTGACCAAATTAGTAATATAGGAGGTTATTAGCCAATACTTCTACCAGTCCCTTCTCTAGAATGATGTAAGCATTTCCAAAATAAATAAACCCAAGGTAACGGCATACTAAGCCCATTGAAACTGTGTGGAGGGATGTGTGTTACATAGGCATTAATAGCAAAAAGGCATTAATCTCCTTGGCTTCATTTGTGCACATTTGCCCAGGCATGTTATAGTCTCAGGTTTCTTCAGAAAATGTTTTAACACAAGTTGACATTTGCTTTTCCAACTTTCAATTTTGAATGTTTTGCTGATGTTAGCTTTTTGGTTCTGTTAGATCAGAGCCGAGCAACTGTAGCAGGGACCAATTTTTACTCTGACACTGGCACAATGGGCTGCACTACCTACATTCCTTTGGCTGACATATGGTGAAGAATCCAACCTAGAAGTGCCAGAAACTAATTTGTAGTTGATAGTCCCTGGGTTTTTTTTAAACCAATTTGCAGCCTTTTTTCTAATTGTAGTGGGAGAGGAAGAGGTAGCAAAGGCAACTTTGGGCCATTTTAGGGCATCTTTACCCTTTAAAAAATCCTTCAGAGTGGTCAGACTGACTTGAGGGGAATAAAAGGATTTGTGGGCCACGTATGGGCATTGGTTGCACTCTCCCTACTCCCATTTTACATTATATTCCTACATTTCAACCGGTATGTTCTGTAAGGTAAGAAAGGTGTCTTCAATCATTGCTAAAGATACTTAAGTGAAAGTTTGGGATGATGTTGTTACTGTTGTTGTCTAAAGTAAACTTTATTCTTCAGTGTTTAAAAATTACATTGATACCTTTTGGTACAGATTGATTACTTTGGAGTTAACAGCTAACTATTTAGTTAATATTTCCGTTATAAAATAGGACCCCAGTAGTCTCTGTTGCACAGATTTATTGTCGAGGATGGTGGTTATCTCTAGGAAAATCCACTGATGAATTAGTAGCAGTATTTTCCAAGTTTCTGTGACGTGGAGTGAAAAGTACCATATATACTTGTGTATAAGTCAGTCTCATGTACAAATCAAGGGCAGGTTTTTAGGCCCGAAATAATGGATTTTGATATGACCCTTGGACAAGTTGAAGGTCATTCCACAGAGAGAGGAAGGTGCCAGTGCCACCTCAGGAAGCCAGCCACCTCTAGCCACTTCCATTTTCCTACACACGCATTCAAAAAAGCCATAAACAACATCACAACAGAGATAGTAGATGGTGGTGGTAGTCAGTTTTCTTTTAGGTTCCCTTGAGTTGACTCCGTTTTTGATAAGAGTTAATATGCAGCACTTACATTGACCCATGGCTAAGTCAGCCCAGTTTTGGGGGGTAAATTTCTTGACTGAAATTTCTTTGCATGAGTATATGCAGTAATTCTGTGACTGTTACTTCACATATCCTGAAGTATAATAGCCACTTCCTCATGCATTAAATAGCTATTTCATTTGAAGTTAAAAAGTGGTCCAGACAATGCTTTTGCTGTTGGGGAATTGTGAACCAACCCATATACTTAACTTTTTTTCTGGATAGTAAAAGGTTGGGAGAAGAGAGATCGAGTTGAAGAAAGGTTTGAGGCACTGGCTAAACAATATTTACTTAGTCTGTGAAAGAATACTTTACATGAACATGCTGTCTTTGTCTGCTTCTTCCTATTAGATGCTTGCTTGCCTTGAGCAATATTTTCATAAGCTAATAAAATGAAAACTATAGACTTTTTTAAAAAATACAATGCCATTTTAGGTAAGGTTTTTTTGGTGACAGGGAGGAAATAATTATTCCTCTGTAAGCTATCCCTCTCCACCCGACCTGCCTAGTTCAGGCACTGTGTACGAAAGTAGCCTTAGGTAACAGAGTAGTAAATATGGAAGTACAACTGGTAGTGCTTAGTCAGACCAGCATTATGGGTTGACTTGGATTTCTTTTAACCACCAAAATTTAGGAATGACTACAAAAAGTTTCACAATGTATAAGAAGTTTCAAAATATGAAATAGTGGGATGGCAGATGATTGATTAGGACTGTCCCAAGCAGAACAGGACAGTTGGACAGAATGAAATACATTTTCCAATTCCACTCCCTCTAAATTTGTTACAAAAATGCATATAGGCCAGAATCCCATTGGTGTTTTATGCGTATGTATATCCTGCTATGGAAGCAGATGGACACATGGGTGGTTGTGGTCATGCTGCGTTTAGTTCAAGTCTGTGGAAGCAGAGTTGCACATGTGCCGTGCACGTGAATGCACACTGTGCATTTGATTGTTTATTCTGTAGCACATTTGGTGTCTTGGTTCAATAGTGCAACATTGCCACTGAACACAGGGGTTTCACAGCACTACTAATGCATCATTCCACAGCCAGAGATTAACATTATACAAGCCTAGTGTAAGATGTTTGCTATATTTGTTCTTCCTACCAGGGGGACTTTTCATCTTGATATTGTTTAGGGACTCAGCATGTTTTGATCTGGGCCTGCTCCTTCCTAGACTATAGACCACTGGTGTTTGTTGCCTCCCATGTCACTAGGGTGGTCAGTCAACTGTCAGTCCAAATATGTTCAGCACTTTGGAAAGTTCCTTTCAAGTTAAAAGGAGATTCAAAGGGGCTGGATCTCTGTGGGGCTCAGCGCCTCAGATTTTCAAGTTTGGATTAAAAAATAGAGCAGTGATTTGCTCCTAAACAGCTTGGAGACAGAATATCTGAAAAACTACCTCCTTTATGAGCTTGTCTGAATCTGAGATCTTCAAAGGAGGCACTGTTGCATGTCGCAGCAGCTTGTAAAGTTAGGTTGGTATGCACACATAACGGTGCCTTCCCTGTAGCAGCATCCTGATGGGAGGAACTTCCTGCCCAAGAAATCTCTTTTAAGCTTCTAGTGCAGTGGTTCTCAACCTGTGGGTCCCCAGATGTTTGTGGACTTCAGCTCCCAGAAGCCCCAGCCACTATGGTCAGTGCTCAGGGCTTCTGGGAGCTGAAGTCTAAAAACATCTGGGGACCCACAGGTTGAGAACCACTATTCTAGTGGGAGCCAAAAAAATGCTGTTCCACATGGTCTTTAATCTCTGAAATTTCTGTCTTTTAAAATGACCTTTCAGGATTGTTTTTAGACTGCTTTTAAGTTTGCAAAGGGTATTTTAATGTGTTTTTTTTTAAATCTTTGTATTGCTTTAATTGTTTTTATCTGTTCATTGCCTAGGAAGACCCTGTAGCCTGGGAGGCAATATACAAATATCTTAAATGAACGAAAGAAAGAAAGAAAGAAAGAAAGAAAGAAAGAAAGAAAGAAAGAAAGTGTAATGTTGGTGCCGGCAGACCTTTAAAATTGTGTCATGAAAATGTAATAACAGGGTTAGAGGGACGTATTGTAAACAGGATGCAATGTCTTTAAAAAAAATCATCAGTTGCCTTATGGTTAAAATCCTTCTTTGAAAGGTTGCCAGTTAACATTTTTCTATTTTGAAGTTAAACTGCTAGGTTACTAGTTCATGAATGGAAATATTCTAGATGTCATAAACTACCACACCTGGCAATATTGTGCTAATTAAGAAATTGTTTTATTGTGCTGATTAACAGTTTGTATATGATTTAATTTTGTGATAAGAGAGACTGCCCTGCTTGGATTTGTCCATTTGCTTCAATGTCTGCAGTTTCTAGTAGCTAGACAAATTAATACTCCTTAGCTTTCAGTGAACTGGTATGCTGTAGTGGTTTGAATATTGTGCTAGGACAAAAGAAGATCAGAGCTTAAATCCCTGTTCGACCATGGAAACCCACTGAGTGATCTTCAGGAAGTCACCTTTTCTCAACCTCTGGGAATGGCAGTGGCAAACCCCCTCTATAAAAATTCTTGCCAGGAAAATCCCATGATAGATTCATCTTTGGGTTGCTGTAAGTCAAAAAAGACTTGAAGATATACAGCAGCAACATATTTTTCTTGCCTCTTTTGTTATTGTATTTTATACTACCTAGTGAGCCCATGCATCTGTCAGCAAACCCTATATAACTAGAAATATAGACTGAGAACTTTTAAATTCTAAAGGTGCACTCGGTCAGTCCAGATATATTTGAAATGAACAGTGTTGTATGCTTCAGAAAACAGAAGAATATATTCATTTGCTCTTTCTGTAAGAACTACAAATGTGATTTAGGTGCAGCTTTCTGTAAGATTACCTAAATTTTTTCTTACACTGCTGTAAAGTGTTAAAATGGTTCATTAAATGAGCCAAGTCTGCTTCCCATTAAGCAAAGCTGGTGAACTGTGAAATTCTGTGAAAGGTGACTTGGCTATTATAGGCTGCTTCTGAGGTCTGGGTGGGAAAGTTTTACACAGAGTAGATTAGAAGTCTACTGCCAAATAAGTGGGTGCCTGATTTAAATTAGTATGTGAACTCAGGTCCTGCTCACTCCACTTCTCCTTGGCCCTTGATGTAGTTTTTGTTGTGTGCCTTCAAGTCATTTCTGCCTTATGGTGTCCCTGAGGCAAACCTATCTTAGAATTTTGGAGAGTGAGAGCATGTGGTGGGCTCATTGTCACCAAGTGGATTTCTGTGGATGAGCAGGGTCATAGTCCAATACTTAGGGTCATGGTCTCCAAGGTCATAGTCCAGTGCTCAGACCACTGCGCCAAGTCACAGTTCTGTAGCTACTATAGAAGCCACAGTTGTCAGTTCCCAAATACTTTAAAGTCACCAGATTTGCCTGATTTTGGAAGCTAAGGAGGGTAATCCCTGATTAGTATTTGGATAGGAGACTGCCAACCAATTCCAGGTGCTATAGGATATATTTCAGAGGATAGAACTGGCAAAACCACCTCTGGGTATTCCTTGCCTAAGAAAACTCTATGAAATTCATGGGATCACCGTAAGTCGACAGACCACTTAAAGGCGTTTGCATATGCACACACATGAAATTCTTTAAAATATATGCCTGTCATAGTATCTGCAGTCAACTGAAATTGGTCTCTATTGCTGGTGGAAGTACAGTTGGCTCTGCCCATTCAGACTAAGGAGTGAAGGCGAATCCAGTTTCTAGCAGCAGCATCTTTATGTAGCAATGGCACCTCTTTTAGTTTCTCATGCAGCACTTGGCTTATCCCTTCCCCAAACATCTGTCCAAAGCCTATGTAACATCTGGAGTTAATGTTTTTTATTAGGGAAAGCTTTTATTGGCCAGGGATAAGCAAGAGTATTCTCCCCCCACTTTTGCAATATAAGTTTTAATATATTTAATTATATTTCGCAGTCCTGAACTTATAAGATGGAAAAGGGCATAAATGTAAATATACTTGTGAGAGGTTTTTTTATTTAAAAATTCCATTCCTAAAGTGTTTAATTCTGAAGCTGTGAAGTGCCTTTCAAACATCTTAACTCCCTGTCAATCCTTCTTTAGTGATAGCTTGAAATACCAGTAGGTGGAGATCCCACAGAGGTTTAATGCAACACTAATATTTTTATTTGGCAGTTGAATCCACTGTTGAGCACTGCAGCATGCTGGGCTGTCTCTTCCTACAGAACATTATAGATAACAGAGGTCATTGCAAAGACAACAGGGGACCCCGACATGTACTGTCTTGTGGTAAAGGCTGCATTCTCCAGCTATGTCTGTAAGGAAGTTGCTGAGACAAACATTTTTCCTCGATTGCTTCAAGATGTGGGCTGTTTGGTCATAGCAAAAACTGGAGTTCTACCACTTCAGTTTTTCTTTGTGTCTTGAAAAGAAGCTGTTAGCCACAACTGTTGAAGGATTGCTAACAGGAAGGAAGATGTTGCATAGTCAGCCAAAATGGAGAAACTCAGTTAAACTTAGTCAGCTGCACTCAATTTAGTGATTAACAGGTTAAGATTTAGGCATAAAGAATTGCTAACACATTTGAACTGGAACTTTAAATGCATTGTGAGAGAATAATCTGCTGCTGTAATCTAGCGTGGTATAGCTCTTTGAGCATTGGACCAGGACTCTGAAGACCAGGGTTTGAATCTCTGTTCAACTGTGGAAACTCACTGAGTGTCCTTGGGCAAGTCACACTCTCTCAGCCTCAGCAGAAAAGGAAAACCCCTCTGAAGAAATCTTGCCAAGAAAACCTTATGATAGGAGACCCTAGCTTGAAAATCATAATAAAGATCACATGTAGTTTTTTTGTTGCTGTGTGCCTTCAGGTTATTTTCAGACCTATAGCAATGCTAAGACGAATCTATCATGGGGTTTTCTTGGCAAGAATTTGTTCAGAGGGAGTTTGCTTTTGTGGTGAGGCGGAGAGAGTATGACTTGCTCAGGTCACCATGGCCAAGCAGGGATTTGAGCCCTGGTATCCAAAGCTGTATTTCAGTGCCCAAGTCTCTGCACAATGCCTACCCCATTAGTTACAAGTAGCGCATGAGATGGTGTTGGCTGTGAACTTCCTCCTTAATCAGCCTCTCCATAGCAGCCATGCTCGTCCTTGCAAAAGTTCACAGAAACACAGAATTCCCTTCCCCTCTTTAAAGGCACAGGAGAGTCTTCGTGGGCAGGTTTTTCCTCTGCCCTTAATGAGACAGTGGGGAGGCAGGAGCATACTTCCTAGAAATAGGAGTCAGTGCATTTAAAATTGGAGCTGAAAGTTTGGGTTGATTTGTACAAGGCTGACTTGCAAGGTATAATAGAACTAATTTTTGGTGCCTTTTGAAGCTATATTTACGAGTATGCATTCTCTCCTCAGCCTCCTATCTATACTTTTAAACCTCACATATAGGTTTTTCTGAGGGTGGTAGTATACTTTCACCCATGAAGTGGACAAACTGGGTACTTCTACAGTTGTCTTATATTTCCTGATTAGTGGAGACAGTAACACCAGTTGCAGCCCACCCAAAATGCACTTTCCCCTTCTGATCTAAGCCACAGTCCTCACAATAGAAGTGTTCTCATCTTGTAAAGCATATAAGATCCATTAACCTTACAAAAGATCATCTGCTAGAGACTGAAAAATGCTAGAACTGATACAGATCAGTACAGCTTGCTGCATTTTGGGGCTCTCTCTAGGGTCATGGATACGGGAACTGTTGTGGTAAGTGTCTATAATTCGGGTTTTGTAACACTACAGCCTGTGACTCAAAGTTTCATGAGCAATCACTTATTTGTGGGACATTGGCTATTACAAGAGTTTCTTTGTTAATGGGTGAGTATCTTTTGGTAGATATGGGGTGGAAGATTTGATTTAAATTTGCAAACGTGGAAAGATTCTACCTGCTTTTCTGCAGCAGTTATGGATATGAATGAAAAAAAAGTGAAGTTTCCATCCTTGTGACTAGAAAAGACAAGGACTTGGATAATGAGTGATCTTCAGAAAGAAACCTAGCAAAATGCATTTTTACAGTAATCCAGTGCATTGATTTCTGGTCTTTCTACCAACAAGGAAGCTATTCTACATTGATCTTTCTTTCTGGGACCACAGAAAATTATAGAAGATTTTGATAACAGTTTTAGGGCATATACCAAACATTCTCAAAGACCCTAGTGTAAAAAGGACTGATCTAAGGCCATTTCCGCACTAGACTGTTACAGTGCTATTATTCCAATTTCAAACATCCTATGGAATCCTGGGGCTTGAGGCCCCTCCCTAAACTGCAAACCCCAGGATTCCATAGGATGTTGAAAGTGGAATAATAGCGCTGTAACATTCTAGTGTGGAAATGGCCTTAAACTGACCTTCTCATATAGGATACCCCAGTTCTGTCTGTCTCTCTTGGAGCCAGCCTTACCATTAGGCAGAGGGTCTGACAGCCTCAGGTGGGAGACTTAAGATGCCATGAAAGGGCAGGAAAGCATTAGTTACTGAATTTGTTATTTTAAGGTCAGAGATGGAAAGAGACACTTGTGAGGTTTTTTGCTTCCTAAAATAATTTTGCTGGTTTGGGGTAATACGCCCTTTCGTTTTGAAGGCTATATTGGCAGAGAAGGTAGTGAGGGTGGGTAGCAGAAAAGAAAAACAGCTTCACTTTTCCAGTATAAGGAGGCATTCTTATCCTAAGGCCTTTGAGTCCTAAAATAATAACAGTGACTAGTAAGAAATATTGCAATGGTGACTGATATACCGGATTATACTGAGCTGACCTCCACTGCCCCATCCCATCACAACTGTCAGGAACCTGGAACTCCAGGTCACAAGCTCTGAGTCTGAGCCAGAGGGAGAGGGCTTCGAGGCCATGGAGCCTGCTGCACTAGCAGAGCCCACCCCAGAGGTTGCCCCGGACACAGAGCCCTTGGCTTCAGTAGCCCCAGCAGCGGAGCCAGGGGCTGCCTCAGACTCAGCCAAGCCAGAAGAGTCAGATAGTGAGATTCAACAGCAAGTGCCTACTTACTGGCAGCATCGGGAGCAAAAGTGCACTCAGGAGGTCAGAGCATTTAAGTAGAAAACGCCAAGTAATCGGGCTCCAGCTGAGGTAGCACCTGGAGGAGTCGCCTGCCTACAAAAGCACTCACTCAGCCTTTGGTCTTTGTTGGCTCACAACTGTCCATTTTGGTGTACTTGTCGGGTTATCGGGGACCCTTACCTTACCTCCTGGAATGCTACCCGACCTGCTGGAGCGTCGTCTCCCTTTGAATTCGGACCGGCTCTGGAAACTCCTCTGCTTAAACAAACTCTGGTACGTGGACTGTTTGCTGTTTGCCTGGCTGTGACGTAACCGCCAGGGAATCTCCTCGCTGCAAAAGACTCCTTAATCTATTGTTGCCTTCTCTGTTCATTACTGTTTGCCTGCTGAAGAAAAGCTCTTTGATTTATTGCCTGTCTTATCTGCGAAGAGACCTGTTAACCGGCTCTCTTGGCTGCTCGCCAGGCTTTGGCCTTGACAACAACTTTTCTGTATTCTGCTCAATTTAATAATGGGATTTCCTCTTTCATAGGTGAGGGCCATTCTTTCTTTTGTGGACAAACATGGCTTGTGGGTTGCGCTTATTAATTAAAACCTCTTCCTTATTTCTTCTTTAAATTAAAACAATATAAGAATTCAGACTGCAACAAAAATATGATTTAGCAACAAGTATAGTAGCAATAGTTTGAATAACAGAAATTAGTGCAATCTGTCGCACATGGCTGGTCTAGGTTTCTCAAACTTGCCTAAATGAGATTTTTATCTCTCTGCATCTGTGCATCACAACAGGCACAAAGGTTTATGTAGGGAGAGATACTCCCTAAGATTTGCAACCTCTAATTGAAGGTCTTTGTTTTCACCCTGCCTTAGGGTTGCTGAGAAAATTAGCTTGGGAAATACCAAGAGTGAATGTTCTTTAGGCTGATAACCAAGGAGGGAAATAGCTAGATACTGGGAAGTATATGTAGGTATTGGAAAGTGCCAGAAAGGTGTATGACCTAAGGCCTACTGGGGTGAGTTTGACAGATTGCATTGGATGAAAAATTGGCTCACTTTATCTGCTTGGTGAGAGGATTAATCATATAGGACAGCTTCTTGTAAACCTGATTGCTGATCTTTACATGTAGGGGCAGGCAGACGTCTAGCATTCAGCCTTCAGCTTCACAAAAATCCTTTTGGGTAGATTTTCTTAGTTGATTGAGGTACAAATAAATATAATCTGTGTTGAGATTGAATTGCATTTCATCAAAGACAGGAGAAGACAGTTTTCTTGTGATTGTGAGCACCATCTTGGATTTAGCATCTTCATACCAAATTTGACTGTTTAAATTGCTGAAAGATTCCTTCCTGGTTGGCTTAGTTTTTAGATTTACTCTTTTTTTTTTAATTTTAAAGGTTCCCATGGCATTCGCTGTGTACGCTTGGCAGAAGTGAATAACTAGTAGAAGGAAGGGTTGTACATGAAGGGGCCAGAAGACATTGGAGTAGACTGGTCTAGTACAGAGCCAGCCAGGGAAGGAATGTTTATTTAAATTGGCTTTGTTCTGTATGTAGTCACAGCTGTGGAATGCCCTTGGCACGCTGGCTGCAGTCCCACATTAATGTTCCTTACTTCACCAGAACAGTGTAAAATGCTGCATTGCACAGTTCTTGAACTTTTTTCCCCAAGTTTAAAGTCAAAGTCCTTGTGACACAGTTGCGAAAACCCCCATTATAAATATGCTGAAACCTGAGGTTTCTCTCATTGGGATGCAGCTGCATTTCCCTTCAGCCCAGAACAAAAGAGTGAGATACCTCAAAGACTTGAATCTTACACGGAATATTACAGAATTTTGGTATGTGGTTCATTATGACTAGTTATTTCCAGCAACCTCAAATTGCTATAGTATTGAAAACGGAGCCTGCTTTGTGGTTATTGTCCTTGCATACCATGTTCATAGAAGTGATTAATGGAAGTAATTTTAATCCATACAAGGAAGCTATTTTTTATTTTGTTTTGTAAAGTAAAAAGAAGTCAGTTAAATAAACCTAAGTTTATTTTGTAAACTGGATTAGTATGTACCTTGGTCAATGTGTATCCATGTCTCTGTCCCCACTTATTTTGAAATTTCAGATCAGACAGGTACCTGCTCTGCGATGTGTTGTTCGTGGAACCAATAAGCTAAGTTCAGCATGGTGCTGGTAGTCACAACAGAATTTTATTCCCCTTCCCATTTAATCTCTCTGTAATTTCTGAATATGTACTCCGAAGGGATTCCCAGTCCTCCAGAAGTGGTTTTGGGGGGCATGGGAAGCTGCATTGGGGAAGGGGAATTGACAGTTCCCTCTGGATTCTGTTGTTCTATCAGTGAAACTCTACCGTTGGATCTTACCCACTTGTAGCTAAATGTTAATTCATATTCTGGTCTTCTCTTTTCACCAGCAAATGTCCTGTGGAGAATCTTGCATTTAATATCATTCCTAATTCCTAGATGAAATAAAGTACTCAAGTAATTAAATCATTGCAGGGAGAAAGAGTGAGGTACTTTGAATCTTCAGACAGTGGTGGAGATTTTTTTTTATCTGTAAGTATTTTTTATTGACTTAACAAGAATATAATTAGTGGTGTGAAAAACAGTCATGTTCTTGCTGAGTTTTTCAGTTTCTCACTAGCATTCTTGTTTTGTCTTGTTGCTTTATTAGATTATGAGACTTCTCTCAAATGGAAATTCATAGCTATTTTGCATTAACAAAATCATATTTATACACATTTTCTAATATGTACCTTTTCATTCCATTCGTAGTCCTGAGGTGCACCAAATATAATCAGGAAATACCAATGTAATAATTTTTTCCAGTCCCTTCATATGATAACACACCATTGAAAAAGAACCATCAATCATCATGTATTTCAAGCTAATTGTATATTTGTGTTTAGTAAAAGAAATCATACTGTATGTTGACATGTTTGTGATTTTTTAAAATGAATTAATGACAATGTATTTGGTATTTGTAGAGCATGGCAACAATCACAATTTGCACCTTTTGAGAGATACTTAAAATCTTGTCACTTACTAAAAATCTGGGCTGCATGCAATCGGCTGCTAGCTCATACTAGTTTACAGTGGGCCACATAAAATTGTAGAGTTGGAAAGGGCCTCGTGTGTCATCAGTCTAAATCCCTCTCAGTGCAGGATATTCAGCTAAAGAATCCCCAGCAGGTAGCGGCCCAGCCTCTTTTTGAAGACGTCCAGAAAAAGAGACCCCACCATTTCTTTAGGCAATTGGTTATGTATGAAATTTGAAGAGTTTACGGAATGAAGAATGAAGAATTCTTACTTCTTTGCTTTACAGGATGTGGGGGCTTTGCTGAAAAGAAGCACACTAAAAGTATTGATTTCACTGCCAAATACATGATCTTCCTGGCCCAAATTTAGGGGTCACATCTCAGCACTGTCCTACCCATTTGAGCATGAACCTTTTAAGCCTATTGGTTAATCTTGTAACTGGGTTTGTGCACATCTCACATCTGAGGTGTGATAAGTTAGTTGTGTGTTGCTTTGTAAGTATCCAATTCTTTTAAAAATAAAGGGAATTTCAGAGATTGGCAACCGCAGGGAAATAGCTCATTGGCCAGAAGGAGTGCTGAAGAGCACTTTTCTAGAGGCAAGGCCTGTTCATGTGTACTTTCTAACTTTCAAAAGACAGAACACTACTTGTTACACCCTTACAAAGCTGGATTTATCAGAACTGTGTTAGCAGTAAGCCTCTAGAACAGGAATTGCCAACTAGGAGTGGGTGGGAGGCCATATTAGCCCCCTATCGGAGCCTTGAGAAACACATTTCCCACTGTCAGTTCCCTAAGCTGGTACACCTCAACAACCTGCAGGGGGGTTGTGATAATTTTGTCACAAATTGGTCAACAGTGCCCTCTCAGGCCTCACAGAGGGACTGGATCTGGCAATTTCCCACATTTTTGAGTTTTGTAAACCCCTTCCTCATCCTTATTAAGTTTATAGAAGCCTTTTTCCAAACTAGGAAGCAATTCAACGTCCTGGTCTAGTTATTTCCTGCTTTGAAAAAGGCCTGTGAAGATGAGTGGGCCACAGGTATGACAAAATTACAAATAGCAATCCTCTTGAGGTTTGAGGATGTTATTGTCCATTTTGTGACAAAAGATTCTTAACACCCTCTCCCCCAAATTTTGTTTAACCCTAGCTGTCATTTAATTTCTGATTAGTACTTGTGCTCTTGGAAAGTTCTTGGAACAAAGTGAAGTTGTTTACAGAAAGTTTTTAGGAAGCTAGGTGGATTGTTAATCGCTGATTGTATGCATGTGAGAGAGAAAGAGAGCCTTAGTGATCTTTGATTAAAACTTTATGATAGGTTCATTAATTTATTTTGAGGCTGCAGTAAGCTAGTCTTACTGAATCACATGATAAAGCAATCTTACATTTTTGCCTATACAGCCAAAATGTGCTTTGATGATTTAATATAAAGAATTGTGTGTAAAATACTAACCTATATGAAAAAATGTGGTTTAATAGTCTAAGAGTTCTAATCACCAGAAATGTATTTCTCATTTACATTAGAATGAACAGTACAAAAACTAGAATTAAGACTGTTTTAATGTGTTTTTAAATCTGATGCTGACTTTTAAAATGTCATGCCAATAGTGATACATGTGCATGGTCTGTGAGTTTTTTCAAAACATACAGAGGTCACGTGTTGTGCACCATTGCTTGTTTCAGTAAGAAGTTTGCATGATGCTGTGTTTACTCCATGTGAAAAACTAAACAGAAAGGTGTAGTGCCAAGTACAATTGTTAAGCTCAGTGGTTTGTGGACTATCTGATGCTGGGGCCTAGCATTTTTTTTTCCTAACAGGCCAGGAGCTGGTACCATACCCATTGGCTACAAGTGTTTTCTTTCTTTCCTGGAAACTTGCTGTGGACTAGCACCAGTCTACAGACCACAACTTTGGGTAGCATTGGTTTAACCTACTCTTCTCCAAGACTTAATAATTTTCAAATTATAGGGATTCCTTCACCTGTTTTAAAGATTTACATGGAAGGTACATGCCACTTGGTACTTCTGCGTTTTTGAATCAGTTGTGAGTGCAGTTCCTTTCACTTTAGGAGAGGTAGCAGTGCTTGTTTTTTGTGTTTTGTTTTTTAATTTAGGGTTGTTTTATAAATTTGGGTTGCATTCCTGACCTGCACCTCGCCCATGCTCTGAAGTAAAAGTTGTTCACTAGGCAACTTTTGCATGTGGCAAAGCTAAATGATAGCTTTCCTGTTGGTTTGTGTGTAGAATTTGATGTGTCAGTTCATGTCATTTCTGTGCCAGAATGTTTAGAATGTGTTTAAAAACAAGAAGAATATGTCTGTATACCCCTATGTATAGACAATTTATGCATGCAGTAGTTGTGCTCTGGTAGCTGAAATTAGTTGTGAGACATTTAAGTGATCGTTTTAGGTGAAATTAGAGCAATCTTACTCTTTTCAATCTCATAATTTAGTTTTGGAATGCATACAGGCGAGTTTTCAGTCTTATTCTTTTTTTCATATCTTTCTCTTACAGACAAAAGAGTGATTTTCCGTAAAGCAGTATTGCAATTGTCTGGATGTAGTACTTTTTTGCAGAATATGTTACGGAAGAGTCCCTGTTAAGACCCAAGTAACCTTGATGGTATTGATGTGGACATGGTTTGAATGTTTGTGATTGCTAAACCTTGTCCGTTTAGTAGTCATCTGTCTCCCAGTGCAAGTACATGTGTTATAATATGCATTTAATCATTGCATTTAACTTTATAGAGATTTTGTTATACATGAATGCTTAGTCATTTCTTCATGTCAAACAGTTGTTCTTTCCCTTTCTCTTTTATACTGCCACCTACATTTGTATTTCTTGTGCAGGATTACATATAGTGTTTTTTTAAGCAACCAACAAGACCCCAAGGAACTGAGTACAAGGGGCAATGGTTTATTTCAGAGATGGGCTGAGGAAGAAAACTGTTTATATTAGAAAGTTGCACACTTCATTGCTTCTGTAAGCAATATGAACACAAGTAATGTTCTGTCTTGGTGAATTTGGTATAATATGTTGTAGGGCAGGAAATGGGTGCTTGTAACTGCCTTTTCCTTGCTTCCACAAACAAAAATGAGCTCCCCCTTCTGGTGCTTCATCTATCATCCTCCACCTACACTAGCATCAGGAAGTATTGAACAATATACAAAGGTGTTTTGCAAAGCCGAAAAGGGTATCTTCTGGTATAGTAATACAGTCAGCCCACCACGTTTTGTGGGTTTCACTTTCACGGATTTGATTATTTACCAATTTTTTTGAACCCCTGCCTCACCACCTTAAGTGCTTCTTTTCAGGGGAAACCTTCTCTCTCAGCAGCTCCAATTGGGCTATGCAGCACTTTAAAAACCCACCTTTGGCTCTCCTCCTCCACCAGCCATTCCATGGCCAGCGAAGGATAATATGCCACCCAGTTTCTCAGCACCCCAAACCCTTTCCCAGTGCCCCGGTACACACACCCAAGGAAGGAGGTGGGCAAGAGAGAGGAAGTATAGGGCTACCATGCTGACTCAGCTCTCTTCCTCTCCTGGTTTGGACCTTGAATACCCATTCACCCCACCATGCCCCACAGACACATACATTTTGATTTTCGTGATTTTCCCACTTTTGTGGGGGTCCTGCAGCCATAACCCTAGTGAATGTGGAAGACCAACTGTACTCATCTTGGTTTGAATTATCAAATCCTGGCTTAATAAGCCCACATGTGCATGAGCTTCTGTCCAAACCAGGAAACTGTAATTAACTGCACTGCAGTCAGCCAGGATTTGAGATGACTTGTAAATCTTTTGGTTTGTTTGGAAACCCTTTAACGATACATAGATAGATAGATAGATAGATAGATAGGATGTAATGGAGAACTATGTTATTTTGTCTATTTGCTTGCGCAAAAGAGAGGCAGGGGTGAGAGAAAGGACCTACCCCCAAATGTGTGAGGCTCATGAATATCCTGGTTCAAGTAAATAAGTGTTTTTAAAATGGACTGTTTGTACATTTATCATGCCAACTTGGTGTCTCTGCAGGTCTCCTCAACTTTATAACGTGGGATATTTCCTTTGCAGCTAATTTGGATTTTTACTTTGGATGAGTAGTTGTAGACCTGTGGTTTTCAACCTCTCTGTGTTCTTGGAATTATTTCCACTTTGTTTCATCTTTGAAGGACTCCATTTATATCTGTGAGAATTCACAGCCAGGTCCTTGAGTGAATATTCTCTTTAACAGGAGCACTAACCATGACTATTTTTTTTTCTATTGCAGCTTTTTTCTGTCAAAGGTTGCATGCTCTTTGGGATAAATGCCAGTGAGGGTACATGGCAGCAGTAGACCAGGCAGTGCCATAACTAGGTAATTCCATCCTTTTCCCCTGTTTCTCTCACCCCACCAAAAAAACCCCCTCTCTCCTTCTCTTCTGTTCTTCATCTGACCCCTTCTTCCTACCTATCTATTGGACTGAGTCCTCAGATGCCCACTTGGAGAAGGCTTTTGAAATTATGCTGAAGGTCACACCAAGGGTCCCATGAAGCCTTAAGCTTTCCCACCTTGATTCTGGAATATACTTAAAGCTCTTTACAGTGAGCTATTCATAGCAGGGAAGGACTGATAGTGATAGGCAGCTGTCTTTGGGGACACTTGTTTGCCATTGTTGTCTCAGCTTCTGGGGATCCAAAATGTTCTATGGACTAGACTTTGAAAACAACTGCTGTGAAGTGTGCCTTGGAGCCAGTACATTGTAAGTGGGCATTAGTTTGGCCTTTTAGTGGGCTTTCGGTAAGTGATGAGAAACATCACTGAAGTAGATGTTTTATATTTTTAGATGTTTCTAGGGTTTTTTTCAGTATAAGATTTCTTTTTATTAAAACAATAATAATTAAAACAATAATAAAACAGAAAAAATTTGTAAGAATAAAGCTACTGCTAGACCCAGTCATCTTGTAGTTCTCAAAGTGCCATTATCTGCATTCCATCACCAGCCCCCAGCTGAAAAAGCCCATTTTCACTTCAAAGCACCAAGTAGTGTCCAATATACAGTTTTTATGATGTTAAAATTAGAACGGTGACTCCATGATATTGTCCTGCTCAGAAAAGCAGAAGTGAGAGCCATGACATTCTTGATTTCGATGTCATTATTAGCAAGCCTATCTCGTGTAATAATAATAAAATTTATTTCTATCCCGCCTCTCCTCATAGATCGAGGCGGTGAATACATTAATTACATTAATTAATAATACATTAATTACATTAAAAACATACCCAGTCCTCCCTACCCACCAACCCACCTAAAACCAACCCCCTAAAACACACAACAATTAATAATTAAGAACAATCAACTATTAAAAGAACAACATTATTATAACATGTATTATAACATAATTATAAAGAAGGAAGGGAGCGGTAGAAAAAAATGTGGCAGCACCTTTAAGACAATAATTGTTCTTCTTCGTGGTCTCTGTGCCTCACACACTAGGAGCTTTTGCACATGCGCGGTACCGTTCGGAAAATTCTAGAGCTTAGTAGCTTGGTGGGAACCCCTCCCCCTGCCTGCACTGAGCATGCTCAGCCCACCGAGCAACGGTCTCCCTTCAGTTCTTTCTCGTCTGGCATCGCGTACGGAGGTTCGGAATTTAGTAGCGTTCTTGGCTTTTTTTCTTCAGATGTGTTTCTTCTGGCTTTGACTTGGTTTTCGGATTTCGGGCTTTGCTTCTTGGGTATCAGACTGGAGTTGGTGATTTTTGGACCCATTTTTCAGGACTTTTAATCCCTTTCTTACTTCTCCCCCCTTCTTCGTCTTCATCAGCTTTGTCTTTGCCTTGCCTTGTCCGCCATTTTTCCTCACCCTTCTTTTCTTTGGACTTCTATGTCAGCTCTTTTTAAGCCTTGCAAATCGTGTGGTCTCAAGGTCGCACTGACGGACATAGCGAGTGCCTTTTTTGCTTGGGTGAGGCCCGTAACACCAAGGGCTGCCCAATTTGCTGAGACTTTACCTCCCAGACTCTTTGGAACCATTTGGCCCGCCTCAAGTCGTATTGCTGAGAGCAGTCTCTAACTGACCAACCGTCAGTTACGCCAATGATGTCTAAACCATCGATGTCGGGCCGACCTGTGACCATGCCATCGCCGGTGTCGGCGGCTGCTGATCTGACTATGTCGACGGTACCGCGCTCGGTACCGTCGCCTCGGGCTCCGATATCAGCTCTGCCGAAGATCCCGAGAATCTCTTTGGCGTCAACTTCGAGGGAGGCTCCTGCGGGCTTGCAGGCAGCTAAATCATCCAAGCTGCTGACCGTCGCCCAACGCAAGCGGCCTGCCCCTCTGGAGTCTGCGAAGGAGAAGGAGAAGAAAAAAAGAAGAAGGAGAAGCGTGGTTCTCTGTCTAAGAGACCTGTGCCTCCCACGTCTCCTCCGACTCAACTTCTCCAGGAACCAGAGGAGGAATCAGAACCCCAGGAGGTCCTGGAGGTCTCTGATGGAGAGGAAACCGCTGGTTTGACGGTGCCTTTGGGCCTGCCTCTGCTAACTGTCTCTGCCCGGACGCCCTGAAATGGTGGCCTGCCTGGAGCGTGTTCCGGTCTCACCCCAGCCCTCGCCACCAAGGGTCCTCGGGTGGGAGTACATCTCACATACTGGAATGGAGGGTCAGACAACGGCCCCCACACTGCCGGGAGACCTATCCGGAATGGTCTCGACATGCCTTCAACTCACCGTATTCCTCAGCGTCCCATATCGCGAAGTACGGTCGAGAGCACGCTTGGAGGGAGTATCCGGGATTGTACTGTTCCTATTCCCCGGCGTATAGGGACCGGTATCACCCTGATGTGAGACAGTGGTCGCCATATCGTCGCTACCGCTCTCCATCGCACGGAACTCACCATCCACGGTATCGGCGGTCACCTTCGCGCTCATACTCCAGATCGCCATGTCATTGTCGGTCTCACGAGTGCTCGCCTCACTATCGGGCAGTTTCTCCTCCACCGAGGGTTACCTCCACACTCTCCTGTCCATCCTTGGAGTCTGTCCTGGCGCAACCCTCAACTGCTGCCGCTACTGCCACCCAGGCGATTCAGCGCCCGCGGCCTGCAGTGGTACCGATCACAAAGACCACTCAGCCCCAGCCAACGGCCACGACTCTTCTGTCCACGAGGCCAACCACCGCTTCCCTCCCTGCTGTGACTTTGACAGTACCATCTCGTTAGCCGTCGAGGGAGAGATCGCCGGACAAGTCCTCATCCGAGTCCTCCCAGACCTATGAGTCCGACTCTGACTCCAACAAGTCGACACCGGCATCGCACGAGTCCCCTCCCTTGGCTTTTGGAGATCCTGTACCAGAGTCGGCACCGGAGGATGTGAAACAATTCTTGGACATCCTCCTCCAGATGTCAGCAACCCTCAGACTGAAGGTTGCGGAGCTGGCCCCGGCCGTGCAGGATCTGGTCTTCCATTATGTGAATACCTGTCCACCATCGACGGCTCCGTTACCGTTCTTGCCCGCCCTGATGGGGACCCTGAAACATCCATGGACCCAGCCAGCTTCCACCTAGCCGATCCCACACCAGCTGAAACACTTACACCGGACCCAAAAAGAGGAGACCGAGTTTCTGTTCACACATCCGCTGCCAAACTCCGTGGTTGTCGAATCTGCCCAAACCAAGGAAGGGACCAGAGCGCATATCACCCTGCCGGACAGGGAAGGCTGGAGGCTTGACACCTTTGGCAGGAGGTTCTGTTCGGCCTCATCCTTGATAACCAGGGTGTCCAACACCCAGGCCTGCCTGGTGGCTTACCTGAGGAACTTGTTGGACAGATTCCACCCTCTCTTGTCCAGTGTCCCAGAGGAGAACCAGGCGAGTGCTAACCAGTTTTTCAACGAAGCGGTTGCACTTGCCAACCAACAAATCATCTCCTCGAGGCATTCGGTCGGGGTGGCCACGGGGGTGATGGTGGGCTCTGTAGCGTTGCGTCGCTACGCATGGTTGCGCTCATCAGGTCTCCAGGAGGACACCAGGAAGAGGATCGAAGATCTCCCCTTCAACGGCAAGGGACTTTTCAATGCAACGACTGGTGAGGCCATGGACCGCATCGTCAAGGCCTGATTGACCGCCAAGAAGATGGGGATCCACCAGCCTCTACAGTCGCGCCGCAGCTTTGGCTCGCGGCCCTCCTGGCGCTGGTCATCTTCCACCTTCCAACCTCGCTCGCCTCGGTCGGCACCGTCACGCCCATTGACCTTGTCTTCCTCACGGAGGCCCCTTCAGAGACGGCAGCCTTCTTCTTCAAAGAAGTCTTCGTCCGGAATGAAGTCCCGTTTTTGATGTGTTGCGCAGGTCGCCTCCACATCCACTCTTCCAACTGCCAACAGCCCTAGAAGATCATCCCAGCCTGGCCGGACACCTTGCCGAATGGTACTGTATCACCATGGACTCTTGGGTTCTCTCCATCGTCCGTCTTGGTGATGCCATCAAGTTTGCAAGTATTCCACCACGAGGCATCTACTGTTCCACCCTGGCCAGCTCGGCTTTGCTGGAAGAGATCCAGTCCCTCCTGCAAAAGGGAGCGATCAAAGAACTTCCGTCCTTGGCCACTACCACCGGCTTCTTCTCCCGGTACTTCACGGTACCGACGTCGGACGGTACCCTATGGCCCATCTTGGACCTCAGAGGGGTAAATGAATAGATCTGCCCCAAAAGGTTCAAGATGGTCACCCTGTCTTCGATCCTACCTTTCCTTCGACAAGGGGACTGGTTCGCCTCCATCGATCTTCGGGATGCCTGCTTTCACATCTCCATTCGCCCACAGCACAGACGGTACCTTCGGTTTGCGATTGATGGCACCTGTTACCAATACAGGGTGCTGCCGTTCGGACTGTCCACCGCTCCCAGGGTCTTTACCAAGTGCATGGCCCCAGTGGCATCTCACCTGGGGACGAAGGGCGTCTCCATCTACCCTTACCTCGACGACTGGCTGTTGGTAACATCCTACAGACAAAAACTCTACAGGGACATTCACAGGACCCTATCTGTCTTGACTCGTCTTGGCCTCCGGGTCAATCCGAAGAAGTCCCATCTCGAGCCGGTGAGGGTGCTCGACGTCATCGGAGTGACCCTGGATTCAGTCTCTGCCAGGGCCTATCTGCCCATGGAGCGTGCATGTACTCTTCGTCGGGCGGCATCTGCCACTTTCGATGCACAGAAGGATCCAGCAGCTTCTCGGGTACATGGCCTCCACCACGGCAGTCACCTACCTCTCTCGACTCCGTGCGCGCCCGCTCCAACACTGGTTTGTCAGGGCCTTCAATCCGCTCCGAGATAACCAGAGACACCACCTCTGGATTCTTCTACAGGAGCGCCGCGCTCTGCTATGGTAGCTTTCCTATCGCCACCTCCTGTCAGGGATGCCATTCCAGGAGCCGACTCCTTGACTCACGGTAGCAACAGACGCCTCCCTGTTCGGATGGGGAGTGTACTGCAGCGATGTCAGAGTCCGGGGACACTGGATCGACGAGACCGACCTTCATATCAGTGCCTTCGGTTGCTCGCCATCTGGAAGGCTCTGAGGGCATTTCGCAACCTGGTTGCCGGCCACACAGTCCTGATATTAACGGACAACACAACGGCCATCTGTCATGTCAACAGACAAGGAGGGACTCATTCGACTATGCTCCTCACTATCGCCCTTCAGCTGTGGGACTGGTGTGTGTCGCTTCAGGTCCACCCGATCGCTATGCAGCTAGCGGGCCAAGAGAACACTACAGCAGACGCCCTCAGCAGGGACACCTCCTCCCACCACGAGTTGTCCCTTTTGAGGGAAGCGTTTGGGATGATACGGGACTGCTGGGGCAAGCCCATGATCGACCTCTTCACCACTGCAGTGAACACGAAGTGTCACTGGTACTGTTTGAGAGCCGGCCGAGGCCTGGACTCTCTCAGCGACGCTTTCCAGTTCGAGTGGAGCGGCGGGCTCCTCTATGCGTTCCTGCCGTTTTCCCTCCTGGGTCAAGTGGTTGCCAAGATCCTTGCGGACCGAGCCGACGTTGTCCTTGTTGCCCCGTACTGGCCGAGGCAGCACTGGTTCGGGCCCCTGTTCGAGGCTGCTCAAGGTCAACTCCTCAGGTTCCCGGCAGTGCCAGATCTTCTGTCGCACTCCGACGGTCTCGTTCTCCATCCCAACCTGCTGCTCCTGGCCCTCCACGCCTGGCAAATAATGCCTTAGACGATCCGACCGTCCAGGACATCCTGACCGCGGCCAGGAAGGAGTCGGATGCGCTGCAACTACAATTACAAGTGGCAGAAGTTCGTCGCCTTTGCTGAGGCGCGGAGTAAGCCGGTATCACCTGTCGGCCTGTCTACCGTGCTCCATTTCCTGCTCCACCTTCAGCAGCAGGGACTTGCGTTTCCATCTCTGAAGGTCTACCTTGCCACTATCGTGGCCTACCAATCTCGGGGCTCTCCATCGGCAGCTCTCTTCCGGGACACTACCATGAAGCAGTTCATGAAGGGCTTACAACATCTTTACCTGCCGGTATCGCTGCCGCTACCGCCCTGGTCGCTGTCCCTGGTACTATCACAGCTGACGTGACCGCCCTTCGAGCCCATGGCCACTGTGGACGACAGGCTCCTGACCATCAAAACGGCTTTCCTGGTAGCTGGCACCTCAGCCAGGCGGGTCAGTGAGCTGACAGCGTTGCGGGCCGATGACCCCTTCCTTGTCTTCCACAGGGACAAGGTAGTCCTTCGACCTGACATCTCCTTCCTGCCCAAGGTGGTGTCACACTTCCACCTCAACCAGGACATCATTCTGCCAACCTTTTACCCAAACCCGACGACGCCTCTGGAGCGGTCCCTGCACTCTCTTGATGTTCGTCGGGCCTTGGCGTTCTATACCAACCAGACTGCATCGTTTCGCCAGACCCTGCACCTGTTCGTGTGCTATGGTCAGCATCGCAGAGGCCACAAGGTGTCCAGCCAGAGGTTTTCTAAATGGTTTTCTGATTTCTCAGACCATCCTGCTGGCGTATGAACTCGCCAAGCAACCTCCATCAACCTTTCTCCGACCTCATTCCACCAGAGCCGTGGCATCCTCAGCAGCCCTTCTATGAAGTGTGGACCTCCAAGAACTCTGTCGGGTGGTGACCTGGTCCAGACCATCAACCTTCGTGTGCCACTATTGACTGGACTGCCGTTCCCGTAGGGATTCCTATTTCGGACTAGCGGTGCTGGCCTCTGTACCCTAAGACCTGACCCAACGTCCTGCTGGTAAGCTACAAAATCTCCTAGTGTGTGACGCACAGAGACCACGAAGAACAAGAACAGGTTGCTTACCTGTAACTGTGGTTCTTCGAGTGGTCATCTGTGCCCTCACACACGCCTGCCCAGGTGTCCCCTCTTTCTCAGGTCCCTTATCGGCGGACTCTAGAACTGAAGGGAGACCGTTGGTTGGTGGCCTGAGCATGCTCAGTGCAGGCAGGGAGGAGGGGTTCCCGCCAAGCTACTAAGCTCTAGAATTTTCCAAATGGTACTGCACATGCGTGAAAGCTCCTAGTGTGTGAGGGCACAGATGACCACTCGAAGAACCACAGTTATAGGTAAGCAACTTGTTCTTTTTTATATTAATATGAGCTTTCATGGATATAATTCCAGTTCTTCAGTTGCAGTACAGAGTGATATTAAAGTATTAGCTTATAAAGCATAGATATACCATTGTGCAAGTGGACAAGAATGTAATAGGATCCAGAAAAATGTAAATCATGTCCCTTTTCCTAAATGTTCCAGTTTATTTAAATGTATGCTCACATCTTATCAAAACCAAATATATACATAGGACTTCCTGGAGAAAGTCACTTCCTTGGGTACAACCACAACAGTGTTTCATGTAACTTGCGTGTGAATAGAATCTTGCTCAAAAAAATCAAGGAGAGTAGAGTCACATTTAATTCAGTGTAGGAGCTAACTGCCTTAAAGATACCAGATCCTGCGTGATCTTAGAAGCTAAACAGAGCCAGCTCTGGTTAGTACTTAGATGGGAGACTGGCAAGGCATACCAAGTGCTGTAGGCTGTATTTCAGTAGAAGGAACTGGTACAACCACCTCTTGAATATTGCCTAAGATAACCCTACAAAATTCATGGGGCTACCTTGAGTCGACAGACAACTTGAATGTACATACGTACATAGCACGTCTGGGGTAAAAAAACAACAACACAATTTCCACAAATTGGTTAAAAGGAAACTGAAGACAGTTGGAATCAAATAAAACTCCTTGGTGTAACAACAAGCTTGTGTTACATTTATCTACTATAATGATGCCAGTATGAGTGTAGCAGTTTGCAGATCTGGGTTCAAATGCTTACTGAGCCTTCATGACCTTAGAGCCATGAAACCTGGTACCTGACTTTTAACCTGACCTACCTCATAGGGTTATGGTGAGGAGAAGAAGAGGGAAGCTGTGTATATTACCTTGCATTCATTGGAGGAAAGACAGGGTAGAATGTAATATACGTAGATGGATAACATAATACACTGGAGGAAAGGAATAGATAACTCTGACTAGATAGATGTCTGCTTGATTAGATGACAGAATCCATGTGCTTTGTTGCAAACAGCTTGATGATGTGTGAACCAACATCTGATTCAGTACCCTTGTTTACTATACTTTATTTTTTAATACCTCATACTGTATTAGATAGCAAACATTTGGTGTGTTAAAATTTGCAATGAAATGGATATGCCGCATTGCTAATTCCACAAATGTATTTTAATAGAGGAACATGTGTTTCCGTTTGCTGTGTAGCCTTGAGATACTTAGACAGCCTTTGTTGTTTGGGCAGCAGCTGCTGTGAATTGATGGATAAACAGGACATCACTGAAAGTCGTTATGAGTGTGTAGCAGCTGATGATGGAAACTGCCTCTGGCATTCCTCTGTTACCAAAATGAAAGAGCTAGACCTGCCTATAACTTGGTAAAAAAATTGAATCTCAAGGAGCTCTAACTAGCAATCTGCAGTGTGTGTATGTGCGTGTGTGTGAGAAAGAGAATGGTGCATGGCATATTGCTTGGCTTATTCATTGTCCGAATGTTAAAAAAAAAAAAAAAGAAACTAAAGCATTCCTTACCATAGCTGCCTATAAAGTGCTTGGGACACTCTTGTTCCAGTTTCCCTGTATGGTGTACTATAACAAGCATATCATGGGTTGATGTTTTGTGAATCCTCCTGCAAGGATGGTTTGCATGAGAAAAAGGCTAGGCAACTGTGGCCTTTCAGATATGTCCAGCCTAAAACACCCATCAGCCCTACGCAGCATAACCAGCAGTGAAGGAGTAATAGGGGCAGCAGTCCGAGAATATCTGGAGAGCCATAGTTGTATTAGAAAGTCTTTAAATATCTCATAATCAATGTTTAACCAACACTGGCAGCAGAATCCTCACAGCTACATCTGATGGAAGCGTGGCAGAGGAGCTTTTCGCTAGCTTTTCCCAGGCTCTGGAAATCCCTTCTCAGAGGGGCTAGACTTCTACTCTCTGTACTATTTTTCCACAAACAGGTAAAACCCATTTTCTTCTGGTAGGTCTTTGATAATTGATTTTTCATTTTTAAAATTTGTTTTAACTGGTTTAATTCATTCTTAACTTTCATATGCTGTTAACTGTTGCAAGTTACCTTGAGTCCCAAACTGGGAAGAATATAAAATATTAATAAATATTCTCTTCCTTCTATGCCTAGTTGCTGAGAAGTCCCTCTGAGTCCAGGATAGCTGTCTTACAAGTAAATCTGCATAAGATTGCATATTAAAGCCTCCAGTGCAGCCTGATCCATTGCATTGTTATCTGGCTAAGGAGAGATGTCAGAAGTGGTGAAAGAGAACTGAATGCTTTCTTGACTGCTAGTATCTTATTATTTGCAGTTTTAATGTGGTAGATAGATCTTTGGGGCTAAATACTCTAATCATGGAAGCTAAGCAGGGTCAGCCCTGGTTAGTACTTAGATGGGAGACCACCAGAGAATACCAGGTGATGCGTGCTATATTTCAGAGAAAGGAAGTTGCAAAACTAACTTTCCTTGTCCAAGAAAACTCTATGAAATCCATGGAGTCACCATAAGTCAACAGGTGACATGAAGGCACATATACACAAAGAGATATGTCTTTAAGTAGACCTCTGAAAAGTGTGAGGATAGACTCTACCTTGAATAGGCAAATTCCAGGGCACACGTTGAACCCCTGTAAAATCCCCAAGATGACAATGAGAGTATCCTAGTCCCAGTGTCACATCCCTCCCCCAGCACTGATTCTTGTTGGCCCAGTGACAATACAGCAGTTTTCTCAAAATTAAGGCATGTGGGGGCTTTCTTTCAGGAAGCACAGTCTGTAAAGCAGGCCACCCACCCATGCTTTGTTTACATGGAAGAAATTAGTGTTGGAAAAATTGTTGCATTTTCCTACATGAAGTGTGGGTGTGTATTATACCTTGTTTTTAATTTGGAGTTTTGCCACCTGGAGATTTTTGGCAGCAAGACCGTCTTAAAAATGGGGGAAGGCTGCAGAAAAAGTGTCTGGTAGATATGTTGCCCACCTCTACTCTCCCTATCCTAATGGTTTAGATGAAAACACATTAGAACCCAGTGGTAATGATATTCGTCATTTGGGGATTGTCCATATACTTTCCCCACCCACAGCACTTCTTTACATAATTTAATACATATTTGATTTGTATTGCCTTAGTAAAACCAATCTATTGTAAACAGATTCTGTGTGGTACATTTGTGGTGTTTAAACTTCTCTATTACAAGACTGCCATCTTGAGTGGAAAATTCTGAGAATAATGTCTGTATTTACATGTTACTTTGTCAGGTAGAATAAACTTTGAGATTTCTGGAAATGAGCATTCATTTCAGCTTTAGATTCTTACAGTTCTCTATTAAACTGGCTAGGAGTCTGAAAAGCAATCAGTTTTACACAGTTCACTTTTTTCATGCTTTGCTACCCTCTGTTAGGAAAGGAAACACATTATAAAATGAGACAACTCGCTTAATAGGGCATGTTTGAAAATGAGGCAAATCCTTTTGAATCATCTGGCAGCTCATCTAAATCCAGTAAGTGCATTTGCAATCTTTACATAATCAAATCTCAGGTGTCATCAGTTTTTCAAATTTCTGGAAATATTTGCTGTATGGTAATACATCCTTTAGACTGATTAGTCTAGCTAGGGAAATGACCTTTGGTGCGCCCGCATCCTTTCTTGATGAAGTAATAGCAGGAACATTCTGGGATCAGTATGTGTCCGCTGACGAGAACTGAAAGCTTGCTCCCTGGTGCTTAAAAAATGAAGGCTGTGACTGGCATTGTGAAGAAAACATTAGCTGTACAGCCAGAGCTGATCACAGTATTGAAACACCTGATGAGTGTCTTCTCTAAATGCTCCAGTAGCAGTTTTATGTGGTTTGTGTGTGTGTCAACAGGCAAGGGAAGAAATCTTAGGAAAAGCAAAGGCAACTGCAGAAGATAAGAGAAGAAGGGTGGGAGGTTGGTCATGGTTGTCTTCTGTTACTGGGTGTCTGACAATGTAATATACTGCTATAGAAGCTTCATTTATGTTTTGTCTAGCCCTGAAGCGTGTGAGCTAACCGTAAGGCACACACAGTGGATATATTTGCACATGATGCCGAACCATGGATTGTTCTACCCATGATTTATTCCATTAGTCATGAATGGCCTAGTGGAAAACGAAACAATATGCCAACAACAAACCAGATGTGTGATAATGGGATAACAAACCATAGTTTGTGGGAGTGAGTTGAGATGTGGCGGCTTATTATTACATGCAAACCTGCCCTGTAAATCTGAAAGTTATCATCATTATAAGACTCCTTCAGATGCAAGAGAAATTGGGGTAGAAGGGACTACACTTGAATTTTTGTGAATAAATACCTCATAATATCAGCAGTTGAGTTTAATTTCTGAGATGAATAACTCTTAAGAGATTGTTAATTCGGGCAGCACTGGCTAAATTTTATTAAGTTGTACTCCTTTCGTTTCATTTTGCAACTGTGCAGGAAATTTCCAGGCCCTGCATCCTGGGAGATATAAACAAAACTTAGAGGCACCTTCTGAATACAGTTCAGATGGAGTGTAACCATGGTTAAACTAACATCTGTTGCTTGGTAACTGTGGGTATAAACTGTACATTGGTAAGATGGGAAAGCCTGCAATGCAGTTTCAAGGGATATGGTGACATCATAAAACACTGGTTGGTCTTTTTATGCAAAATGCTTTTAGTACCAGGCAGTTTCTTGGCTTTGAAGAGAAAAGACACTGAAGACCAGTGGAACACATATTTTAAACACAGAATGATAAGTCATCAGGAATGCTGGTGAAGAGAATTGGTTACACTACCAGTGAAAGTTCATGACAATAGATGATACTCTCAAGATCATCAATGTAGTCATCTGTGGAATTTTTCAAGCAAAAATAATAGTGAAAGTAAAACTATCATTTTAATATAGGAGATAGCATTCAGCCAGCCTAAGACACAAACATATATGTAGATGTGTGCTTTTTATGAACACTTAATGCACACATGTATGTACATGTATATATACACATAGGGCTCCTTTTATTTTTCAATCCCATACCGGGAGCAGTTTTTGTGCTTTGAGTATTTCTTTAGATATGTTGCCACATAACTCACTCTGATTAGATGCGTACTTTTTGAATATGATTCCTTTCACTCCCGTGTTCTCCTTTGGTTAGGACTGTTGAGAAGAAAAGACAGCAATGTCAGAACATTGGCTGATCAAGAAAACCAATACTTCTTGATATAATCCAAACGACACTGTGGTGTCTCCAGATATTTTCTTCCCACTGCCATCACCACATTCTGCTTTGAGTCTGAGTACAGAAACACATTGAATATATATATTGTGTTTATATCTGTTTCTCAGTATTTGTGTTTCTATTGAAAAACTTTGAGTCTAATTGTTGAAATGGGATAGTCCTGGATGCAGTAAGACTCAAGTACTTTTGCTTCAATACATTAAAAGATAAATGTGAAAAAACTGTGTATCTTGAGAGCATTCATTGAGATTACAGTAGGCCCTTCACATTTGCAGGGGATGAGATGCAGAACCCCTGTGAAAGTGAAAAAAAAACACGAATTACTTCCCCACTCAGTGAGCACTCCCCCTTCCCTGCACCGTCCTGTCCCCACTGCTGTGCTGCTCATTCCCATATTGAATGGGCAGAAACTAACCAGAGGAGAAATAGAAAGTGATGGCTAGTTCAGCACCTCAAGCCATGGTTGTTTGCATTGTGAAGGATATTGTAAAGGACGATTGTTTAGAAGTTAACATTATGACCTGAAAAGCCCACAATACGCTATATACCTGAGTAAATATCTGAAATATGATCAGACACTATTGCCCTGAAAAGATAATTTTTAATTAAGTTATTAGTATAGGGAAAGATTGATACATCAGATAATGTATTTGAGAGGAGCAAGTGAGGGGCTCCTAGGAGATGTACGTATCTAGTTTTGAAATGAGGGATGTGTCCTGTAAAGAATCTAGGCAGCTGCATGGAAGAAAGAATTGGCTGTGTGTCAAGTACAAAAGTGGAGAAGAGAAAAGAGTTTGCTGATGATCTTCACCAGCTGTTCCTGAAGAGCTGGATACCCAACATTTGCAGCTCTGGCCAGATTATAAAATTGCCCTCGCACACTTCGTCTCCGCTCTGCATTTAAAATTTCAGATCCTTTAGTGTTCATAGGCTGGTTGCTAACTTCAAACAGAACTGCTGGATGTAACAAGCTGTGGAGCAGCAAAACAACTGCAATGTGCCATTTCTTATGCAGTGTGTTTTCTTTCAAAAATGATGGGAATTTAATGCATAAGCCTCTTAGCGTCTGTCTCGTATTTGACTGACCCTGAAATTCCAAGCTGCCTTGGCCTGGTTCCACAGGAGACTTCATTCCTGGGGGCTGAATCAGATGGAGAGCAGCAACTGTTGAATTGTTCTTTGTTTCCCTTTCTATAGCCAGCTTGTAACCTGAGGAGTGTAAAAATATGCAGCTATTTGTAGGGGTTTGGCTTGGGGAGTGCTCCTTGTGAAATCACCTAAGGCTAGAAGGTTTCTGCTAGATAAATACTTCCACCATAGTGTTGTCCATAGGCATGCAGCTTTGGAAATGGCCAAGTGACTCATCTGCTCGCTCTTGTGTTCACTGCATGACCTAGACATCCCAGGTGGGTGTTTGATGAGGCAGAAATTGTTCAGTCTCTGCTTCCTTCTATTCATACTCTTCATTGATCCTTTTCCTGTCTCTCCATTGATAACAGTTGGAATGTTCCTTCCTTCCTGCAGTGAGGGGGAATAGCGGATCCTAAATCTGTTCTGCTGACAAAGACCCCATATGCATTACCAAATAGCAGCTGGTTTAATTGAACTGTAGTAATTCATTGTCATATAATAATTCACTGACACTTATACTAGCACTGATAGAGTAATTAACAAGATAGTTCTTGAGGGTGAGGTTCATATATGCAGTAATAGATGTCACCTGCAAGACCTGCTCCTTAGTTGTGGATGTTTTTAATTAACCAAAATGTATGTTTGTGGGAGTGCCCTGAATAGAAATGATAAAAATTGTGGCATTCCTCTAGAATTAACTGTTGATTAATTATCTTTGCTGACACTAACCTGTTAACAAATCAGGTTGAAAATAAGAGAAATTGTCCTAGTCTTTCAAAAGCCAGGCGGCTGTCAAGAACCAACATCTTCAGGCAGCCACTGAGTCTGTAGGATGGCTCTTCGCAGCTCCCTGTCCTTGCTGAGAAGCAAGCATAGCAACCATCTCTTGCCATCATTACTTAGTGTTGGTAATAAGGATTGGTTACCTCTCTTTGTGTGGCATAACTGTTTGTGGAGGAAGCAGATAAATTCCACCCTGTCTTCTACAGTATGCATATATGGTAAGGTATATGGTATTGTTATTCTTATTCTTTTAAGCCACTGGTAACTATTATTCCTTTAAGCCACAGGTGCAAAAACCTTTGGCTCTCCATGTGCCTCGACCTAAAATTCCCATCAGCCTCATTCAGTAAGGGGACAAAGGTTCCCTACTTCCACTTTAACCAAGCTACTTAGAGCCTGCTTATTGCTATTCCTGTGGGTAGTTCCAATGACAGCTGCAGCATATACCTTCTCTCCTCCTCCCTCTGTTACAGATGAGGGTCTATACAGGAGACACTCAAAACCTGGATTGGACCCTTTTTCTACAAGCATTGGGGACTGTCCTCCCAGTCTTTCTGAACTGGAGAAATTATTTCAGTTCTCCTGCATTGGTGTGCTCTGGTCACCCAAACCGTGTTTCTCTTATCACCTTATTTAAACTAAGCCGGAAGTCCTGCTGCTTAAAAGCTGGGATGTCAGTGTGACCTATAAACTACAGTAAGAATGGAAGTAGAAAAGAGCCCTGTTTTTTAAAATCTCATCAAATTGCTCTTGAAAAATTATGAGCTAAGCCAAGTATGAAATAAGACCAAGAGATTAGGATCTTTAGTGCATTCTCAGGATATGATGCAGGATTATTTTCTGAAGGTTGCATCATAACAGCTCACAAAATAGCTCAGCTTAGTTATAGATTTACTGTCCTTAGAGAAGTTACACTCTTCATCACAGTTCTTTAAGCTTTAACATCAGTTTCAGGGACTCGCCCACTTCAGAGGGTGATCATTGTCAGTGCAGGGGAAAAGATCCAGTTATGTAACGCTGTGCTTTAGAGGGACTCACATATGAGGTGAGATTTATTGCTCCTAGACCTCTTGTTCCTTTAGCACTGGAAAGTGTTGTCAGTGTTTCCCTGGTGTCTTATTTGTGTGCATCCATGCAGTTCCTCTCCGCCTCGAATGCTTTGGGCAGCCTTGCTTGTTCCTGTGATTATTTGGGGCCTGTTCCTGTGATTATTTGGGGCTTGTTCCTGTGATTATTTGGGGCTTGTCTTGAGAAGAGGGAAAATAGTGTTGCTTCATTGCACCAATATTGTTTACCTCTCATTCTGTGATTCTTTAAAATAATTTCTTGTGATTTTTGAAGCTATCATCTTGCAATTCAGAGAGCTGCTAATAGGATTTAAAGTTTCCTTTAAATCTCTTGTGTTTCAAATGAAAAATTTCTACCCAGACTGTTTTCATGTCTTTCATCTCCGAGGTTTATCTTTAGAGTCAGGTAGGACAGAATCTGGAATCACTGGTGTCCTACTAGGACAAGCGGTGCTTTGTAAAAGCTGCAAAACTGTAAGGTAAGCAGCATGGTTAAAATCAGAATATGAGAGGCCAAGCAACAATCCTACATGTGCTGTGGCTGAGTGAAGATGACAATAAGAAACCACTGGTTTCAGGAAAAAGTATTTTCAAGTTGAGGTGCCAGCTCTTAATTGGAAAATGAAGAAGCTTAGCAGCACAGTTCCTTTCACACCTAAGGAAATCTAGGCAGCCATATAGTGTGTCCCTTGTATTCCAGATGATTTTGGACATTCAACTGCTTACCTGTCTGAGTTTTTCTAGCACTTGTGACATTTTTCTTGCATTTTTCTAGAATGGTAACAGAGAAAAACATTCTACTTCCATTTGTCTTGAAAACATCTGCTTTATATGTCTCTCCTGTAATCTTCCTGCACAGATTTTTTTTTTACTGCTGTCGTTGAAGAAAAGAGCCATAGGCTATGCCCAGTTCTGTTTTATATCTGTTTATTGGCCAGATCAAAGCACTGCCTTTCAGTAAACCTTCTTCAAAAGGCATTTATATGTACAGAAATGTCGCCCCTTCCCTCCCTTGTATGACCCCCTTTTGAAAACACATGAGCTTCAAAGTAGATTGCTCCAGGTAGCCACAAAATCATGGCCTCCAGACAGAGGTAAGCTTTGGAATTTGTAGAGCTGGCAATTTGAAAACCCAGGTGATGGTTCTTTGGAAGATTTTGAGCTGCTATGGAATTGCAGTTAATGTTTTTTACAACCCACAGGCCCAATCTCTTGCGTGGCTGGGAGTTCCAGCTTTTGTTTAGTACAGGAGATTCTAATGATCCTTTACTCCAGGGAGGCAACTGTGGCTGTACAATTTTTTTTTTCTTACAGCTTTCATTAGGCCTAGCTAAGATAGCCAGTGGTGAAAGATTATGGGATTTAATCTCCAACAGCATTTGGATGGCCACAGTGGCCTACCTTGCTTTTTTCCCTTCTGGTTAGTAAAATAAATGCATCATTGTTATTTAAATTATTGCAGGCAATCCATAAACCTTTCCTTAAACTAAAATCCTTTCTGAAATCCAGGCAAGTGAATATGGTGACACAAATAATACTTTCCCAGTACAGTGTGCCCACTTCTGGCACGACCTCCATATACACAAATGTGAGGTCATGTGAAGCATCACGTCCCACTGTAGTCAGTGGATGTGGCAGGCATTCACACATTGCATTTGTTGACTACAGTGGGAGACGATGATTGCATTGTCTGTTTTACAAAATTCCAAATGCTGTTGTTGAGAAGAATGTGCTTCTTCCCCACCAAGTGACTGTTTCTTCTGCTGTGAAGATTGTTTGGACCTCTGACAGTATTAGGAATTAGTGACACAACTGTTTACACACACACATATTCTTGCAGGGATTTGTTGTACTTTTCCAAACCATGATTTTACTGCTTGTAATCTTTAGGGCAAGGATGGAGAACATGACTCTCCAGATATTGTTGGACTCCACCTCCTGTGGTCACTCACCATTAGCCACAGTAGCTGAGGATGGTGAGAACTGTAGTCCAGCACCATCTGGAAGGGCATACATTCCCCATTCATGATTTAGAAACAAGAGTTAGCCCTACTGTATTATATGAGCAGCAGGGAAATCTCTCTATGCATAAGCATCAGAACTGGCAAATAACAGCAAAACTGCAACTTTATCCATCTCTACAGTGTTCCTTCTTTTGAGGAACCTTTTTTAATTTATCGAAGCTTCTGTTTGTTTCCGCTACAGAGCTGCACAATAACACAGGCTCCTGATTTTCTGTCCATTTTTTTCACTTTCTCCTCTTGATAATGAGGCCACAGATTTGAGAAGCTCCTTGGCAGAACTGTAGGATTCTTTTTTTGTAGAGACAGAAGATGGGGGAGGGGAATGATGTGAGACAGAGCGCATTCCTCTTCTGAAAACCCTTTTTTCATAAAGTAAATTAGCAACGTAGCAAATGCATATAGTAACAGTCATGTTGGGCAGTTAAGGAAGTAGTTTGAGGGGGTAGCCATCTCTTATAATCATGTAGTAATCATAGAATCATAGGAATGTAGAATTGGAAGAGACCACACAGGCCATCCAGTCCAGCCCCCTGCCGTACAGGAACACCCTCAAAGCACTCCCGACAGATGGCCATCCAGCCTCTGCTTAAAAACCTCCAAAGAAGGAGACTCCATTACACTCCAAGGCAGCATATTCCGCTGCTGGACAGCCCTGACCGTCAGGAAGTTCTTCCTGAGGTTCAAGTGGAATCTCTTTTCCTGCAGCTTGAATCCATTGCTCCTTGTCCTGGTCTCTGGAGCAGCAGAAAACAAGCCCTCTCCCTCCTCTACATGGCATCCCTTCAAATAGTTAAACATGGCTATCATGTCCCCTCTTAACCTTCTCTTCTGCAGACTAAACATCCCCAGCTCTCTAAGTCTATCCTCATAGGACATGGCTTCCAGGCCTCTCACCATTTTGGTCGCCCTCCTCTGGACTTGCTCCAGCTTGACCATGTCCTTCTTGAATTGGGGTGCCCAGAACTGGACACAGTATTCAAGATGAGGTCTAACCAAAGCAGAGTAGAGTGGTACCAGTACCTGCCTCGATCTAGACACCATACTCCTATTGATGCAGCTGAGAATTGCATTGGCTTTCTTGGCTGCCGCATCACACTGCTGACTCATGTTCAGCTTGTGGTCTATGAAGACTCCTAGATCCCTTTCACACGTACTGCTACCCAGCCACGTGTCCCCCATCCTATATTTCTGTATTCCATTATTTCTACCTAAGTGTAGGACCTTACACTTCTCTCTGTTGAATTTCATTTTGTTAGTCTTGGCCCAGCTCTCCAATCAAGGTCATTTTGAATTTTGATCCTGTCCTCTGGCGTATTAGCAACCCTTCCCAATTTGTAAATTTGATGAGCATGCCGTCTATTCCTTCATCCAAGTCATTGATAAAAATATTGAACAGCACTGGGCCCAGGACAGAACCCTGTGGCACCCTACTAGTCACTTCTCTCCAGGATGAAAAGCAGCCATTTGTGATCACCCTTTGGGTTCAGTCAGTCAACCAATTACAAATCCAACTAACAGTAGCCCTGTCCAGCCCGCATTTTACTAGCTTCTTTGCAAGAATCATGTATATTAAATAGTCATTGCGAATATGTAACCCATATATGAACATGTGAGTTCAAACATATAGTACACATGATTGCAACCTGCTAAATTGCTTTCCAGTTAATTTGAGGTATCAACAACAAATGAGAATCCAGTGCAGATTTCCCAGAAAACTCATATCACTAATTCTGAAAGGATCTTGAAGAATAGGGGAAAACTTGATTGTGATTTACTTTGTACGGTTGTCTCAATAAACCTATTGGTCTTGATAGTGTTTCTCACATTTATAAAATGGGGGTGGTGGGAGGTCCTGTTCAGTAAATTTGTGATGTATCAAGAAAGCATAAGAGGATATTTTACAGTCTAGCTGTGGCGCCTTTGCTTTATGGGGCAGGCTATAAAGGCTCCTGCTGTTAGGTCTGGCAGTTCTCTGTTTTGCAGTCCAGGTGGTGACCATCTCATAAGCACTTCAGGGCCTTGTTAAGGTATATATTTAACAATAAAACTCTTCTTTCCACATAACATTATTCCATTCTAAATTTACAAGTTGGAATAGAATACCTTCCCATCGGTTTTACATTACAGCAACACACTGTACACCATGCTAGACAGTCCATGCTTACACCCTGAGTTACAGGGAAGTAGTTAAGGGAGTCTTTTGAGTTAAAACCTATTCTTTTGTCATGCTGCAGCTCTCTTTATTTGTCCTGGATGGGTTCTGTCTTGTAAAGCCTTTCTTCGCATGCAAATGTGTACTTGAAGATAATTATATGTCTCATAATCAGGTAGAACATAGTTTGAAGGAGAAAAACATAGCCTCTAACTGTATTTTGGATGTCCAAAACATAGCACTTGCTTGCTAAGGAAGAGTCATTGGCAGTATACTTTTGATTCACGAGACAGGATTGGCATAGCTTTTACCCAGTCGGTCTTAAGCAGGGGCTGTGATCATGCACTTCTCTAGATGTTGTTGAACTGCTCCCCCTCCCCAACAGCACTTTCAGGCAATCAAGGCAATAGCAGTAAATATTGGGAATTGCAGTTCAGCAGCATCTTCCCACTTAGTTTGAAATCTTGAAAATTTTGAAATTTTCAAATACACTTTGTACCCTAGGTCCAGAACAACTTAACTCAGTTTGGATCAGCTTTGTTACCTGCTTTTGTGTCAGATCCACAGCTAACAAAATGAAATTCAACAGAGAGAAGTGTAAGGTCCTACACTTAGGTAGAAATAATGGAATACAGAAATATAGGATGGGGGACACGTGGCTGGGTAGCAGTACGTGCGAAAGGGATCTAGGCGTCTTAATAGACCACAAGCTGAACATGAGTCAGCAGTGTGATGCGGCAGCCAAGAAAGCCAATGCAAATCTCGGCTGCATCAATAGGAGTATGGTGTCTAGATCGAGGCAGGTACTGGTACCACTCTACTCTGCTTTGGTTAGACCTCATCTTGAATACTGTGTCCAGTTCTGGGCACCCCAATTCAAGAAGGACATGGTCAAGCTGGAGCAAGTCCAGAGGAGGGCGACCAAAATGGTGAGAAGCCATGCCCTATGAGGATAGACTTAGAGAGCTGGGGATGTTTAGTCTGCAGAAGAGAAGGTTAAGAGGGGACATGATAACCATGTTTAACTATTTGAAGGGATGCCATGTAGAGGAGGGAGAGGACATGTTTACTGCTGCTCCAGAGACCAGGACAAGAAGCAATGGATTCAAGCTGCAGGAAAGGAGATTCCACCTGATCCTCAGGAAGAACTTCCTGACGGTCAGGGCTGTCCGGCAGTGGAGTGTGGTGCCTCAGAGTGTAATGGAGTCTCCTTCTTTGGAGGTTTTTAAGCAGAGGCTGGATGGCCATCTGTCAGGAGTGCTTTGAGTGTGTTCCTGCATGGCGGGGGGTTGGACTGGATGGCCCTTGTGATCTCTTCCAACTCTGCATTTCTGTGGTTCTATGATCCACTTTGTGTTCTGGAGACATTTTTAATAGCTGTAGAGCAGACAGAGAACAAGCTTGAAGAGTTTTGCAGAAGCAGAATTAGAGTGCAAATGCATTTTTAAAGGATTACCTTAACTCTAAGATGAGGAATTTAGTTCTCATTTGAACAACTTCTGATACCTGGTTTGACCACAGTATATATAAAAGAATCTAGGAGTCTTAGTACACTGCAAGCTGAATATGAGTCAGAAGTGTGATGCGGCAGCTAAAAAACCAGTGTGATTCTGGACTGCATCAATAGGAGTATAGTGTCTAGGCCAAGGGAAGTGATGGTACTACTGTGTTCTGCTTTGGTCAGACCCCACCTGGACAGTGTGTCCAATTCTGTGCCCCTCAGTTAAGGAAGGATATTGACAAGCCGGAACATGTCCAGAGGAGGGTGATCAAAATGCTAGAAGGCATAGAAAGTATGCCCTGTGAAGAGAGGCTTAGGGAGGTTAAGAGGTGATATGATAGATGTGTTTAAATATTTGAAGTGATGTCACATGGAGGATGGAGCAAGCTTGTTTTCTGGTGCTCCAGAGACTAGGACATGGAGTAATGGCTTCAAACTTCAGGTAAACACATTCCATCTAAACATTAGGAAGAACTAGTAGGAGCAGTTTGACAGTGGAATGCACTGCCTCAGAGTGTGGTAGAGTCCCCTTCTTTGGAGGTCTTTAAACAAAGGCTGGATGGCCATCTGTCGGGAATGCTTTAATGGTGCATTCCTGCATGGCAGGGGCTTGGACTGGATGGTCCTTGTGGTTTCCTCCAACTCTTGTGATTCTGTGAACTTTTGTTGTTGATGTTGTTATGTGCCTTCATGTCATTTCTGACCTAGGTGATAAAAAATCCCCCCTTCCTTTTTTCTTTACCTTCCCTCATCTCAATACTCTGACAGCCATGCCTCTTTTCATTTAGATTTCATTCTTTTCAGCTGTTGGGGCTCAAGCTAAGATAACTTTCACTAAGGAGCCATATTCCCAAGATGCTTTGCATGGCCGTAGTGCCATCTTGCGCTGTGAAGTGGAGGACTCGAGTGACACAGAGTTTGAATGGCTTCAGAATGGGATCCCAGTTCAGGACACCGAACGCCGTTTCAAGGAAGGGAGCAATCTTCAGTTCACATCTGTTGATCGGCTCCAGGATGGTGGTAACTTCCAGTGCGTGGCCAGGAATGTAGTGACTGGAGAAGAAGCTCGGACAGCAAATGCATCTTTCAACATAAAATGTGAGTACCTTGTTTCCAAACTGAACTTGGTTTGTCTGCCATCGGAATGGTTCAGGATATATTTTCATACAAGCTAACTGCCATCTACTCAGAATGCTGTAAAAGAAAAAGCACACACTTAGAAGTCTCAACCCAGCACACTTTATAGTGGCTACACATGCAGGAGAATAGGTATATATAGCCACTTTCATCCTAATGGTGTTATAAACTTAGGGTTGACAGTCTGAATCCCTGTTATGCATTCTAAAGGTGGTTTCCATCTGGCCCAGGGGCTGTATGCACATTTGCTTCTGTGGCCTGGTAGCTGGTACATGTTTGTTGGGCTTTGCTTTTTTTCTTAATTAAAACTCTAGAAGAGAAAAAGCCACCACATGTTGTCACCTGTGCCATGAAACCTCTTGAAGGTAATGTAGTGTTTGTGTTAAAGGCAAATTTAATGTGCTGGGTGTCTAGAAGAGGAGAGGAGACTCAGTTTCATGTTCTAGGTAAATGTGTCTCTGGCTCAAGGCTGGAGGCATGTCCACGTGTATAATTATAAACCCTTGTGTCATAGACCTGCTGATCACATTGGTGTTGCTGCAACTAAAGAACCAGCTTGCCCTCTTCTTGCCTTCTCTGTATGGGGCAAGTGGAGGAGAAATGGAGTGTCAACACAGAAGTCCCAGCTACAGGTCTGTTACCAGCACTTCAGTTTGGGAAGCTTCTCCCACATCTCACTTTCCTTCATTAGGAGAATTCATAGGGTAGGCTAAGCTGGCTCAGTAAGTTGAGTGAGGAGGTCCCTCTGCTATCCCTAGTCAGAGGTTCTTAGATTAGAGCAGTGGTTCTCAACATTCCTAATGCCGCAACCCTTTTATACAGTTCCTCATGTTGTGGTGACCCCCAACCATAAAATTATTTTCGTTGCTACTTCATAACTGTAATTTTGCTACTGTTATGAATTGTAATGTAAATATCTGATATTTAGTCCACTATAAATGATACAAAGTTTGAAGATTTGGTTTCACTGCCTTCAGACTGAATTAAATCCAAAAATAAATCTGGCATGGGAATAAGACTAGATTTTGTAGGCTTATTCCTTACAATTGATGCAACATTCTTGTTTTTATCAATATCTGAAGTGGCACTTTCCAGACTGTCCAGTCCCAGAGTTACCAACACCTTTTTCAGCACATTTTTAAAAGAATCTGAGGAAAATAATCTCACTTTATTATCATCTTCCGCATCCTCCTCCTCGGAAATAGAACCATCTGATTTAGAGTCGTTATCCCCATGAGTATCTGCCAAATCTGGTTCCTCATCACTTTCAGATTCAGTGTTGATTTGTTCAGAGTGTGACAAAGCAGATCCCTCCACTCTAGTCACTTTGGACCTACAGGTAGACTTTTTTGGTAAACACACACCAGCATCATTTGATTCAGCTTGAATAACTTTTGTATCATCAGGAAAATCACGTGAAAATGAAGGATTCATTGAAGTAGTTTGTTGACTGCTTAATAATGACATTACATTCAAATTCAGTGAATTGTCCAACTTGCAATACATTTTTTAAACTTGTTATGTATTTTGTGAAATCATTTCACTAATATTGTTTGCCTATTATCGCCTCCCTGGTACACACAGACACATTCCCCTGGGAAGACATTGAGGACATAAGAGGTTCAAATCTTACTTCTTTACGTTCCATAGGCATTGCAATTTGACTCCTAGTGAATAATGACACCATACACAATGCTAAATTGCCCTGCGTTACTGTATTCGCTAACACCGAAGGGCAAGGAACTGCCGACTGAGAGGCTGCCATTCCTCCTGGCAGAGGCTGCTCGCGTGCTTGAGTGTGATTGGTTGTGTTGCTGGCGAGCTTGGATTGGTCAGGAGAACTCCTTCCTCTCACAACCCCCTCCCTTGCTTTCTGAACGCCTCTTTTCAACATGGCGACCGGAAGTTAAAGGAGCGGTTGGGAGCCCTTCCCCACCCTCAGCAGACTTAAGTGCATTACCAGGTAATTTTCCTTTCACCTTCTTTTTAATTCTTGCCTTCTCAGACTTCCTCATACTAGATGTTTTTAGCTTTGTTTGAGCCTCAGAGTGGCTGGTCGGAGATTGCCCTTCCAACTCACTCTCGCTCAATGCCAAGAAAATTTTCTTTAGTAAGGTACTTCAAAGGGGGCAGGAGGACGCAAGTGCATGGCTCGCGCTTGCGCATCACCACCGAGGAGGGAATGGAGCCTAAGACCATCGGAAACACGTATTTTCTGATGGTCTTAGGCGACCCTGTGAAAGGGTCGTTCGACCCCCAAAGGGGTCACGACCCACAGGTTGAGAACCACTGGATTAGAGAGAATGGGGTATCACTGAGGTTCATGCTGTTAGAGATATTCGTTGCTTCATAGTCATTATCAAGATAAGACAAGTTGGTGGTGAAAAATCCTGTAAAGGCACATGAAGTATGGTATAAATTACAAATAGGAAATTTCTTACTTTTTGGCCTGGGTTGCCAAAAAAGAACAAAAATGTGGGAAGGAATCAAAAGCGAAGCCTAGAAAGCAATGTAGTGCCTATACTGAATGACTGAAAATGTTTTTGGAATGTATTTCTTTCATCAGGGCACACTGATAAAGACTGTGCACTCTCCAAATAGTTCAAAGAGGGCACAGATTTACCAGTCTTCCTGCTAAAGAAGCAATTGCAAATTTACTGAAATATGTTAAATATAGGCAGCTTCAGAACAATCTTTTTAATCTGCCTTTCCTAGGAAGAATATACCATTCTTTTGCACAACCATTCATAAAGCCAAATTTGTAATTGATTACACAACAATGTAAATAATATTATTCTTATTATTATTGTGCATACAAATGCAATCCTTAAAACATGCAGCTGCAGTTTTTTCACCTAGATCACAGGTAACTTGTGTGTGCATCTCACTTAGTGCACACCCGTGTATATCCTCATAACGATGCAAGCACAAAGATGTGCATAACAGACTAAAAGGGGGAAGCCACTGGAAAAACCGCTGGTCTGCCTTAGGCAGGCAAACATGTAAGAATGGAGCCATTACCTTGGCCCAGAGCCTGATCAGAAAACACATGGTAAAGCTTCCTTGCTGAAATTGAACAGGTCTAGGTATAATTGGTGCTCAGATCACAGGTTAGTACAAGATAACTTTCCACTCCCTGAAAGAAAAGAGAAGTATATATAGAAGTAGGGATATACTTCTGTGTGCACTGCACCAGCAGATTTTTCCCTAGGGTGAATAGTTGTTTAAGAAAACAGTTGTCAGTTACTGAAACAGTAGTGCTTTTAGGTCATTTTTCAGTAGACTAGGACCTTCTCCTAACTATGGTAATCAGCTGGGCCAAGTCAGCTCTTTGAGCCAGACCATATTTACACTTACTTCAGTCCCCATCCTTGGTTCAGGGTGAGGCCAAGCTAAAAAGGAGCCATGAGAGATTTGCAAGGAGCTAAGCATTGGAGAGTGTGGTTGGGTTGGCATGTGCCTTTAGGTTTAGCACCACAGGTGTAAATCTCTTGTCTGGCACAGCTAATGTTTGCCTTTCTCCCCCATCCCACACCTCTGATGAATTCTACTCCACTGAGCCATAAGGAATGTGACAACCTCATTAGTGGGCCAGCTGTGCTGTTGAAGTGTGATCAGATAGCATATACAATAGCCTCCACCTGCTGCCTGTTTGCTTGGCATTTTAGTACATAGTCTGGTTTGGAGATGTCCCAGGACTCTTGTGTTGCTTCCAAACGAGAGCAAAGGCCATGTGTGACTGGAGCATTTATAATTACATACTTTTTGGTAAGGGAGCCTAGAATTTATTCCCATCTCTCACACTTTAAGAAAGATTGTTTTTTGGAATATGTGCTACTTTTGACCAGTATATATCTAATTGCCTCTCTAGGGATAGAAATGACTTGGCAACAATGCAAAGTCAAAAACTTCTGAATCTTAGACCATACCTGACACTTACATTTGGCTGTTGCTGCCTAGTGTGATAATTGGGTCTCCTATTCTTAGTACTCTTGCTCTTGAACAGAGGGTAAACTGACTTTATCATCAGACATCTACATAAAATAGTTTTGAATCAATATTTATAAATACTAAGTGGGAAAAGATTGTATTTTTAGCTTCTTCACTTTAGGCTTCAACTGTAACTATTCCTGAAGTTGATGTTTAAAATACTTTTCTTGGTCCTGTGCAGAGCTTTAGCAAAGCAAGTGCTTTATATAACCTCGTATAAACAAGAATGATACATATACCATGTAGTTGTGTTTTCCTCATGTCAAGCAAAAGCAGTCATGCAGAGATGAGGCAACACTGCATTCATATAATTACCTTTTTGACACTTGCCACTGGTTATACTGGATGCCTCCGTTTCCAAAATGCTGTGAACATAGGCCTTAAAGTTACTTTTGTTTTCTCCCCCCTTCCCCCATTTTGGCAGGGATCGAAACAGGTGGTGTTGTCTTGAAGAGCCCCGCCAGAGTAGAAGATGTACAGAGTTCTGCTCCAGTAATTTTGCGTTGCCACATTGATGGGCATCCACGGTAAGGAGCTGCATTTGTGAGCAATCAATGCTCTGTGTAGCTGTCCCCTTCCCACCTCTATCTGTAATCTTTCTGAGAAGCTTTTGTTAAAATTTAGCAAACGAATCATGATCTTGAAAAAGAGGACAGTTTTACAGTCCTGCAGCATTGCTTGTGTTCTGGTCATGTGAAGTTGATAGAATTGGCTTGCAAAAGAGGATTTTTGCCTCTTGGCAGAACAAAGCTTTTCACTGTTATTTTCAGGGACTGTTCCTGAATTTGCTAATTTTGAGTGATCTACAGTGAGAAGGAAGGATTAGCCAAGTGCTTGTAATTCAGCTGCTCCTTCTTAATAAATGATTTCTGATTCAGAGTTGTCAAACTGTCTGTGTCTCCTAGCCCAACAAGTCAATGGTTCCGGGATGGCACCCAGGTCATAGATGACCGTACCAACTACTCAGTCAGCAACAAGGAGCGGACATTGACTCTCAGGAGCGCCAGCCCAGATGACAATGGCATCTATTACTGTTGTGCTCGGAACGCCGTAGCCTTTGTGTGTAGTAGCAATAACTTCACTCTCAACATCATAGGTAAATGGGAGTTGTCATCTTGCCATTTTCTAATCATGAGGAAGGTCTCTAGTGTCCCTGAGTGGGCTGCCTTTTCTCTGGGGACCTGGTTGGGCTAGCGGGGTGTGTAGATTATCTGTGCTTTCATAAAACACAACTCATGGCAAAGGTTTGCCCCAGTTGTGGTTTCTTTCTGTTCTCTAACATAATGGAAAGGCAGTCCCTTGTAATGGCTCTTTCCAGAATTGGATTGCAGTTCAGTTCATTTTTCAGTTGGGGCTGTGGTATTTTTCAGCCATTTCAACTTTTTGTGGTTAATATGTGTGCTAGTAGAATTGAGCTGGAATCCAAAAACTGGAACTGGATACCTCTTTCTCTTTCCTGCTTAGGGGAAGAGCAACATTTACAGTGACATTTCCAAATGACATAGTGGTAACAGATTATAAAACCATATAATAAAATGTAGAGAAAACAGTAGGGCTATAACAAAACTTTTCAAACAAATCAAAAGAAGTTAAGATTGATCCAGTCAAAATAGAAATTATAAAACCCTGGGGTTTCAATTCGCTGACCAAGCCAATCATAAAGGAGACTGCTGTCATTGACTCAGTTACTTGGAAGTAAATTCTACTGAGTAAAGTAGGATTTTCATCCTAGTCTGATAACTTTTTATTTGAAAGTAGGACTGTCAAGGCAACACTTCAAGATCCTTTTGAAGAGAAAGGGAAGAGGCTTGTTCTGGGTTAAACTTGTTTTATCCTAAAATAAAATCTTACTATTGTGTGCTGAAAAATAATCCTTACAAAAGGAAAATGACCAACCTTTGCCAGTGCTCTAAGAAAAGAACAGAGCTTTTAAAACCTATATAGACAGAAGAAAGACCTGTTAAGAGAAGCATTCAAGAAACTACAGTGTGCCTTTAAAGGTAGAGAGGCCATTGTATTAGGTTGAAGAATTTGTGGCTCTCCTCTCCACATGGATTGCGTCACCTGAGGCTGATGAGAGCTGCAGTCCAAAACCTCTGAAAGGCAACACCCTTGCTATCCTTGCTGCAGAAGACTCTCAAGTCATACTAGGATGCTGTTGTCTAATCAGAGGAATATCTGTTGATGTAAAGCTCCATAGCTTTCTGTCACTTGGGTCCCTCTTTAGGGGATGTTGATCCAGAGGACTTAAAATGAATGACTTTTCTGTGTTTTCCTTTTCCCTCTCGATAGACGAGAGTTTCCCTCGCCCGGTGATTGTCCCTGAGAACCAGATTGTCAATAAGAATGAGGAGGCCATGTTCCATTGCAAGTTCCAAGCTGTTCCACCTCCCACTCAGGAATGGTTATTTGAAGACTCCCCTGTTAGTAATCAGAGCAGGTAAGAGACCCTGATGGGAATAAAAAAGCTAAGTTATAGGTGTTGTCATTAGCAAATGCATGATTTCCTTAAAGTAAAGGAATCCTGCTCAAGGAAAGATTAATCTCTTAGTACTGTTTCATACACAAAGGGGCTAAGTCTTTCACAGTGTAGCTGCTAACAGAAAGGATAACTTTCTGATATTTTACTTTGGATATTGGCAGAATGAGGAATATGCCAGTGGTGAACTGAGTGGTTTCTTACTTTGACTGAAATGTTTCTAGACTGCTTCGTACAAATCTACTTTTTTACCATCATTTAGTTGACTATAACTGTGAGTATCAGAAAGTGTAGTGTTACCATAGGAGGTTGTATTATTTCCTGGAGTTATATTGCTGCCTGCAGGCATCTCTGTGCTGTATGAACTCAGTGAGTAATCTCGAATCTTCCTTTCTCCCTCTTTAAGGACTGTGGTGTTTTCCAATGGCTCCATACTGATAACTCAAGTGAAACGACGCAGTGCTGGAGTCTATAAATGTGTTGCTCGTGGGCAGAGGGGGAAACCTGTTGTCTTGGAGGCAACTCTGCAGTTGGCAGGTATGAGCTTATATCTTAGGAATGATTTTGCTTTGTTTAATAGACTTTGGACTGAAAGCTTTGACATCATTACATCTTCAGGGGAACTGATTAGCTTGGTGCTTCTGTATTCTTTTGCTCCCTTCCAAAAAACCTGGTTATTTTCTCATAGTAATGAAAGTTTGATTAAAAAAAAATCCCCATCCCTAAATCTAGCCCAAAGATGTATATTTTGGTACACTATTCATGACATACACATATGCAGCACTCTTCACACTACCTTCTAAATTACCCATTTGTATTTTTTTCCAGAAATTGAAGATTTCACTCAGTCCTTTGAACCAAAGACTTTCATAGCCAACAGAGAGCAGCGTGTGACATGTGTAGCCCCTCAAGGGGTCCCTGAACCCCATATTTGGTGGGAGAGAAATAATGTTCGGATCCCCACCACTGGGAGAGTACGTCAAGAGGCTGAAGACCTTGTCTTCACTAGCATTGCTGAGAAAGATGCTGGGCTGTATACGTGCCACGCGGTGAACAAAGCTGGAGAAAAAAAACAGGACCTGATCATCACAGTAGCCAGTAAGCAAGTTAACAGAAGGAACAGAGTATGTTTTCAATGAAACTGACAAAATAGAAGAGGCACCTAATAGCCAAAAGAAGGAGGAGGAGGAGGAACAGTAGTTCCTCAAGGGTCTGAATTATTTATTATGGCGATTGCATTTTGAAAATCTAGTTCTGTTTTTGAGAGCTTCTTAAAAAACAAGGAAATACATGAACATTTTTAGCTCAAAAATTTAAAACACATTGGCCAGTATCTCACCTTCTCAGTATTCCAGCAGAAGCAGCTTCCACAAGCAGAAGCCAGAGGGGTGTAATGTCACTGCCTTCTTTCAACCCTCTCACCAGTCCTTAAAGTAGTCTCAGTTATAGAATATCCTCCCCTTAGAGACCTGAGTGGCCCCAGTGTTGGTTTCATTCAGCACTAAGGTTTTTTTTTTACGTTCCTAAAGCGTTTGGCCTTAAAGGATTTCATATTCATGTTTTAAATTGTCTTAAACTGTTTTAACTGGTTTTAAATTGTCTCTTACAGCATGTCAATTTGTTTCATTACCTCTTGGTCTGTTGAAAGTCATTTTATTGTTCTAGATCATTTTAAAATGAATAAATTTTATTTATTTATTTATTTATTTGATTAATTGATCAATTGGTTTATATCCCTCCTTTTTTCCCCAGCACAAAATTAAATTGGCCTACAGTAATTAAAAACAAAAATTCAGCTGAAATCCTGCCTTACAAAAGTTTTAAAAAATGATTTTATTTAAAAAGCACACAGTTAAAAACAGTTTAAAACACATTTAAAACATAATTCAAACTTTAAAAGCACAACACACCGCTTTTAAAGCACTGTTTTGCAACATGATATAAAAGTCAATGGCTACCTAAATGAAAAGATCTTAGCTTCCTGGAAGAAAGATTACAGAAAAGGAGACAATTGGATCTGCTGTTGAAGAGAGTTTCATGGTCTGGGAGCAGCCACTGAGAAGGTTTTCTATCATCATGTCCTCACCAGATGTGCTTGTGGTGATGGTCGGACCAAAATAAAGCCTCCCTCAAAGATCATAAACCTCAGGCCAGCTCATATAGGGAATAAAGGTGTTTCAGATAGTCTTGCTCAAGTTATGTAGGGCTTTAAAGGGCATAATCAGCATTTTGAATTCTGCCTGGAAGTGGTCCAGCAATCTGCAGAACTGTTCCATCAGGGGAGTTAGATGATCCCTGTAACCTGCTCTGATCAGCAGCTTGGCTGCAGTCTTTTAGACCCAGTGAAGTTTCCAAACTGTTTTCAGAGGCAGCCCCACATAGAATAAACTACCCAGTGATAGAATCTAGGGATAAAAATATTTAAATAAATGTTTCTTCTTTGTGGTCTCTGTGCCTCATACATTAGGAGCTTTCGCGCCTGCGCGGTAGCGTTCAGAAGATTCTAGAGCTTGATAGCTTGGCGGGAACCCTTCCCCCATGCCGGTACTGCGCATGCTCAGCCCGCTGAGCAACGGTCACTCCTCAGTTCTTTCTTGTCCACCGTTCCGAACAGAAGGTTCTTTCGATAGCTTGCGCTTCTTTGGCTTGATTCTTGGCTTTTGACTACGGTTTTTCAGTTTTTGGATTTCGGATTTTGGTTTACAATTCGGCTTTGGTGTTTTGGCTTCTGGTTCCGACCCGGTTTTTTGGCTTGACTACGATTTTGGATCTTGGACTGGTTCTGTTGACTTCGAACCCCCCGCTATTCCCCTCTCTTCTCTTCTTCTTGCTGGATATTCTATATCGGCACTGCAACTGCTCAGTGAGACTGAAGTCTCATTGTTGGGAGGAGTCCTTGCGTGCTCAACGGACCAAGGCCCACGGTCTCATGGCCGAGAAATCTTCTCGTCTGACCACCTCTTTATTGGCAGCGGCGGCAGCTGCCGCACCTTCCACCTCGTCAGTACCGGGCTCGGTACCGATCATGAAGGTCCTGAGGATCCCGAAGATCTCGGCTCCTCCGGTGCAGGAGGACCCTGCGGGCTCGCAGGCCTCCTCCTTCTCCAAGCCACTGACACTGGCTCAGAAGAAGCGTCCTCCAAGCCGGGACGCAAGGAAGGAGAAGGAGAAGAAGAAGAGGAAGGAGAAGAGACACTCCCCTCAAAAGGAGACTCATCTCCCGACACCTCCGCCCAACCAGCTCTCTAGGGAACCAGAAGAGCTCCCGGAGGAGCAAGAGGTCCACGAACAAGATGTCCTCGAGGTGTCTGATGAGGAGCAGACCGTGGAGGTCTCACCTGAGCTAACGGCTGCGGTTACCCCGCCGGATCACCGTCCATTGGTTGACCACCGGGAGGAGGCTGTGGTCCAACATCGGCCTTTGCCTACCCATAGGCAAGCCTCTTGACACGGTGATTCCCGCTCTCCTGACCAGAGAGCCAGGCCTCCATCCCCGCGACATCGGGAGATGAGCCTGGAGAGAGCCTACTCTGGGGATACTGTCTACACCTCCGCCTCCTACCTCAGTAGGTATGGCCAGGAGCACCTCTGGCCCCCCTGGGGTCGCTAGTACTCGTACTCCCCGTCGTACAGGGACCGGTACCACCCTGACGTCCGGTACTGGTCACCGCGACAGCGGTCTCGCTCGCCTTCCAGGGAAGCCCATCGCTCCCACTATGAGAGGATGCCGAGTCAATCTCCTCGCCGGTCCGACTTGCTGCGTCATCGGAGGTCCCGGGAGCCCTCACCCCGCTACAGGGCAGTGTCACCACCTCCGAGGACAACGGCGACCGTGACGCGTCTTATGCCACAGACCACCGTGGCGCAAGCGACGTGACCCACGACGTCGACGATACAGACCGCCCACCGCCCTCGGCCCTCGGTGGTGCCCCTCCAGGTCACGCCGATCCTGACCACGGCGTTGACCTCGGTACCGGCACAGCCTGCTCCTCCGACAGTGACCCTGGCTCTCCCTGCCTGCAAGCCATCCCAGGAGAGACCAGCTGAAAGATTTCCGACTCCATCCTCGGAGTTCTGTGAGTCGGACCCCGCGGAGTCGACTCCGTCATCTCATGAGTCGCCTCTGCTGGCGTTTGGAGAACCAGGACGAGAGTCGGCGCTGGAGGACATGCGGCAATTCTCAGTGATCCTCCTCCGTATGGTCACGGCCCTCAGCCTAAAGGTTGCGGAACCGGTTCCAGTGGTGCAGGATCCAGTGTTCCAATACTTAGAGACATGCCTGCCATCTACTGCGCTGCTGCCATTCCTCCCAACGTTGCTCAAGGCTATGAAGCAACCGTGGGCGAAGCCGGCTTCAGCGCAGCCTATACTTCATAGGCTGGAGCATCTGTACAAGACGCAGAGAGAGAACGTGAAGTTTGTCTTTAGCCATCCTGTACCAAACTCTATAGTGGTTGAGTCGGCTCAGACGAAGGGAGGCAATCGAGCTCATACCACCCTGCCGGACTGTGAAGGCCGGAAGCTCAACACCTTCGGGAGACACTTTTACTTGGCATCTTCTCTGGTGGCCAGGACCATGAACACAATGGCTTGCCTCGCGGCCTATCATCGTAACATCCTGGACCGGCTCACCCCGCTCCTTGCTGACCTGCCGGAGGAGTCCCGTGCCACCGCCACGCAACTCTTTGGCGAGGCCGTTGGGGTCGCCAACCAACAGATCACCTCCTCGAGGTGCGCTGTGGAGGCTACCTCGAGGGTGATGGTCAGTTCGGTGGCCCTTCGATGGCATGCCTGGTTACATTCTTCTGGACTCCAGGAAGACAGCCGACGAAGGATTGAGGACCTCCCGTTCGACGATCAGGGACTTTCCCACACATCGACAGATGAGGCCATGGGCCATCTCGTCAAGACCTGCCTAACGGTAAATAAAATGGGCACCAACCAGCTGGCCCAGTCCCGCTGCAGCTTCGACCCTAAACCATCGTGGAGAAGGTCCTCCTCCTCCTCCTCCACATATCAACCGTGGTCACCGCGATCAACTGCGTCCCGCCTGTCCACTTCATCCACCGCACGGAGGCTTCCTCGAAGACGCCTGTCCTCTTCTTCCAAGAAGTCTTCATCCAGGACAAAGTCACGGTTTTGATGCGTTGCGCAGGACTCCACCGACGCCAATCTTCATCCTCCCAGTGAGCCTTCAACATCAACCGAGCCTGGCCAGACACCTCGCCCAGTGGTGGAAAATCAACGCAGACTCCTGGGTACTTAACATAATCCACCTGGAATACGCCATAGAGTTCCAGGATTTTCCGCCGTGAGGGATCTACTACTCCACCCCGGCCAGCTCGGTATTGCTGGAAGAGATCCAGTCCCTTGTACAAAAGGGAGCAATCGAGCAACTTCCGTCCTCAGTGAAGATCACTGGTTTCTTCTCGAGGTACTTCACCGTACCGAAGACAGACGGGACCGTGCGGCCCATCCTAGACCTCCGAGGGGTGAACGACTACATCCGCCCCAAGAGATTCAAGATGGTCATGCTACCCTCGATCCTGCCTTTCCTTTGACAAGGGGACTGGTTCACCTCCATCGATCTCCGGGACGCCTACTTCCACATTTCCATCCGCCCGCAGCACAGATGGTACCTGCGGTTCGCGGTCGACGGCACTTGCTACCAATACCGGGTGCTGCCGTTCGGCCTCTTGACCGCACCGCGGGTCTTCACCAAGTGCATGGCCCCCATCGTGTCATTCCTGCGGACGAAAGGTGTCTCCGTCTACCCCTATCTGGACGATTGGCTCTTGGTGGCGTCCTGCCAACAGAAACTGTACGAGGACGTACACCGGACTCTGACTCTTCTCACTCGGCTTGGACTCTGGGTCAACCCGAAGAAATCCCATCTCGGACCCACAAGGGTTCTCAACTTTATCGGGGTGACACTGGATGCAGTATCGGCGAGAGCGTACTTACCGCTGGACAGAGCGCGGACGCTTCGTCGGGCTGTGCCCGCTACCTTTCACGCTCCGACACTGTCGGCCAGGAGGATTCAACAGCTCCTCGGTTATATGGCCTCGACGACCGCCGTTACCTACTTCTCCAGACTGTGCGCACGACTGCTTCAGCACTGGTTCGTCCGGGTCTTCGATCCACTCTGGGACAACCAGTCTCACCGCTATCAGCTACCTCAACAGGTGCATCAATCCCTGCTGTGGTGGCAGTCCTACAGCCACCTCCTATCGGGCATGCTGTTCCAGGAGCGCAACCCCTCGGTCACGGTGACAACGGATGCCTCACTCTTCGGCTGGGGAGCACACTCCGACGACCTCAGAGTCCACTGTCGGTGGATCGGACACGAGACTCCCCTCCATATCAACGCCCTCGAGCTGCTGGCCATCTCCAAAGCTCTGCAGGCGTTTCGTCACCTTGTCGCAGGCTGCATGGTGTTGATCCTCACCGACAACATAACGGCGGTCTGCTACGTCAACAGACAGGGAGGGACTCACTCCACCACTCTCCTCAACATCGCCCTCGACCTCTGGAACTCGTGCGTCTCGCTCTGGATCCATCCGGTGGCAGTTCACCTGGCCGGCAGGAGAACGCCACTGCGTATGCTCTTAGCAGGGACACCTCATCCCACCATGAGTGGTCCCTCTCCAGCAAGGCCTTCCAGATGGTTCGGGACCGATGGGGCGAGCCGACGATCGACCTCTTTGCCACCAGCCAGAACGCGAAGTGTCGTCGGTCTTGTTCGAGGGCCAGCCGCGATCGCCACTCCATCGGCTACGCGTTCCAGTTTCGGTGGAACGAAGGATTCCTCTACGTGATCCCTCCGTTTCCCCTTCTGGTCCACGTGATATCAAAGATCCGAGCAGACGTGGTTCTCGTGCCACCGTACTGACTGAGGCAGCACTGGTTTGGGCCCCTGTTCGAGGCCTCCCAGGGACGGATCCTCCGGTTCCTGATGGTACCGGACCTCCTCTCCCACTCCAACGGTCCCGTGCTGCGCCCAGACCTGCCTCTCTTGGCCCTCCATGCCTGGAGGATATCGCCATAGATGACCCTGTCGTCGGGAACGTCTTGACCCGGCCAGGAAGGAATTGACTCGCCGCAACTACCACTACAAGTGGCGGCGCTTCGTTGCCTTTGCCGAGGAACGTCGGGAGGCGGTGTCGCCTGTCAACCTGCCTACTGTGCTCCGCTTCCTCCTGCACCTTCGACAGCAGGACCTGGCCTTCCCGTTGCTGAAGGTGTACCTCGCCGCTATCGTGTCATACCAACCACCACGATCTCCCTCGGCTGCTCTCTTCCGAGACGGTACCGTCAAGCAGTTTTTGAAGGGCCTGCAGCACCTCTACCAGCCGGTATGGCCGCTGCTACCGCCATGGTCATTATTGTTGGTGCTGTCGCAGCTAACAAGACCGCCCTTCGAACTGATGGCGACTGCAGATGACAGGCTGCTCGCCATGAAAACTGCCTTCTTGGTGGCTGTCACCTCTGCTAGGCGGGCGGGAGAGCTGACAGCCCTACGTTGTGACTAAGTGTGCCTGATCTTTCACAGGGACAAGGTGGTCCTTTTCCCTGACATCTCTTTCCTGCTGAAGGTGGTGTCCAATTTCCATCTAAGCCAGGGCATCATCCTGCCCACCTTTTACCTGGACTCGACTACACCTCTGGAGCAGTCCTTTCCCTCCTTGGATGTTCGTCAGGTCTTGGCATTCTATAAGGACAGGACTTCCTCTTTTCGACAGACCCCGCACCTTTTTGTGTGCTATGGCAGGTGTCAAAGAGGCCACAAGGTGTCCACCCAGTGCTTCTCCAAGTGGGTGGCCCAGACTATCCACCTTGCGTACGAGCTTGGCAAGAAGCCTCCGCCAGACCTTCTTCAGGCTCATTCCACTAGAGCTATGGCAACATCTGCAGCCCTCCTGCGAGGAGTCGACCTGCAGGAACTCTGCTGTGTGGCGACCTGGTCCCAGCCATCGACCTTTGTGCACCACTACAGGCTGGACTGCCGGTCCTGGAGGGATGCTTGTTTTGGACGTGCTGTGCTGGTTTCTGTTCTATAGGACCTGACCCACCATCCTACTGGTAAGCTACACAGTCTCCTAATGTATGAGGCATAGAGACCATGAAGAAGAAGAACAGGTTGCTTACCTGTAACTGTGGTTCTTCGAGTGGTCATCTGTGCCCTCATACATGCCTGCTGAACCTTCCCCTCTTTTTCAGGTCCCATTCTACTTGGTGGACAAAAAAGAACTGAAGAGTGACCGTTGCTCGGCGGGCTGAGCATGTGCAATACTGGCATGGGGGAGGGGTTCCCGTCAAGCTGTCGAGCTCTAGAATCTTCCGAACGCTACCACACAGGCGCGAAAACTCCTAATGTATGAGGGCACAGATGACCACTCGAAGAACCACAGTTACAGGTAAGCAACCTGTTCTTTTCTGCTCAAGAGAACTGGGAAGCTTTCCAGAGTAGGTTTTCAGTATTGAGCAGGATAAGGGGCCAGAAATGTTGATCCTGCTAGTAGAGTAGATTGGATTTAGGCCCTTAAACTATTTTGAGGGTTGTTTTTTTTCTGTCTTGAATTATTATGTTCTATCTTCTTCTTACTGCATCCAATGACTTTTTCCAATAGTAGGTGCCCCCTTATTTTGATCCAGTAGCAGCAAATTTATAAGCTGACTTAATATGTATAAAGCCATCTAAAAACAACTTTGGTGGAAGCTGAATCAGACTGAATTATACAGATTCAAAAACAGGATAATGCTGAATGTTAGTTTGTTGGATGGGGTAGAAGTGTGAATGAAGAGTCACAAGCACAGTGAAGTGACAGGAAAGGGAAATGAACTCTTCATGCTCTAAATGCTAAATTCTTGCTATGTGAATTCAGAACTTGTTAGACAGAAGGAGAGCTGTTATTTGCTTCCTGGGTACAGAGGGAGCTCATGCTGGAATTCAGGACTGAAGCATTGTCTTCACCAGATCTCTCCAGCATGATCTTGATGATGTTCTCTTGACCATGAACAATGATAAGCTTTATTGCAGTCTAAGGAACAAATACTGTGGGGCTTGGGCGTCCTGTTCAGCAAGCCCTTGCGAGGATGTGGTGTATGATGCATCCTTATGACAAACTTTCCTATGATCGAATCAAAGATGACTCCTTTTTCCTTTCTCCCTATCTCAGCAATGCCCAAATGGGTGGAAAAGCCCAAAGATAGTCATCTAGAAGAGGGCAAACCGGGCTACCTCCACTGTCTCAGTGAAGCCTCTCTGAAGCCCACTGTCACATGGTTTCGCAGTGGCAACCCCGTTTCAGAGGTGAGCTCTCATGCTGCTTTAATGCAGCTAACTGTTCCTGTCTTTCTGCTGCTGGCATTTTGCTGTAACTTTAACCATCACCTGCTTTCTGTCCATATCAGCATGGATCTCTTATGTGATTCTCTCTTGTCAAGAGCATAATTTTCCTCTTGGAGTTCTAATTTGTTTGGCATCCTCTTGATTTAAGATAGAGGACCTCAGGGCATATTTTACACTGATTCTCTCAAACATTTTGGTGGATTAATGTAGCTGTGTTCTGTTGTTTATTGGCCACAGTTCTCTCCAAAGATCATCTAAAGAAGCATAAGATATCTGTATTTTCAAGGAGTTTGCTAAAGGGAGGAATATGGCAATGGAAAGATCGTTGCTGCCGATGACTAGTCAGATATCAGAGCTGGACGTTTGGTTTGAATTAGACCCCTTAAAAACCAAAGAAGTGTTATTCCTGATTGGCTAGTGATTTCTTAAATGAACATACCAAAGAAATGCTTTTGTAACTGTTGCTTAGTGGAAGGAGTAAATGAGAAACCAGTTTCTCCTGATTTTTCTGTGCTTTTTCCCCACCCCACTGCTCTGGGAAAAGGAACAAAAGAATAAAGCTAGGAAAAGCTACTTATGTGAATGACAGTTCCCAGAATCTCCTTGACAGCATGCGCACTGGCCATTCAAATCAGTAACTTTTCCAAGCTCTTCAAATGAATCTAGATTCTGGAAGAAGCACATATATGTGTAGTTGAGTACGCATGCTGCTGTCTGCAGATCCCTTTATGCTTCTGAGTGTAAACATACAGATGTGTGTATGTTCTTGGAAGAGAGGATATCTGTACCCAGAAGAGAAATCCACACATTATTTCAGCATTGCTAACTGACCAACTTAAACTAGCAATGTGGCTCCCAGTCAGGATTCATACACATGTTGAATTAAACCCTTGTGTGGTCTTCCAATTTAAAAACTGAATATATCTTGTGGTTTTAATATATCTGGTTCCAACTGGCTTAATCCCATTATGCAATTAAACCCCTTTCATAAAAATGCAACAAAAGGGAGACAAGCTGCAGCATTTGACATAGCTCTAAATAGGCTTTCATTTGCCCGTCTCAGTTTTAATCCCCTTCTTTCTCTGAGGTGCTTCTAGAAATGGAGTCTGTCCTTGCTGTTGCAGACAAGAAGAAACTAGAACCTAATTGCTGGTGGAGAGGGAGCCTGCCAGGTGCAAAAAGGGCACTTGAGGTTCTTTGAATTCTGCCTGGGGCATGGCGCTGCTGCCAACATTTATGCTGCTTTCTACAAAGCAGTCTTTCAGCTTTCTGTGTGTTATCCTTTAAGCTACCGTGTACAGATTTGGGGGATGGGCGGGGCTCTTCTGGTTACCCTTTTTGAATTCTTTTAAAAAGTAGTACCCGAAATTGCTGATAAATTTTGGATTTGAAACAAATGTCAGTAAAGTGTGTAAGAGCCATGTAAGTGTAGTAGTATAAACATTGGACTAGGATTCCAGGAGACAAGGGTTTGTATGCTTGCCCAGCCATGGAAATTCACACTGGCTGACCTTGGGCAAGTCACACATTTTCAGCCTTAGAGGAAGACAGTGCCAAATCTCCTCTGAATCTTGCCAAGAAAACCTCATGATGGGGTCACCGTAAGCTAGACTTGAAGGTGCATAAGAGCAACAGAGGTAAAATCAACTGGTCCAGCTGTTGTCTCTGACCACTTTTGAAGGCATAATCAGTGCCAAATCACCCCTTGAACATATTCTTTTTGCTTGGAAACTTGAAGGGCTTCCTAATTCAGGTCTTTGCCATTTTCATCTCTGGCAGGATTCCCGTTTCGAAATTGCTGAGAATGGGACGCTCCGTATTAACAGTGTGGAAGTTTACGATGGAACAGTTTTCAAATGTGTGAGCAGCACTCCAGCTGGGAGTATTGAGGAACATGCTCGTGTGTTTGTTTTGGGTATGTCCTACTGATCTGACTGACATTGTAGTACCTGCTCATGCCTCTCCTCTGTGTTCCCCACCCCACATTTTCTACTCCTGGATATACTTTGAGAATGAGAATTTCTGTACACCACTGGACTTCTGTTAGCCCAGACAGTATCTGTGTGGCCTGCAAACAGCGAGCTCTCTTGCAGCAGACTTAAGAATGTGTAGTTTAGGCAGCACTTTCTTGCAATTTCATGCCTCTGACTGAGCAATTTTTCTTTCAGAGAAGCTGAAGTTTACTCCTCCTCCTCAGCCCTTGCAGTGTGTTGAGTATGATAAAGAGGCCACTGTATCCTGCTCAGCCACAGGACGGGAAAAGCCTAAAATTCAGTGGATTAAATCTGGTGAGTGGGAATGTTGAAAAGATCTAAAAATACAAGGGGGAGAGATTGCTCACTGCATAATTTATTAATAGATTTTGTAAGGAAAGGTGTCTCAGCATTCAGCTTCTGCACTGCAGAAAGGTGTGTGGCAAGTACTCTGCATTTTGCCTGTTTTTACTATACATCATCATCATCATCATTCATTATATTTTATTCCCTTGTCATCTTCCATTATGGGGTGGATTAAAAGTAAAATAATGAAAAAAGATTGTTGTTAAAAACTAATTTCTGGATCTCCTGAATGAAGCTAAGATTTCCAGGTAGAGGGGTGGAGAACTTTCAGGGGTGGGGAGCTTTCAGGGGTGGGGAACTGCAGTGGCCCTGCCCAGGGGACCCTGGAGAACTGTGTCCAGTGCATCTGCTGAGACCGGAATTTTGTATCCTTTTTCTTGGACTTTTTTGTACCAAAGATATACCCCTGCATCCCTTTAGTTATGGGGCAATTTGGCTGTGTTTTTGTTCCCCCAGGCTATTATAGATGCAGAACAGGCATTTTTATAAACAGGAAGTCAGCTGAAATCTGACTTCTGGTTCACGTCCTGTTTTGAAACAAGGCCTGTCCTGGGTCTAAAATGGCCCAGGGGTGGGAAGATGAAGCAGAATTGTCCTCTGCACACCCCAGGGTGGATGGAGAGTGTATTTGGCCCTGTTCCCCCTCCCCCGGGGTTCTGGAAACAATCACTTGGGGGAGCACATTTCTTCACCCCAGTCTTAGTGCCTATTTACTAGTCAGCGATATACAATCTGCTGTCGAATGATCTCTCTGCTTCTTTACACAGATGGGAGCAGCCTGCCAGATTGGGTCCATCACAATGGTGGAAACCTATACTTCCAAAAAGTGACAAGGAGTGATGCTGGAAACTACACTTGTATTGCTTCCAATGGTCCGCAAGGAGAGATTAGAGCAACAGTCCAACTCACAGTAGCAGGTAAGCATGGGGTAGAAAAACCTTTTTTTTCCAAAAGTGGTTTGTGATTGAAAGTCTGTGAGTAGATATGTGAGTATATTTTCAACCTGGCAGCTAACTGGGACTTAGAGTAGTTTGGAGTATGGTCATTTTCAGCTCAGTGGCAAGACATACTTTTCATACCATCTCCAGATAGAACTTTGAAAACCCCTCTCTGAAATTCCTGAAATTCTCTTAACTTCCTCTTGTCAGTGCAAAGACAGTGTTATGCTAGATGGTTCAGTACTCTGACGTAGTATAAGACAGCTTTCTCTGAACCCATGGCAGAGGTGGTTCTTCAATCAGTTTTCACAGATCAAAGGTTAACGCTACACAACAGAGCTGCTAGACAGCCTCTCGTAAAGCATACTATGAGGCAGATGGAGAAGGATCACTGCAGAAGTCATAACAGGACAAAATCATCTGAGAGATTATCCCACCTAAGGTTTCAGTCTTTGACAGTGGCTTTAACTTCACAGCCTGCCTTGGTCCATCCACAGAAGGAAACCAATGACACAGTTTTGATTTATGATGGAAAGCAATGGACAATTCCTTTTTGTGAGAGGTTTGCTTTGCCCCTTCTCTGCTCTTTATCTATTGTTAGTCAAAAACCTTTTTGTTTGGGTGGGCCTTTGGCTTTTAACTTACATAGCAGAAAAGTGTTTCAGTGCAGTGTGCTGTTTTTTATCTTTTCTAACTTGTTTTAACTATGTGCTTTTAATAGAACTTTTAAAAAAAATTGTATAATGCCATTTTGCTGTATGTTCTTTTAATTTGTTGTGAGCTGCCTTGGATCCCACCTGCCTTGGAGACAGGTGGAATATAAATTAAATTAAAAAAATAAACCAGTCCCTGACCTCATCAAATTTGATGCCAGACTGATTGGAGTATTGTGAAAACTGTTGTCCAAACTCTGACTTTGACATCTCAGCCAAGTCTTTTCCAAAGTCAGCTGCTCTCCTCAGATTTAACAAGAAAGAAACACCAGAATCTGTGTGCTTGTTGAAGTTTCTTTTTTCTCTCCCTTGTAGTTTTTATTAGCTTTAAGCTGAAGCCAGATGACACAACAGTATACCCAGGACACACAGCCATGTTCCAGTGCCAAGCTGAAGGTGACCCACTGCCACACATTCAGTGGAAAGGGAAGGACAGGATTGTGGAACCTGACAAATTTTTACCCAGGTAGGCTCCTGTCATTCTCAGATCAGCCTTTAAAATTAATACAGTCCTCAGCTTTTGTGGGGGTTAGGGATACAAGATGCCTGTGAAAGTGGAGAAGGTGCTAATATCTCTAGGCCCCCTCAAACATGCACGCTGTAGACTCTGCTGCTGCAAAAATTTCTTTCAGTGTCTTCATCCTTCTCTAGGAGAAGTAATAGAATGACAGCAAAGTAAATTCTTGCAACAGCTGCCTTTGCTACTTTGGCACCAGGATATGTCCACCTGGATCAATGGTTTGCCTCCTGGGAGCAGCCTCCTGCCTCCAAGGTCCTAGATCCTCACAGGGATTGATTTTCATATGCACAAATCCCTTTTTGGTCAGGCCTTTGCCCCCTGCTATGTCCCCTTTCTGGGAAACAGAGTTGACTTTCACATGCACAGGTCCTTTTTTGGACAGTGCTTCATGATTTTCTCCCCTTTTGAGAAGCAGAGTTGTTGACTTCCATGTGCGCAATTCCCTTTTGGGACAGTGCTTTGTGATCCTGGCTTCTGGTGGGGATGAAGACAACCAGCAACAGCTACCCCATGAAACAGGAGGGAGCGGGGAATGGCAGAGCCAGGGCCTGGGAGCTGCTCCCTGTCATTAGAGTACAGTCCAGTCGCTCCTCCCTTACCGTGACCTCCACAAGGACAAATGTGAGGTCTCACAAAGGATCATGTCCCATTATAGCCAGCAGACATAGCAGATGTTTTGTGTACATTGTGTCCATTGACTTTAATGAGGTGCAGTGCTTTGCATTTTTTGTTTTACAAGGAGATTTCTGGAACAGAACACCCACATATGCAGTGGGCACAATGCACTATCACCACCTATAGCTAGAGCTACATTGTTAATTAAGCAGCGACTATAAACTCATGAATAATTAAATTTGTAGAAGTTAAACCTATGGAAGTTGAGAGCTGACTGTACCGACTGAAAGACACCCTAGTAACTATAAGGCAGTTACTTTGAATTCTTTCTTTTCTGCGTGAATGTTAAGATAATCAATCAGTCTTTTCAGCAGTTCACAGTCATTTGTTTTGCTCCAGTACAGTCTGTGTAAAAGCACTCAGTTTCCAGTGCAGTAAAATAAACTATGCTCCAGGTTTTATGTGTATATATTTATGTGCATTTTTCTGAGGAGGAAGGTCCAGAGTTTTCATCATATTTCTAAAAGGGATCTATGACTCAAAACAGGGCAGAAAATGCTGTTGTAAGAGATTCCTTTGGAGGTAGGGCAGAAGCAAATGTTCTGTGATATTACACCTGTTCGATCTTTTGCTCAGATTGGTTGTACTTAGAGGCCTCAATCAACTACCATGCATCATGTTCCCTTGATAATTTTAAGTCTGCACTTGTAGGCTGTTGGAGATTCTGTGTTGAATTCCCAAAGCTTGCAACTCATATTCTGAACTTAAACCGTAGGAGAATCAGCAATGAATACTTAAGAGATTTTTTCCCCACCTTTTTTTCCCTGCATGTCTCTTATATTTATTTTTGACAAGGACTTGGAAAAGATGGTTGGATCATATACAAAAAGTGGGGAGGATGTGTGAAGTGCAAGGTGGAATGTACCAAAATTGAGAATACTGCCTCTAAAGTCATGTGGAAGGTCCATGGATATTTCAGACTTTTAAACTTGTAGCAGTTGCTTTATGCACTCCTATATTGTTTATTTATTTATTTTATAGCCCACCATTCTCCCAAATGGGATCCAGGGCAGCTCACATATGAGTTACATCAAGATATGTGAATTAAAAAATAGAAAAAAATCAAAATTATAAAAAATCAGTAGTGAAAAAGTTAAAACTTATATAAAGAAGATAACATATTAAAACACCAGTACTTTATATCATTGTAAGAGCCAATATGTCATGGGAAGGGCAATTAAACACAGTGTATTACGCAGACCTTATTAAAGAGCTTTTTACACTGCCACTTAGTCATCAAATCCGTATTCAAATTAAAAAAAAAATTATTTGCTGGCAGAAGGCGGGCAAGAAGGGAGCCAGCCTGGAATCGTGTAACAAAGAGTTCCATAGTTGCTCTCTTCAGTTGTAAGAAAGAGAAAGTTCATTCATTAAAAATAAACAGTTTAAGATTCTGTACAAAGGCTGCTCAACTATTTGAGTATAACAGTATGGATACAACACAGTGCAAATTTATGATTGTATTACATAACAACATAATTTCTCATCCAAGAAATTTCACTTTTTACATTGTCTTTAAAAGAAAAATATTTTTAACCTATTTCATTGCATGTAAGAACTTAAATATGTTTATCATTGAATGTAGGTAGCAGTATTTGAAGATAATAGACATGACAGAAGAGAGCCACAGTGGTGTAGTGGTTTGAGCATTGGATTCTGGAGGACAGGGTCGAGTTCCCACTTAGTCATGGACACCCATTAGGTGACTTTGTACAAGTCACACTCTCTCAGCCTCAGGAAGGCAAAGGCAAACGGCTACTGAACAAATATTGCCAAGAAAACTCTATAGTAAGGTCACATTAAGGTCTCCAGAAGCTGGGAAAGACTTGAAGGCACACAACAACAACAGACGTGGCAGGGACAGGCACTGTACTATTTAGTAGTTTCTGGTACATCGCTTCTGACATAAAATACCTGGAATTGTATTACAATGCTTCCCAGTCTGGGTTGAGATCAGATGCACTTGAGGCCATGCGCTAAGCATCTATACCTTCTCCCCAGCTTGGAATGCGTTTGCATTTGTACATGACATTTGTGGTGCATTGTCAATATGAGTTCTTAGTTCTGCTATTAAAGCCCTGTAATGAGGGCAGGAAAAGCCTTTACTCAGTGACTGCATCTACATGAACATCATTGTATTGTGACAGCATGTTGCTTCAAAAATATTTCTCTGCTGTCCTTTTTTCCCCCGACTCCATATTAAGTGCTTCTCTTGCCCCCTGTGCTTTTAAGAAGAGGGAAAGGCCTCCAAGCCTTTCAGATCTTCCTGCTGCAGTTCCTCTGCCTTCTTGTTTCTGTGTTTGGGAAAAGAGTGCACTCCCTGCCCTGTGGCACATCTCTTTGCAGTTGTCCTTCATAAGAAGCAAGCACAATGGGCAGGCAATTAAGGGATCGTCTCATTGTTCAGAAGTGTAGGCAGCAATAACCAGCTTTTAGAATTGATTGAACAGCCAAGGAGATGCTTACAGAGCATGCTTCAAAGTAATACACAGAAGGGAGGGGAACGATCACTCAGTGGTATAGCTCATGCTTCATCTATGTAAGTATTCAGATTCAGTCTCTGGCATCTTGTGTTCAGCAATATCTCTTGCACCAAGGTAGTGAAAGGTGTTTACTCTAAAACTGGGGAAAAAACAGTTCTTCTTTGTGGTCTCTGTGCCTCATACATTAGGAACTTTCGTGCCTGCACGGTAGCGTTCGGAAGATTCTAGAGCTCGATAGCTTGGCGGGAACCCCTCCCCCATGCCGGTATTGCGCATGCTTAGCCTGCCGAGCAATGGTCACTCCTCAGTTCTTTTTTGTCTGCCTTTGCAAACAGAAGGTTCTTTGATAGCTTGCGCTTTTTCGGCTTGATTCTTGGCTTTTTTGACTACTGTTTTCGGCTTTTTGGACTTCGGATTTGACTTACGATTTGGCTTGGTGTTTTCGGCTTCTGGTTCCGACCCGGTTTTTTTGGCTTGACTACAATTTCTGGATCTTGGACTGGTTCTGTTGACTTCAAACCCCCGCTATCCCCCTCACTTCTCTTCTACTTGCTCGGCATATTCTATGTCGGCGCTGTTTAAGAGTCGCGTCTCCTGTGGAAGGAAGGTCGCTCTCTCGGACAAGCACCGTGAGTGCCTTTTTCGTTTGGGTGAGAGCCATAACGTTCAGGCCTGCCTGATCTGCAAGCAGTTTACCCACCAGACCCTCCGCAACTGCTCGGCGAGACTGAAGTCTCACTGTTGGGAGGAGTCCCTGCATGCCCAGAAGACTGAGGCCCACGGTGTCATGGCCAAGAAATCTTCTCGCCCGATGACCTCTTCATTGGCAGCAGCGGCAGCTGCTGCGCCTTCCACCTTGTTGGTACCGGATTCAGTACTGATCATGAAGCTCCTGAGGATCCTGAAGATCTCGGCTCCTCTGGCGCGGGAGGACCCTGCGGGCTCGCAGGCCTCCACCTTCTCCAAGCCTCAGACACCGGCTCAGAAGAAGCATCCTCCAAGCCAGGATGCAGGGAAGGAGAAGGAGAAGAAGAAGAGGAGGAAGGAAAAGAGACATTCCCCTCAAAAGGAGACTCGTCTCCTGACACCTCCTCCTACCCAGCTCTCTGAGGAACCAGAGGAGCTGCTGGAGAGGCAAGAGGCTCTCGAGCAAGAGGTCCTCGAGGTGTCTGACGAGGAGTAGACCGTGGAGGTCCAGCCCTTGGAACTGCCCGAGCTGACAGCTGCGGTTACCCCGCCAGATCACCGTCCATCGGTTGACCACCAGGAGGAGGCTGTGGTCCGACATCGGCCTTTGCCTTCCCACAGGCCAACCTCTAGACATGGTGACTCCCGCTCTCCTGACCAGAGAGCCAGGCTTCCATCCCCATGACATCGGGAGATGAGCCTGGAAAGAGCCTACTCGAGGGACACCGTCTACTCCTCCGCCTCCTACCTCGGTAGGTACGGCCAGGAGCACCTCTGGCGCGAGGCCCCGGGGTCGTACCGCTCCTACTCCCCATCATACCAGTACCGGTACCACCCCGACGTCCGGTATTGGTCTCTGCGACACCGGTCTCGTTCACCTTCCAGGGAAGCCCATCGCTCCTATTATGAGAGGATGCCGAGCCGATCACCTCACTGGTCCGACTCGCCTCGCCATCGGAGGTCCCGGGAGCCCTCACCATGCTGCAGGGCAGTGTCATCCCCTCCGCGGGCGATGGCGACCACGACGCGTCCTATGCCACAGACCACCATGGCCCAAGCGACGCAACCCGCAACGTCCACGACACAGGCCACCCACTGCCCTCAGCCATTGGTGGTGCCCCTCCAGGTCACATCCACCCCGACTATGGCGTCGACCTCGGTACTGGTGCAGCCCGCTGCTCCGACGGTGACCCTGGCTCTCCCTGCCCACGAGCCATCCCAGGAGAGAGCAGCAGAGGGATCTCCAACGCTATCATCGGAGTCATATGAGTCGGACTCAGACTCCACGGAGTTGACTCCGTCATCTCATGAGTCGCCTCCACTGGCATTTGGGGAACCTGGTCCGGAGTCAGCACCTGAGGACGTGCGCCAGTTCTCAGCGATCCACCTCTGTGTGGCCATGGCCCTTGGCCTGAAGGTTGCGGAACTGGCTCCAGCGGTGCAGGATCCGGTGTTCCAATACCTCGAGACGCATCCGCCATCAACTGCACTGCTGCCATTCCTCCCAATGTTGCTCGAGGCTATGAAGCAGACATGGGCGAAGCCAGCTTCAGCGCAGCCTATCCCCTATAGGCTGGAACATCTCTACAAGAAGCAAAGAGAGAACGTGGAGTTACTCTTTAGCCATCCGGTACCGAACTCGATAGTGGTTGAGTCCGCCCAGACGAAGGGAGGCAATCGAGCTCATATCACCCCGCCGGATCGTGAAGACCAGAAGCTCGATTCCATCGGGAGACGCTTCTACTCGACGTCCTCCTTGGTGGCCAGAACCCTGAATACGATGGCGTGCCTTGCGGCCTACCATCGTAACATCCTGGACCGGCTCACTCCATTCCTCGCTGAGCTGCCTGACGAGTCCCGCGCTACTGCCACTAACCTCTTTGCTGAGGCTGTTGCGGTCGCAAACCAACAGATCGCTTCCTTGAGGCACGCCATGGAGGCTACCTCGAGGGTGATGGTAGGCGCGGTGGCCCTCCGTTGGCATGTTTGGCTGCGGTCATCGGGGCTCCAAGAAGACAGCTGCCGAAGGACTGAGGACCTCCCATTTGACGGCCAGGGTCTCTTCCACACGTCTACAGACGAGGCCATGGATCACCTCATCAAGGCCCATTTGACGGCAAAGAAGATGGGCATTAACCAGCTGGCCCAGTCCCGCCGTGGCTTCGGCCCTGTGTTGTTGTGGAGAAGGTATTCCTCCTCCTCTGCATACCAACTGCAGTCTACACTGTCGACTGCGTCCTGGCCGTCTACCTCATCCGCCCCACGAGTGCTCTGCGAAGACGCCCATCCTCATCCTCAAAGAAGTCTTCATCCGGGACAAAGTCACAATTTTGAGGGTTTCCACAGGACACCACCGATGCCAATCTTCACCCTCCCAGCAGACCTTCGACACCAACCAAGCCTGGCCAGACACCTTGCCCAGTGGAAGAAAATCAACGCAGACTCCTGGGTACTTACCATCATCCACCTGGGATACTCCATAGAGTTCCAGGATATTCCGCCACAAGGGGTCTACTACACTCCAGCCAGCTCGGTATTGCTGGAAGAGATCCAGTCCCTTCTACAAAAGGGAGCAATCGAGGAACTTCCATCCTCAGCCAAGACCACTGGCTTCTTCTCGAGGTACTTCACTGTATGGAAGACGGACAGAACCCTGCGGCCTATCCTAGACCTCCGAGGGGTGAATGACTACATCCGCCCCAAGAGGTTCAAGATGGTCACGCTACCCTCAATCCTGCCCTTACTTTGGCGAGGGGACTGGTTCGGCTCCATCGATCTCCGGGACGCCTACTTCCACATCTCCATCCGCCTGCAGCACAGACGGTACCTACGGTTTGCGGTCGGCGGTACGTGCTAGCAGTGCTGGGTGCTACCGTTCAGCCTCTCGACCGTGCCACGGGTCTTCACCAAGTGTATTGCCTCTGTTGTTTCGTTCCTGTGGATGAAAGGCGTCTCCGTCTACCCCTACCTGGACGATTGGCTCTTGGTGGTGTCCTGCCGACAGAAACTTTACAAGGATATTCACTGGCCTCTGACTCTTCTCACTGAGCTTGGACTACGGGTCAACCTGAAGAAATCCCATCTCGAGCCCACAAGGGTTCTCGACTTCATCGGGGCGACCCTGGATGCGGTATCGGCGAGGGGGTACTCACCGCTGGACAGGGCGCAGATGCTTTGTCAGGCAGCGTCTGCCGCCTTCCATGCTCCGACGCTGTCGGCCAGGAGGATTCAACAGCTCCCCGGCTACATGGCTTCGACGACTGCCATTACCTACCTCTCCAGACTGTGCGCATGACTGTTGCAGCACTGGTTCATCCGGGCCTTCGACTTGCTCTGGGACGACTAGTCTCGCCGTTATCAGCTGCCTCACCAGGTGCGCCAATCCCTGCTGTGGTGGCAGTCCTATAGCCACCTTCTGTCTGGCATGCTGTTCCGTGAGCACAACCCCTCGGTCACGGTGACGACGGATACCTCTTTGGCTGGGGAGCACACTCCAGCCACCTCAGAGTCTGCAGTCAGTGGATTGGACACGAGACTGCCCTCCACATCAACGCCCTTGAGCTGCTGGCCATTTCCAAAGCTCTGCGGGCGTTTCATCGCCTCGTCGCAGGCTGCAAGGTGTTGAACCTCACCGACAACACGACGGCGGTCTGCTACGTCAACAGGCAAGGAGGGACTCGCTCCACCACTCTCCTCAACATCGCCCTCGACCTCTGGGACTGGTGCGTCTTGCTCCGGATCCATCCGGTGGCAGTTCACCTGGCCAGGCAGGAGAACACCACAGCGGATGCTCTCAGCAAGGACACCTCATCCCACCACGAGTGGTCACTCTCCAGCGAGGCCTTCTAGATGGTTCGGGACCGATGGGGCGAGCCGACGATCGACCTCTTTGCCACCAGCCAGAATGCGAAGTGTCGTCGGTCCTGTTCGAGGGCCAGCCGCGATCGCCACTCCATCGGCGACGCGTTCCAGTTTCGGTGGAACAAGGGACTCCTCTACGTGATCCCTCCGTTTCCCCTTCTGGTCCACGTGATATCGAAGATTCTCGCGGACCGAGCAGACGTCGTTCTCGTGGCACCATACTGGCCAAGGCAGCACTGGTTTGGGCCCCTGTTCGAGGCCTCCCGCGGATGGATTCTCCGGTTCTCGATGGTACCAGACCTCCTCTCCCACTCCAACGGTCTCGTGCTGCACCTGGACCTGCTGCTCTTGGCCCTCCATTCCTGGAGGATATCGCCATAGATGACCCTATCATCGGGAACATCTTGACTGCGGCCAGGAAGGAATCGACTCGCTGTAACTACCACTACAAGTGGCAGCGTTTCATTGCCTTTGCCGGGGAACGTCGGAGCCGGTGTTGCCTGTCAACCTGCCTACTGTGCTCCACTTCCTCCTGCACCTTCGACAGCAGGGCCTGGCCTTCCCGTTGCTGAAGGTGTACCTCACCGCTATCGTGTCATACCAACCGCCACGATCTCCCTCGGCTGCTCTCTTCCGAGACGGTACCGTCAAGCAGTTTTTGAAGGGCCTGCAGCACCTCTACCTGCCGGTATCGCCGCTGCTGCCACTGTGGTCATTATCGTTGATGCTGTCGCAGCTCACAAGGTCGCCCTTCGAACCTATGGTGACTGCAGATGACAGGCTGCTCACCTTGAAAACTGCCTTCTTGGTGGCTGTCACCTCTGCCAGGCAGACGGGACAGTTGACAGCCCTACGATGTGATGAACCATACCTGATATTTCACAGGGACAAGGTGGTCCTTCGGCCTGACATATCATTCCTGCCGAAGGTGGTGTCTAACTTCCATCGGAAGCAGGACATCATCCTGCCCACCTTTTACCCAGACCTGACTACACCTTTGGAGTGGTCCCTTCACTTCCTGGATGTTCATCGGGCCTTGGCATTTTACATGGACAGGACTGTCTCTTTTCGACAGACCCCGCACCATTTTGTGTGCTATGGCAGGTGTCAAAGAGGCCACAAGGTGTCCACCCAGTGTTTCTCCAAGTGGGTGGCCCAGACTATCCATCTGGCGTATGAGATTGCCAAGAAGCCTCCGCTAGATTTCCTTCGGGCTCATTCCGCGAGAGCTGTGGCGACATCTGCAGCCCTCCTGCGAGGAGTCGATCTGCAGGAACTCTGCTGTGTGGCGACCTGGTCCCAACCATCGACCTTTGTGCACCACTACAGGCTGGACTGCTGGTCCCGGAGGGATGCTCGATTTGGACGTGCTGTGCTGGTTTCTGTTCTATAGGGCCTGACCCACCATCCTACTGGTAAGCTACACAGTCTCCTAATGTATGAGGCACAGAGACCACGAAGAAGAAAACAGGTTGCCTACCTGTAACTGTGGTTCTTCGAGTGGTCATCTGTGCCCTCATATATGCCCGCCGAACCTTCCCCTCTCTTTCAGGTCTCACTTTACTCGGCAGACCAAGAACTGAGGAGTGACCGTTGCTCGGCGGGCTGAGCATGCACAGTACCGGCATGGGGGAGGGGTTCCCGCCAAGCTATCGAGCTCTAGAATCTTCCGAATGCTACCGCGCAGGCGCAAAAGCTCCTAATGTATGAGGACACAGATGACCACTCGAAGAACCACAGTTACAGGTAAGCAACCTGTTCACATTAATCTGATTTAGGTTCTGTAAATGGAACACATTACACAAATTGAACTGTGTTTTAATAGATTACAACTTTTGTGTTTTTTAACCTGGAAAAACCATTTGTTTTTCTGACCTTAACTTTAAGGCATTACATACAATAAACACTGCCTGAGAGGTAAAAGCTATGGAGGTTTAAGATTTCAGCTAAGTCTTTAAGAACTAAATAAAGCTAGAATCATTTTTGAAGGAAAGCCTGGGTTCAAACAGTCTGAGTGAAAATCCAGTTTATACAACATTCTATATATCCTGACAATCGTGGGTGAAAAGACTAAAATATTTGTTTGGATTGTTGCTGCACTTCCTGAGAGATGTCAGGAGCTATTAAGAATTAGACGGGAGACCAGACGGCATGGAGTTGCGTCCTTTCTTTCTCACTTTTTGATTTGGAAGAACTGTCATATTGTACTCAGGATTTGACTAACTGCTATACTTAGGCCTAGGAAGGGCTGCCTCCAGTTAATGATTTTGAGTAATGACTGGGAGGCAGGTCAGGAGACTGGGCGGCAAGAGACAGGTCTTGTCTTTCCCTGTAAATTTTGCTTTGATTGGCCTTTTTATGTCCTCTGAAACTGATGCTCTTTGGGTGACAGAGTTGTATTCTGGTTGTGTAATACAGTGCCTTGGGTTATTTTCATAGATTGATAGATTGCCTGGGTGATCTACTGTGATTCCTTCTCTCTTACCTGTTCTTTCTTGCAGGATCCAAATTATGTCCAATGGCTCTCTGGTAATATATGATGTCACCACTGAGGACTCTGGCAAGTACACCTGCATTGCAGGCAATAGTTGCAACATCAAGCATCATGAAGCCTTTCTCCATGTTGTAGGTAAGGGGTAACACCTTTTCCAAGTGGTCAGCTGCTGCATTTGGAATGCAAGCAAGCAGCCTCTGCAGGAATATTTCTGCATTTCTCTGAATCTTGGAGAAGCAAATCTGAATGGAAGGAGTAGCTTGAAATATATCATGTCCCCATATGTGAATTATCTGAAGAACTAGGTCAGCCTTCCCTAACCCACCCCCTTTCAGATGTGTTAGGCTTTAACTCCAGTCATCATCAGAGTCCTGGGAGTGATGGAGGTTGTAGCAAAACATATCTGAGTGGCGCTGCGTTGGGTAAGGCTGGACTAGATGAAAACCAGTGTTTTGAGGAAGCCTAGGATATTTTGCAGAATAGACTGGTTCTTATGCTTAACAATTGCTCTAATTATCACATACTGAGAAGCTTGCAAATTTATATGCTCTTTATGTGGCAGCATATACTGGAACAGCAGATTTGGTGGAAGGACAGTTCTCAGATTAATTGTGTATGTTGCAGAGACAAGTAAAGAGTATATCAGTTTGTACTATGTACCATATAGTCAGCTTGTACATATCACTCTCTTTTCTCTTGCCTCATTTAAATTTGGCGTCTTAACTTCCAGACAAACCAATGACAGAGCAGGGTGATGCACCCAACAGCCACACTCCCTATAAAATGATCCAGACTATAGGGCTGTCTGTTGGAGCCGCAGTGGCATACATAATCATTGTGCTGGGCCTCATGTTTTACTGCAAAAGAGAAGGAAGGCAAAGAGGCTAAGAAGCAGCCAGAGGGTGAGGAGCCAGAAATGGAGTGCCTGAATGGTAAGATATAATATCATAATGCTGGCCAAGAATGGAATTGAAGGCTACTGCATTCACTATAAATCTCTTGGTGTAAAAGATGGATAAATTATTTGTGACTGGTTTTACTGTGGAAGATGTAAGAAATGCACCTATGCCTGAAATGGCTTTTTGAAGGAAGAAGTAAGAGAAATAGAGATATATAGAGGTGTGAGGAGAGGATGTTGTAGGGATTATGAGTGAAGCATAACAAATAAATAAGTCCAGACAGCATCCATTCAACAACTTCTTAAACACTTCAGATGTAACATTTCTTACCTTCTAAAGCAATATATAACCTGTGCCTAAAACTGGACTTGAAGTAGAGAGTTAGAAAGTAGTAAACGTTGCACTGATTTTTTAAGGGACCTAGGAGATTACAGGGAACTATCTTAACATCTATTTCAGGTAGATAGGTGGAAAGTGTTTACTGAAGATAATTGTCAAGAATATAGAAGAACAAGTCTTCTTTTAAAAGCTATCAATATGGTTTCTACTAGAGGACATCCTTTGTCACTAACCTTTCAGATTTCTTTGATTATATCAACAAGCATGTTTATAAGTGTGATGTAGTAGCCATTTCAAAATCCATATTATGGCAATATCTTTATTCTTGTTGTTGCATGCCTCCAACTCATTTCTGACTTACAGCAACCCAGAAGTAAACCTGTCATGGGGTTCTCCCAGCAAGTTTTGTTCAGAGGGAGCTTGCCTTTGCCTTCCTCTGAGACTGAGAGGGTGACTTTCCTAAGGCCAACCAGTGGATTTCCTTGGCTTTGCAGGGATTAGAACTCCAGTCTTCCAGACTCATAGTCCAGCATTCAGTTCACTGTACCGCATTGGCTCCCAATACCTTTATTAAACCAACCGAAAGGACACATAGTTGTGCAAGCTTTTGAGATGCCCAGAACCCTTAATTAAATCAAGCAAGGTGTTACAAAAAACAAATGTTAAGGGGGTGGGAATGAAAGAGTGAGAAAGAAAGAAAAAAATCTACTTGATCTTGCAGTCATATTGTCTGTTCGGTGTTTTGAAATGAAATACATGAGGAAGAGTCTGGAGGTTTATCAAGTGAAGTGATGGTATTAAGTTTAACTGGGGAATAGGCATACTGCAAACAAAGCAGGACAAAAGGGTAGACCCTCCATTTTAAAAATCCAGCTATAAACTTAGGACTATCTCCATCCTGGTTGAAGCTCACAGACCTCTTTTATCATGGGAAGACAGAGCAACTAGCCAGTCTTTAGATCAGTGGTTCTCAACCTGTGGTCCCCAGATGTTGGTGGACTTCAGCTCCCAGAAGCCCTGAGCATTGACCATAGTGGCTGGGGCTTCTGGGAGCTGAAGTCCACAAACATCTGGGGACCCACAGGTTGAGAACCACTGCTTTAGATTAACAAGGCAGGAGATAATTTTAGATGCTGGATTAGGTAAAACAATCAATACAACACCAAATTGGGTAGCTTTTCCTTATGGATGGAAAGGATAAGAATAATGTCACTCCTCTTGAGTGATAAAAAAGAAATCCTTTAGTGTATGCTCTTATTGTTAGACAGCTAAAATTTAGTGTTTTACCAGAAGCAGAGGTAGAAATACTTGCCGCAAGAACAAAAAATGCATACCTTGATTCCAAAAAACAAAACAAAAACAAACCCTCATTAAAGGCTCTTAGATAAACTAAACATCATGGCATAGGGGGATACATCCTCTTCTGAATTGTTGTTTGACTAAAAAAGGAAGAGGGATAAAGAGTAAAAAGAAATAGACAGTTCTTACAATTAAGAGATGGAAGAATGGTTTGAGAACCAGCACAGGGTAGTGGTTTGAGTGTTGTACTGTGGCCCTCAAGACCAGAGTTCAGTTCCCTGCTCAGCTATGGAAACCCATGGATGACCTTAGGGGCATCACACACTCTCAGCTCCAGAAAACCCTGTGATAGGTTCACCTTAGTGCCACCATGAGTTGAAAACGACTTGAAGTCACACAACAAGAAATGATTTCCCTAAAGAACTTTCTCCCCAAACCTCATCAGACAACTTGGAGAATCTGAATCGTACATCAGGTTAAAGCTGAACAGGAAGCATCAAAAAAACATAAAAGAACCTTAGTTCCTCCAGTTTCTTGTGTTCTGTATTGTTGTGTAAAAGCCCAGAAGAGGCTGAGTTTTAGCCTGCTGGTCTATGCCTGACTAATCATATGCCCCAAGTATGCCTCTTTCCATTTTGGAGGGTGTAAAGCCACTCTTGGCTGCTAGAGTCTGCTCTTTACAGCTTATTGTTCTCAGTTGGCCATAATGGAAAGCCCCATAATAATTTGAATTAATTGGAAATAATTCTGTTCTGCAAATAATTTTTCAAAACCCATAGTGATCAGGATTAATTGGACATAATTAATTCAATTGCTTTCCTAGCAGAGCATGATTTAAATTACCTTGGTGTTGATCTTGGGTTGTTTAAATGATTCCCAGGCTTTGAGAATAAGCTGGAAGAAATTATGTCTTTGTGCAACAAGGGAGACTGTTTCTCCCCTTGCTGGTCTGTAGTTTGTTCCCTCCTGCCTTTTGTTCCAGCCTTCTCTCTTCAAGGCAAACTTGAAATCTGTCAGCCCCTATGAGAATGTAAGAGCTGCTGGAATACTCTGTTAATCCATTGCTGCTGACAGCAGTATTTACCTGCTGCTTCTTCTGCTGAGGGACTGCAGTGAGTTCTGCTCTGACTACTGTAGGGTTATGAAATAACCATGAGGGGAATCCAACAGGAGCCTCCAGTGATAGGTCAAAAGCAAGGGGGATGATCAAATATCAGGGACTGGAAGGCAACCAGTTCTCTGCACGCTTAACTAATTCACTGAATTGTGTGGCTGTATTGCCCTCTAGTGACCATGGCAAGACCTTCTGTAAAAATACGTAGTTCTGCTGGGAAATAAAAGCCCTGCTACCAATTGTTGTTCCCACACTATTGAGAAGAGGCTTATTTATGCAGTACTTACTCACTCAGCGCTGCTTTCTGGTACAATGGTCTGTGGAGAACATTAGCTCACATTATCTATAGTAAGGTGTACAGTTTATGTCCTATAAGGGTATCTGTGCTTGTTAATAGCATCAAAAACAGCAGAGCCAGAAGCATTTCCACGCTATACTGTTATAGCACTATAATTCTACTTTCAACATCCTGTGGAATCCTGGGTTTGCGGTTGAGGGAGGGGCATTTATAATTCTCAACCAGAGACCTCTTTGGCCTCAGTAGACTACAGACCCCAGAATTCCACATGACATTGACAGTGCAATAACAGCACTATAACAAGTGTGCTGCGGAAAAGCCCCAAGAGCACCTTAAAGAATAACAAAACAAAGCACAGCGTGAATTTCACATAAGCAAAAAACTGCTTGACCAGACATTGAAACAGACAGTGAAGATGATGGCTATATCCACAATTTGGGAAGAGGTGTAAAAATGAAGTGTTGGTAAAATACATGATGGTCAACAGCTGAGATGATCTGGCAGCCTCACCCACCACATTTTCGCTCAAGATATCCAAGTGGCTTGAGTGCACCTGCCCACTTTTCTGAAACTAGGAGTTATGGAAATGCCAGTTCTGTTTTCTACAAATAGCTGTTTGGGATGATTTGAGGTGCAGAATAAAGCAAAATAGCAATTACATGGAGAATCATGCCACCTGGAGATAAATGTCTCCAGTTTGGGATGCAGAAAAATTCTAGTGATGCAGGGTGAATACATAGCAGCCCAGGAGGAGGAAGCAGAAAACCTACTCTGTGGTACATAAGTCAGTCAATAGAAGTGAACAAGATTCAATCACTACTTAGCCTATAGATTTCTACCTATGACCAAGAATGCCTTTGTGTTTTTGTGGGAAAAGAAGGCTGGACATTAAAGCAGCAATTAGCATTGCATAACATATCATTAGGAAAGGTGAAAAATTCTGTGCTGTTAACAGGTCAAAGTAAAAAGCTGTGTGACAGAATCAGCAAGGTATCAGGTCTGCACTGGTTGCTGCATACCTAGGAGTCTAGTTGTCAGAAGGGGAAAGTCAGGATACAGCAACCTTGCACTGGGGTCACGGAAGAGAGTTTCTCATGCTCCTCTGCATTTGCTTCAGAGTATTTGAAGTAGAATGTTCTGATTACAGTTAACATCTTGGTATGGTGTATGCCAACTAGCAAAACCACCTCAGAGCATTCCTTGTCTAAGAAAGCCCTGTGAAATTGATGGGTTTGTCATAAGCTGACAGGTGACTTGCTTGTAGGCACATGCACATACATAGTACATGCCACAGATTGGTTGCAGTGATTAGCAATTATGGGGGGTTCAGAGGATGAGATTTCCCTAAAATCTGCTCTGGCTTGCAGCCACATACACTTACTGTCAACATTTTGGAAGGCTGATAATTTGTAAACCCCGAGCAGAAGATACATGATCCCCAGAATGTGACACCTTAACAGTGATCTTTTTTAAAACCTGTATTTTATTTTCAGGGGGGACTTTGCTGCAAAATGGACAGACCACTGCTGAGATCCAGGAAGAAGTGGCTCTGACCAATCTCGGCAGCAGCTCTGCAGCCAGCAAGAGGCACAGTGCCGGTGATAAGATGCACTTCCCCCGCTCCAATCTGCAGACAATCACTCCCTTGGGTATGCTGCGTTCTGCGTCCTGTTTGTTTAATGAGGCACAGGTTAACTCTCCAGTCAGTGCCATGGTCATAATTAAGATCCTCTGCTGTGGTTCTTCCCTGCCCCTTCACACACACTCACATATGTACACACAGACACATCTGCTTTCTCTCTCCATTGGCCAATTCTGGTATAAAACTTTTGTAAGGCTATGATCTAATGCGGGGTGGGCACAGGATCCCTAGTTAAATGCATGAGCTTTATTCGGTCACTTATGAATAAAATGATTGCTTGTGAATAAAACAATAAATGACATACTTCCATTGTTAAGCAGTCCAGACCTGTCCTAGCAGGCATAATCTCACAGGCAGCAAGTTTGCATTTCTCCCTATGAAAAATTTGCATTTAAAATTTAGTTTTTAAAAGTAAGTCTTTTTCTAGTCAGACAAAATACCTTTAAAAATTTAAATGCACTCTCCATTTTTGTATGTATCAAATATGTGTTTCTTCCCTAGGCAGCTATGGTATTTAGTTATTTATCAAAGTTTTTGTTTCTGTTTATATGTTGCCATCATGGGTAAAGTACATGACACTTTACCAGGGTGGGAACAGTGCAACTTTCTAGATGTTGTGGAACTGCGACTCCTAGCAGCTTTAGCCAGCATAGGTATATTCAGATTTACAGTTTCAAAACATATGGAGGGCCACCTAAATCTCCTCTTTGCTGTAGAGCATAAAAAGACAAGACCCTGCCTCATAGGGTTTACAGTGTAAGATTTGACCTAGTTGAAATAACAGAGGAAGAAGGGACAAGGAAACAATATAGGATGTCATCAGTTGCATGTACTTAGACTTGGTTACAGGTGGCGTTACAGTGGGGTTATGACAAAAACCTCATGGGGGGAAATGAGGGATTTGGAGTAAGTGAGCAGTATGGTATCACACAGGTTTTCCTGGAAAGCAGTTTGCAATGACATGGGGCAGCAAGAGAGAAAAGCAGAGTCTTGAGAAAGAAAGAGCCCTTTGAATGATGGAAGTAGAGGATCTGGGAGAGCAAAGATCAAAAACAGGAATATACTGGCACATAATAACAGACAGGTCAGAGGGCACAAGGCCACGAGGGGCTTTGATGATAAAAGTGGGAGGTGGGGTTGTGCTAGTTCTAGGAACAGGCAGGAAACCAGTGTAGTGGTTTAAGCAGAGGTGTCACCTGAACAGAGCAGAAAGAGTGGTGAATGGTTTTGACAACAGACCAGTAGAGAGATTTGAAGAGACCAAGGGGAGACAGTGGAGACTAGATACTGCAAGAGTTGAAGTAGGCATTGGAGAGAGAAAGAGAGAGAGAGATGGTCATGAGAACATGGACCAGAGGTTTTGCTGAGGAAGTGGAAAAGAAGGGTTGTGTATTGTTTCATTAGTTTAAAGAGAGAAGCTATACAATTTAGCTGTGTACTGAATATGGAGAAATAAGGTAATGCCTGCACAGGCTCTCTTGGCCCTTCCTTGCTCCAGTATGTGACTGCCCTTTGTGAAATTTTCAAGATAAGAGAGCTGCAGCTGCCATGCTCTTTTTTATTCCTCACAATCTGCTAGACTTACTAGGGAAGGAAAGGGGAGTGGTAAAGTTCCTTGAGAAGTCTCTTCCAACACCATGAGAATGTTGCAGAGAAATCCTCTTAAATTGGAATGATACATAACTTTAATCCTGAATACCACTCCCAAATAGTTGATTAGGTTTGATGCAAATATTCTAAGAAGATTAAAATGAGGTAGTTGAAACTAGGTGTTTCCACTGTATTATGAAGCAACAGCAGAGTAACACATTTATCAGCATTTGCACACGTGCATTTATAAGTGTTGTTTTTAATTAATCACCTAAAATGCACAGATGTTAATTCATTTTAAATGATAAACTAGCTTATCCCCTCCCCCAGTATTTTCTCTTTCCCACTCCTCGCGCTATAAAGGTGAACATTCTCTAAAGCAATTTCCCTCTATTTCCATAATTCATATTCTTCAGTGTTTCTCCTACAAACTTGTCACGTGATGTAAGAAACTTTGTTTGCCTTAAGTATATGAACAGGGCAGTTCCTGAGTATCAAGTCTGCCCACTTTTATACACCTCTGCCCAATGTGCAGGCAAATGTCATTCAGGAAGTGGCCTTCACTTGGTCGTTGAATTGCATCTGGAAGTAGATCAGTGACAGATAAAAATCTTGAATGGCTGGAGAGAGAGAAAGTCAGTGTGGTTAGTTCCACATAATTACCTGGATGCTATCTTGAACCATATGACACTTCTGAAAGCCTTACAGATGCGTTTCACAAAACACAGTGTCAACGTCTATAGATATATCTGGTTCAGGGTCTGACTTAGGTATCAAATGTTACTGTCTGAAGACCCTCATACCACCCTGAACTCACCCAATCTTACCATGATTTTAGAAGCTAAGCAAGATTGGGCTTGGTACTTGGATGAGAGCTTGCCAGAGAATACCAAAGATCCGCAGATATGAGTAGAAAAGAATCCAAAATCCTGGGGAGTTACTGCCGGTCAGTGTTGATAGTATTATGTTAGGTGGACCAGTGGTCTGATGGCTTCCTGTTTTTTGTTTAACTAGACATCTCTAAATTTGCTCAAGAGTCCTATCTTTTCTAGTCTCTGCTTGATACCTGTTTTTCTATACTTAAAAGTATTGTCACTGGTGTAATATATTGTATAATGACTGGATGATCGATAAAGAGGCTTTAGCGAATATCCAAGTGCAAAACTGAAATGTGAAGCTAGCCTTCTACAGGAATATTATGTATATGCTGTGAAGTATAGAGGCAGGCTCTCATCTCCTTTCAGGAAAGGGTGAGTTTGGAGAAGTCTTCCTGGCCAAGGCAAAAGGCATTGAAGACAATGAAACTGAGGTGCTGGTTCTAGTCAAGAGCCTCCAAACCAGGGATGAACAGCTGCAGCTCGACTTCAGGCGGGAATTTGAGATGTTTGGCAAACTGAACCACAGTAATGTGGTGCGACTTCTTGGACTGTGCCGGGAAGCAGAGCCTCATTATATGATTCTAGAATACGTGGATCTGGTAAGAACACCTTCAGTTGTTGCAAAAGACTTTTTTGATGTCATGTTTTAGGTCTGGGCTACTATCTCCTGGCAAATGTTGGAAGAATCAATCAGAGGGACACAATTGGTAGTGAAAGGCCTTTTGATAGCAGTGATGTGTTTGTTGGATAAAGTTATCAGTGGCAAATAAAATAGGTGATACTTTGCTATCAGCTTTTGGAGGCAGACAACAGCAGCTTAAATAGAAATTTCACCCCTTTAGACTGATAGCTGAATTTGCTGCAGAGAGAGAGCTTGAATTCTGTAGAATAAAGTTGTCTTATATGTGAAAGAGATTCACCACCATTTGGTCTCTTACAACTTTTCAAGGATAGGGATAAAGGATTGTAAAATAATATAGGTAAGAAGTACCTTACTCAGAAGTTAATAAAAATCATATCTGACATCCATAGAGATAGGTTGAATTCGACATAAATATTAAATAGCTGCATCTAGACTGAAGCAGTAATACACTAGAGAAGAGGCAACCATGCCTAGGTAGAGATTAGTACTATTCTGCCTGTCTGCCTGTCTCAAGATTGTTCCTGCATGTTTCTGAAAACAGCATTTTTTTCCCTTCTAGGGAGATCTGAAGCAGTTCCTGAGGATTTCTAGAAGTAAAGATGAGAAACTCAAGCCTCAACCCATTAGCACAAAACAGAAGGTAAAATGGCAAAGTATTTCTTCACCAGGAGATCTTTAAGCTTCAAAATGTAGAGAAGTTTTTCACTTGTGAAAGCGGGAATGAAACAGAGCCACTGTCCTAGGAGGGGCAATAACTGCATCATTCAGTAGCATTCACTAGGCAGTTCAGCAAGGTATACAGGCTAGAGTAGGGGTGGACATCCAAAAGGTGATGAAATACTGCTGCCATCATACCTTACACTAAGCAGACTGGCTATGATTCATAGGAAATGGAGTTCAACCTGGTGTGTTAGGATAACTGGTTCTCCAGCTGTAAGAGAGACTTTTCTTGCAACCTTTTAACTGAAAGGTGGAGAAAGTGTGGCTCATGGACCACATGCAGGCCCTAAATTCCACTTTTGCAGTTTCTGAAGCCCCAATTTTTTTATTTTATTTTATTTTTTCAGAGTAGTTAGGTGATTTACGCCCACTGCACAGAAAGCCCTCCCCCATATGCAAAATGTGAAAACCATTCTAGAAACCCGCCCCCCCATGTATGTCTGGTTTTGTTTGAATCCCTCTCCAGATAGTGACAGGAAGTGATGTAATGTCACTTCCAGTTGTCATTTTGAAAGAGTCTCTGAAATAAAATCAGAGTATTGTGGTATGCTGGAGTAGCATGTGGCCCACAGGGGCAGGAGTAGAGGGATAGAGTTGGCCCTCACACAATTGCCAATCTGTCCTTTATCCCCTTCTTTTTCACTTCCCTTATCCTTCTATACCACTCCTCTAACTGGTTCAAAACAGCCCTGCCTACTGAGTTGGCCTTTGCTAAGGAGTGCTCCTTGCAGGTGAGTTTGGCTCAGTTTCAGTGTTACCTAAGCAGTATAGCTGGCACAGAAACAGGGCCCATTTCTGGCAGTCCATACAAGACTCAGAGGGTCACAGGGCAAAACATCAACCTCTGCACCTGCTGTTGTTGATCACCTCTGTTTTAAGTTAGGCCAGTTAAACCCTTTCGTTTTGGAGGGAAGACATGTTGGTGTGATCGAAGTCCCACTGAAATGGATGGATTCTGCTTTGGATGCATTGTTCCTGTTAAGAGCTCTCCACATTTTTAATTTGGCTTGAGGCACTGCTGTGAATAAGAACAACTGGATCTGGTATCTGGGAGTACCCTGGAAATGGGTTGGATGTGTTTGCTTCGTGTGCAGCAGAGCAGTGGGGGAAGTAACTGGGGATGCAGGAAACTTTCCAGGTGTAGTAAGGATATGAAAGAGATTAGTGATAGCACTAAGATGGAATGAGCTGGAGTAGGCAGGAAAGAGCAGGGTTATAACATGTATATGAGGAACAGAGACAGAGAGATACTTAAAATTATTTGTCTGCCTATTGCACTAAAAATAATCTGCAAACTTATAGAAATGCCCAAGAGGAAAGTATGTCTCTGTCATTAATATTTTATAATATTCTCAGGAATGTTGATGGTACACACTAGGAGCCATAGGAATGGCTCCTTCCCCACTGCCAGTTACGGGGTTATGTCATATATTGATAGTATCTATTCAAGCAGGTGCCTGCCTTTTCCCTACAGGTATCCTTCTGCTGCCAAGTGGCACTGGGGATGGAGCATCTTTCCAACAACAGATTTGTACACAAAGACCTGGCAGCTCGGAACTGCCTTGTCAGCGCACAAAGGCAGGTGAAGGTGGCAAGCCTGAGCCTCAGCAAGGATGTTTACAACAGGTGAGGCATCATGTGGGTCTCCTTTGTGTGTCTGGGCTGGCAGCAGTGTTTCATGTTTAGTGCAAAGCTGATTTGCCTTTTCTCTCCCCACAACCAGCGAATACTATCATTACCACCAAGCCTGGATCCCACTGCGCTGGATGCCCCCAGAAGCTGTCTTGGAGGATGAATTCTCCACCAAGTCTGATGTCTGGTCATTTGGGGTTGTCATGTGGGAAGTATTCATGCTGGGTGAAATGCCATATTCCAAGCTGGCAGATGAAGAGGTGCTAGCAGGTATGTGAAATGATCGCTGATGCTTTTTTCCATGGCCTAGCAAGATAGGTGAAGTCCTGTATGGACATTGTGTGCTTCATACTAAGTCCTGCTAGCCAAATGGCTCTTCTGTTCATTGAATAAAGAATTAAGAGACCAAAAAAGAAAGGAAAGACACTTCAGTAAGTTTAGAAGTCTGCTACAAATGAGAAGGAGGTGTTTAAGCATTGTACATTGAAAACGCAAAAAACTCTGTAACCTGCTTAAATTATGGACTTTTTTCCCAAATAATTTTTGGTGCTGCGACATTTAGCTGACTAATTGGTTTATTTAATTTTTTAGAACATTTGTATAAACTTCAAAGATGTGTCTCATTGACTCATCTGCAGGCTTTAAAAATTCTTTTTTATTTTTAATACAAATACTTAAAAGAAAACTGTTGGTGACAAGCATGGCATTCAAAAGGCATTTCTTCCTCAATGTAAGAGAACAGGAATGTCTCTTCTGACATTAATCTTGTTACAAAACTTACAGTACCCTTTAAAAACAAAGTGTGCTTTTTGCTTTTTTTAGAACTGTTACTTTTTTCTCAGATGCAAATTTATGCAAATTTGATCAGGATACCAAGCAGTAATTATTTTGCAGAATTAACCAAGGTGACAGCTCAAGTCATTCTGTTGTGGTCTGGGGCATCTAAGCTTTACCCAGGCATTGTCAGCATGCTTTCAAACCTATCTTATCTCTCAAGAACCAAGAACTTGCTCTGAATGTAAGACGAGATTCTTAGATGCTGAAAACTTTGGTTAGTGCACCATACTTTTGCAAGCAGTATTCACTGACCTTTGTAGAGTGGCAAAATCTTCATAACCACAGAAGGTACAATGTGAAGATACATTTGCAAGAAGAGTTCACCTTTACATCCTTTCTTTTAAAAGGCTACTTTGTTCCCATTGAAATAAAGAATGAACAGAGAACTTGTGGCTGTCCACATGTTGGCAATATTAGCCAGAGGGCTAATGGGAGTTGTAATTCAACAGCATCTGGACATACTGGAAACTTTCTAAAATGAAGTAAACAGGATTCAAATTCAGGAATAGAATGCCACTTGCAAATCTCAGGTGTTCTGCTTATAGAATGTTTGGGGATTGTGAAATGCTGCATGTACAAATCTCCCCAAATTTCTTCCACTGAAATGACAGTTGCAGGCCTTATGTAGGTTTGATAATACTATATGTTTTACAAAATCTGCTGATTTAACTCAGTGGAGCTTTCTTCTGACTAGCCTGATACAGGTTTGTGCTGTAACAAATCGAAATACAAATTGGGGTGTTCTGTGTTCTAAACTCACTGGGCGGTCCTGAGCAGAGCACATGCTTCTTCTTCGTGGTCTCTGTGCCTCATACATTAGGAGCTTTCGCGCCTGCGCGGTCGCGTTCGGAAGATTCTAGAGCTCGTTAGCTTTGGCGGGAATCCCTCCCCCACGCCGGTGCTGTGCATGCTCCTCCCGCCGACTAACGGTCTCTCCTCAGTTCTTTCTTGTCCGCCTCAGCGTACAGAAGGTTCTGCTTTGTTGGCTTGCTTTTCGATTCGGGTTTTTGGTGTTTTCGACTTTTGACTACCCCTCACGGATTTCGGACTTGGCTTGGTACTTTCTCGATCGGTTTTGACCTTTTTCTGGCTTTGACTACGATTTCGGATTTCGGACTGTGTTTGGCGTTCTCGGACTCTTGTTTCTTTCCTTGCGCCCGGTTTATGTCGGCTCTCTTCAAACACTGCGCCTCCTGTGGAAGGAAGGTCACTCTCTCTGACCGACACTCAGTGCCTGATTTGTTTGGGTGAGGGGCACAACGTTCAGGCCTGCCCCATTTGCAGAGAGTTTACGCATCAGACTCTCTGCAACAGGGCGGCAAGGCTTAAATCCCACTGTTGGGAGGAGTCTCTTCGTGTCCAGAGATCCGAGACGATGGCCGAGAAACGCCTGTCCTCTTCTTCTTCGGCAGCAGTGGTGGCTGCCGTGCCCTCGAACTCGTCGGTATCGGTACCGGGCTCGGTACCGATAATGAAGTTGCCGAGGATACCGAAGATCTCGGCAACTTGGGCACGTGAGGACCCTGCGGGCTCGCAGGCCTCAACCACCTCCTCCAGGCCGTTGACCGCGGCCCAGAAGAAGCGCCCCGCCACCGAGGGCCTGGGGAGAAGAAGAAGAAGAAGAAGAGAAAGGAGAAGCGGCGCTCTTCACCGACGGTGGTGCGACCCCCGACTCCACCATCCACCCAGCCCGCCGAGGAACCTCAACTGATGGAGCTCCCTGTGGAAGAGGAGCCTCCAGAGGAAGAGGAAGTCCTTGAGGTGTCGGACGAGGAACAGGCCGTGCAGGCCTCGCCTCCTCAACCGCCCGAGCTGATCGCGGAGATCACTCCGCCGAGTCGCCGTCCACCCTCGGCAGAACGCCGAGAGGAGGCTGTGGTCAGGCAGCGCCCAGCCTCTCGACGCGACCACTCCCGCTTGCCGGAGCAGCGGGCCAGGCCTCCATCCCCGCAATATCGGGAGATGCGCCTGGAGAGGCGTCGCTTGGGTGAGAGCGCCTACTCTCCTGCCTACCTTGGGAGGTACGCCCAGGAGCAGGTGTGACACGAGCCGGCCGGCTCATACTGTTTGTATTCGCTGTCTTACAGGGACCGGTACCACCCAGATCCAAAGTACTGGTCACCTCGTCGCCGGTCTCGCTCGCCACCGGGGGAGGCTCACTACCCCCGCTATGAGAGGTCACCACTGCGTCGTTCGCCGAGTCGCCGTCGGTCCCCAGAGCCCTCACCCCGCTACAGAGCCATTTCTCCACCACCGCGGACGACAGCCACAGCTACCCGCCCGACGCCACAGCCCACCGTCACCCAACCGGCGGTAGCTGCGACTTCTACCACGCAGGCGGCACACGGAGCTAGGTCCGCGGTCGTGCCCCTGCAGGTGACTCCGATACCGGTCACGACATCGACCACATCAGTACCGACGCATCCTGCAGCTCCAGCTGTCACCCTGGCACCCCCGGCCCGTAGGCCGGCCGAGGAGAAGGAGGGGGAGAGGTTGCCATCACCATCCGGCGACTCTTACAACTCGGACTCTGACTCTGCTGAGTCCACCCCTTCTTCTCATGAATCCCCCCCGCTGGGGTTCGGAGAGCCAGGCCTGGAGTCTGCACCGGAGGACGTCCGCCAGTTTTCGGCGATCCTCCTCCGGATGGCCACAGCCCTTGGCCTGAAGGTGACCGAACCTGCTCCTCAAGCCCAGGACCCGGTCTTCCAGTACTTGGAAGTTCGCCCACCATCGACCGCACCACTGCCATTCCTGCCAACTCTGGTGGAAACGATGAAGCAGCCGTGGGCGAAGCCGGCGTCAGCACAGCCTATCCCACATAGGCTAGAGCATCTCTACAGGACCCAGAAGGAGAACGCGGAGTTCCTCTTCAATCGTCCTGTACCGAACTCTATTGTGGTCGAGTCGGCTCAAACGAAAGGGGGCAACCGAGCGCATACCACCCCTCCGGACCGTGAAGGACGGAAGCTCGATGCCTCCGGCCGAAGATTCTATTCGGCATCGTCCCTGGTGACCAGGACAGTGAACACGATGGCATGCCTCACGGCGTACCATCGGAACCTCTTTGACCGACTCACTCCACTCCTTGCTGACTTGCCGGAGGAGTCACGCGCCTCAGCCACACAGGTCTTTGGCGAGGCTGTTGCGGTGGCTACACAGCAGATCGCCACCTCGAGGCACGCCGTGGAGGCTACCTCGAGGGTGATGGTCGGTGCCGTAGCTCTCTGACGCCACGCGTGGCTCCGGTCCTCTGGGCTTCAGGAGGACAGCCGTTGGCGGATTGAAGATCTACTGTTCGATGGCGAAGGGCTCTTCCACGCCTCCACCGACGAGGCTATGGATCACCTCGTCAAGGCCCGACTGACAGCGAAGAAGATGGGCATCAACCAGCCTGCCCAGTCTCGCCGCTCTTTCCAGCCGAGGCCTACGTGGAGAAGGTCCTCCTCTTCATCGGCGTACCAGCCGCGGTCCCCGCGGTCGACCGCGTCGAGGCCGTCGACGTCTTCGGCTTCGAGGAGGCTTCCCAGACGACGCCCATCTTTGTCGTCCAAGAAGTCGTCCTCGGGAGCGAAGTCCCGGTTTTGATGGCCTTCGCAGGACTCCACCCGTGCCATCCTTCGCCCTTCCGATAGAACTGTTCCACCACCCGAGCCTGGCCGGGCACCTCGACTGCTGGCGGGAGATCACTGCGGACTCCTGGGTACTTACCATCGTCCGCCTGGGGTACGCCATCGAGTTCCAGGATATTCCGCCACGAGTTGTCTACTATTGCACCCCGGCCAGCTCGGCTCTACTGGAAGAGGTCCAGTCCCTCCTCGAGAAGGGAGCGATCGAGAGGCTCCCGCCTTCAGCCAAGACCACCGGCTTCTACTCGAGGTACTTCACGGTGCCGAAGGCGGACGGATCCCTGCGGCCCATCCTAGATCTCCGAGGGGTGAATGAATACATCCGCCCCAAGAGGTTCAAGATGGTCACGCTGCCGTCGGTCCTCCTCTTCCTCCGCCGAGGGGACTGGTTTGCGTCCATAGACCTCAAAGACGCCTATTTCCACATCTCGATCCGCCCGCAGCACAGGAGATACCTTCGGTTTGCGATCGACGGCACCAGCTACCAGTTCTGGGTGCTGCCGTTCGGACTTTCCACCGCACCACGGGTGTTCACCAAGTGCATGGCTCCGGTCGTGTCCTTCCTGCGGGCGAAGGGCGTCTCCGTCTATCCTTACCTGGACGATTGGCTATTGGTGGCGTCCTGCAGACAAAAACTGTACAGGTACATTCGTCGGACTTTGTCCCTTCTCACTCAGCTCGGACTCAGGGTCAACCCCAAGAAGTCCCATCTCGAGCCCACTCGGGTTCTCGACTTCACCGGGGCGACCCTTGACTCTGTATCGGCAAGGGCCTTCCTCCCAGACGAGAGGGTGCGGATGCTTCATCGGGCGGCATCCGCTGCCTTCGAGGCCTCGATGGTGTCAGCGAGGAGGATCCAACAACTCCTCGGCTACATGGCCTCGACCACCGCCATAACCTACCTCTCCAGGTTACGCGCTCGGCCGCTCCAGCACTGGTTCGTCAGGGCCTTCAATCCACTCAGGGACGACCAGCGCCGCTGATACCGCCTGCCCCAACAGGTACACCGATCGCTCCTGTGGTGGCAGTCGTACAGGAACCTCCTGTCAGGCATGCCGTTCCGCGAACCCAGGCCGTCGGTCACAATAACGACGGATGCCTCGCTCTTCGACTGGGGAGCGCACACCGGGGATCTCCGGGTCCGAGGCCAGTGGATGGACGACGAGCTGTTCCTCCACGTCAACTCTCTTGAACTGTTGGCGATCCACAAGGCCCTGAGAACGTTCTGACACCTGGTCATGGGCCTCACGGTGTTGATCCTCACTGACAACATGACGACGGTCTGCTACATGAACAGGCAAGGAGGGACGCACTCCAGCATGCTGCTGGGCATTACCCTCGAACTTTGGAACTGGTGCGTCCCGCTCCGGATACACCCTGTGGCGGTTCACCTGGCGGGGCAGGAGAACACCATAGCGGACTCGCTCAGCAGGGACACCACTTCCCACCACGAGTGGTCCCTGTCCGATGAGGCCTTCCAGATGCTTCGGAACCGATGGGGCGAGCCGACCATCGACCTCTTCGAGACCAGCCAGAACGCGAAGTGCCACCTGTTCTGCTCGAGGGCCGGCCACAATCGCCACTCCATCGGCGACGCATTCCAGTTTCCGTGGGACGAAGGGCTGATCTACGCCTTTCCTCCGTTCCCGCTCCTGGGCCGCGTGATCGCAAAGATCATCGCGGACCGGGCGGACGCGATCCTCGTGGCGCCCTACTGGCCAAGGCAGCACTGGTTCGGACCCCTGATCGAGGCTGCCCAGGGCAGGACTCTCAGGTTTCCCACGGTACCGGACCTGCTGTCGCACTCCAACGGACTGGTGTTGCACCCGGACCTGGCGGTGTTGGCCCTCCGTGCCTGGAGGATATCGCCCTAGACGACCCAGCCATCGGGAATGTCTTGACCGCGGCCAAGAAGGAGTCCACGCGAAGGAACTACCACTACAAGTGGCAGCGCTTCGTGACCTTTGCCGAGGGACGTCGAGAGCCGGTATCGCCTGTCACCCTGCGTACCGTGCTCCACTTCCTCCTCCATCTCCTCCATTTTATGATAGAGTTGCTTGCTTGATAGATGAAGATGCTTGATAGATGATAGATGAAGGGAATGCTGTGGACATAGTATATCTTGATTTCAGTAAGGCCTTTGACAAAGTTCCCCATGACATTCTTGCAAAGAAGCTAGTAAGATGTGGGCTGGACAGGGCTACTGTCAGGTGGATTTGTAACTGGTTGACTGACCATACCCAAAGGGTGGTCACCAATGGCAGATTCTCATCCTGGAGAGAAGTGACTAGTGGGGTGCCACAGGGTTCTGTCTGGGCCCGGTGCTGTTCAATATCTTCATTAATGACTTGGATGAAGGAATAGAGAGCACGCTGATCAAATTTGCAGATGACACCAAATTGGGAGGGGTTGCTAATACGCCTGATGACAGGATCAAAATTCAAAAGGACCTGAACAGATTGGAGAGCTGGGCCAAGGCTAACAAAATGAACTTCAGCAGAGAGAAATGTAAGGTCCTACACTTAGGCAGAAAAAATGGTATGCAGAAATATAGGATGGGGACACGTGGCTGGCTAACAGTACGTGTGAAAGGGATCTAGGAGTCTTCATAGACCACAAGCTGAACATGAGTCAGCAGTGTGATGCGGCAGCCAAGAAGGCCAACGCAATTCTTGGTTGCATCAATAGGAGTATGGTGTCTAGATCGAGGGAGGTATTGGTACCACTCTATTCTGCATTGGTTAGACCTCATCTTGGATACTGTGTCCAGTTCTGGGCACCCCAATTCAAGAAGGATATGGATAAGCTGGAGCAGGTCCAGAGGAGGGCAACCAAAATGGTGAGGGGCCTGGAAGCCATGCCCTATGAGGACAGACTTAGAGAGCTGGGTATGTTTAGTCTGCAGAAGAGAAGGTTGAGAGGGGACATGATAGCCATGTTTAAATATTTGAAGGGATGTCATGTCGAGGAGGGAGTGGGCTTGTTTTCTCCTGCTCTTGAGACCAGGACAAGGAGCAATGGATGCAAGCTGCAGGAGGGGAGATTCCGCCTGAACCTCAGGAGGAATTTCCTGACAGTCAGGGCTGTCTGGCAGTGGAATGTGCTGCCACAGAGTGTGGTAGAGTCTCCTTCTTTGGAGGTTTTTAAGCGGAGGCTGGATGGCCACTTGTCGGGAGTGCTTTGAGGGTTTTCCTGCATGGCAGGGGGTTGGACTGGATGGCCCTTGTGGTCTCTTCCAACTCTACATTTCTATGATTCTATGATCTCCGGCAACAGGGCCTGGCCTTCCCGTCGCTCAAGGTCTACCTCGCTGCGATCGTGGCATACCAACCGTCACGATCCCCGTCGGCCGCGCTCTTCAGGGATGGTACCGTCAAGCAGTTCCTGAAGGGCCTGCAGCACCTCTACCCCCCGGTATCGCCGCCGTGGTCGCTGTCATTGGTACTGTCCCAGCTGACGAGGCCGCCCTTCGAGTCCATGACCACGACGGATGACTGGCTGCTCGCGATGAAGACCGCGTTCCTAGTGGCCGTCACCTCTGCCAGGCGGGCGGGAGAGTTGACGGCGCTACGGTGCGATGAACCATACTTGGTCTTTCATCGGGACAAGGTGGTCCTCCGGCCTGACATCTCCTTCCTGCCGAAGGTGGTGTCCAGCTTCCATTTGAGCCAGGACATCATCCTGCCGGCCTTCTACCCGGACCCGACGACACCTCTGGAGCGGTCCCTCCACTCCCTGGACGTGCGTCGGGCGCTGGCCTTCTACAAAGACAAGACTGCAGCCTACAGACAGACACCCCACCTGTTTGTCTGTTATGGCAGGTGCCGGAGAGGCCACAAGGTATCCACCCAGTGCTTCTCTAAGTGGGTGGTACAGACTATTCAACTGGCGTACGAGCTTGCCAGGAAGCTTCCGCCAGACCTGCTTCGGGCCCACTCCACCAGGGCCGTGGCGACATCTGCTGCCCTCCTGCAAGGTGTCGACCTGTCGGAACTCTGCCGTGTGGCGACCTGGTCCCAGCCGTCGACCTTCGTGTGCCACTACAGGCTCGACTGCCGTTCCAGGAGAGATGCCTGGTTTGGATGTGCTGTGCTGTCTTCTGTACTCTAGGATCTGGGACCTGACCCACCATCCTACTGGTAAACTACACAGTCTCCTAATGTATGAGGCACAGAGACCACGAAGAAGAAGAACAGGTTGCTTACCTGTAACTGTGGTTCTTCGAGTGGTCATCTATGCCCTCATACATCCCCGCCCTACCTTCCCCTCTTTTTCAGGTCCCATCTGCTTCGGCGGACCAGAACTGAGGAGAGACCGTTAGTCAGCGGGAGGAGCATGCGCAGCACCGGCGTGGGGGAGGGGTTCCCGCCAAAGCTAACGAGCTCTAGAATCTTCCGAACGCTACCGCGCAGGCGCGAAAGCTCCTAATGTATGAGGGCACAGATGACCACTCGAAGAACCACAGTTACAGGTAAGCAACCTGTTCTTCTCCCTCAGCCATCCATCTCTGGTATAGGGATAATGGTAGTACAAGAAGATAAAATATGCAAACCATTTAAGAGTAACTCAAAAGCATTATTGAGATACTAAGTGCTGTTATTTTATCTGATATGGCAAGAAGCCTAAAGCACTGAAAGATAAGCTGCTCATCATGTCTAATCGCTGCTTGGATCTATTTTGACAGTGCTGGGTACACTGGGGTCATCAAGAAGATGAGAAAGAGCAAGAGGCCAGAGAAAACTGTGGGGCATGGGTGGATGGAAAAGTCGAGATCTGCAATTCATCTTTATAACTTTGCCACTTAATAGAGGGGTGGAGTGACTTTTCTGTGGGAAGGTGCTCAGTCTCCCCAACAGCAAGCAGGCAGACAGAACATGGGACGTTTACTTTCCTGGACTATTAATTCCCAGCATTCCTGAGCTAATAATGCTAGTGGGTTGCTGGCTGGTAGATTCTGAGAGTTGTAGTCTAGAATAACTTTTCTGAGCTCTGCAGATGGCATGTGTACATGCAGAATAATTTTTATGTCTGAAAAAGACAAAAGAGATGATCTGGGTCCATTTCAGTAGCATTCAAAGCTGCCATCATTTTACTGTGAGTCAGGAATAACAATCCTTTTCTACTCTGAAACTACAAAGATGGTTTAAATTGACAGTCCACCAAAACAGTTAGATGCTATCCAGTCTGATGTCTGGACCACACCATTTATGGACACTGCCAAATAGTAGCACATCCCATCTTGAATACTACTTGAAAATGTTGAACAGAGGAGTATCTATACTTTGTCATAGACAACACACACACTTCCTGTGGTTGGAAGTACTGTGATCAGACTCAAGCTGGGAAAAGTCTGATGTGCAGTTATTACGGCTTCATACACTGTGGCTGGAATCCTGTTGGGTTTTCATGTTTGTACAAAACATTACAGAACACCAGCTTTCAGCAGGATCTTGGGCTTCCCTTGACACAGTTAAAGCTTGAGGAGGACGTGTGCAGCCATGATAGCTGCTTAATGCAAATTTCCTAGTCAAAAAGAACAATTGTGGAACTAATGGAACTATTTTGAGTCCCCTCTTCAGATCTATTTTCCAGTAGGATCAAGAGAGAAGGAATTGAATAAGCTTAGGGGAGAAAGCAGGAGACTACACAGTACTTGCAAACCTCCTCCAAATCTGTATCCTGCTCACCAAAATCTGCCCATCTCATAAGTCAGGGGCGAAAATCCTGCACTTCCCTGCCTCCTGAAATGTACCAAAAGAGTAAATAGGTTAAAAATGCACAAATGCTACTCTGGAAGCCTTCTGGACTGATGATTCAGCACCTTCCCTGCACCTTGTTTTGCCCCCATCCCTCAAAGGAATGTTTATAAAACATTAAATAAGTCTCTGGCCACTGCTTGTGTTGTTGCAGCAGGTCCTTGAGAATGGAAGTCTCCCCCTACCGCTGTCTTAGCCAAACAACAAGCTTCTTGTTGGCCTATGCAGAGCTCCAAGATCTGTTTTGGAGAAGAAGAACCAGGATACAGTAAGCACTCTCACTGGGCCTAAAATACAGCTTGAAGTCACATAAAAATAAGGGCTCTACCATTGTTGAGATGCTTGGTACTGAACTACAGTGTTGAATGTGTGCTCCATACCAGGCCCTGGACATGGGAGTTGTGCTGGTCCTCACTCTCTGCTTTGTCTCTCTGTCTTTAGGTTTACAGTCTGGGAAGATGAAGCTTCCCCATCCAGAAGGTTGCCCTTCCAAGCTCTATAAGGTGATGCAGCGCTGCTGGGCGGCCAGCCCAAAGGACCGTCCATCTTTCAGCGAGATCGCCAACATGCTTGGAGAAAGCCCGTTGGAAAGCAGGGCGTGAGCAGGGACACTCTAGCCCCTGTTGCTGGAGATTGGGATTAGCTGAAACCTCGTTTTGGCATTTTGACTGTTACAGACTCTCAAGTGGGACCTAAGAGTTGAACCCCCAAAGGGACCATGGATTCTTACACTATTGGACAAAGGTTGTGGATGTCATCCCCCTTGATCTGAGGCCTCTTCATTAAGGCCCCATTCCCCTGCGCCTAACCAGGCTGCATGCCTCCAGGTTCTACCTCCAATATCCCAAGGCTAGTTAACAACATCCAAGAGATGAAGGGGGCTGGGAGCCACCATCACCACAGACCAAATTTATCTGTAAAAGACTGTGGCAAGTTTTTGGGGCTTCTCTTGTCATGGCACATCTAACTTTCCTCCCTCTCTCACCCAGCCTTTCTTTCTTGAATTCATTTTCTTGAATCCTCTTGAATTCTTCTCACAAAAAAGCACAGGCAGATTCTGCTATGGGAGACTCTTTAACTTGGGGAGGGGGAGCACAGTAAGGGGTGGGGTGGGTATCTGTTCTTTTGAGCGGTTCACAGGGTTTAGGGTGGAGGCCCCCACATGCCTGAAGTGAGGCTGGACAAGAGGAGGGCCCCTGATGTTATCATTGGGAGTCTGGCAGCATCCTTAGCTACAGACCCACATCCTTGTCTGTAGACTCTACAGCTTCCTGCCACATTCATCATCTCTGTCACTCCACAGTTGACCATTTCTGAACTTTGCTTATCTTCTCCTGCAACAGGATGCTTTGGGCAGCTGCCTGCCTTAGGTGGGTAGCCCCATCCAAAAGGAGTCGAGTGGTTCTTGTCCTTGGATGTATCCCTGCCATTTCTTTGGAAGTAGGCCCTTGCGCACAATCTAGTGTTCTCCCACACTGGAAAGGAGGCCCCTTCCTTATCTCCCACCACATGCTGTCCTCTTTCGAAGTCTGTGAGGAACCAGTATATTTATTATGCAGTGCTTCTATCTCTTTCTGTCTCCTCCTGGTCCTCTCAGTCTGTCAGGTCTTCTGGTACCTCCCAACATATCGGAACAAAGGAGCAACAAACACTAAGTGCCTGGCATATGAAGGAGATTTTCACTATCTTTCTTGACTATCCAATGCCGCCTTTTTATATGATGATTTGGGGCAATGTTTCTTTTTCCTTTCTTAATTTTTTTAATGTTGACACCTCTCAGCCTTAGTAATTTTTTTATATACATATGTTATTACTGGACGTGCAGCCTAGAGTCATTTTAGTTTCAGTTTGCTTGAGCGGAGGGGTAGACCAGCCAAGAGTTTTTTTTTTAAAGAAGAAATATGCTGCTTTCAATAAAGAGTCCCTCTGTTTTTACAAAAAAAAAAAGGGTAAACCAGGCCTGTGTTGCTTTTCTGCTTCTACCTTCCCTTTCTTGGTGGATCTTGCTATCAAGAACAGAGTTCTTACCAGTGATCATGGATACAGAGCTACTCAAGTCACTACAAGGCTTATGGCTTGCTTGCACAAGACCAGCAGAGTAGGGGCAGATTAATAAACCACACCAGTTCTTTTTTTTTTTCATATTTTGTTGCAGAGCACACCTTATGTGACACTATGGCTTTCTTGCAGATCCTTATCATGCTGCACTGTTACAGATGCTCCACTTTTAATTTCAGTGGCAACATCCTGTGGAATTCTGAGGTTTGTAGTTTAGTGAAGCCCAAGAGCTCTCAGGTTGAGAATTCTCAATGCCTCCCTAAACTGCAACTCCCAGGATTCCATTAGCTGTTGCCATGGCAGTTAAAGTAGACTATAATGCTATAACAGTACAGTGTGATAAAGCTCATAGTCACAGACAAGCCTCTATACTTAGAAAATAACAAACTTGATAGGTACACACTACAACTAGGAAGATTGCAGCACCTATGCAAACAATGACAAAAATGGAAGTGTCTAAGGAACCTTAGCGGGGCCTGCTACTTTTTATAAAATTACTAAAAAAGTTTGACCCACTAGGCCCTAGTTGAAGAAGGCAGAATGCAAAATTTTGCTGTCTTAAGTGTCATTTCATCAGTAGAATTCATGCAATTAGGTACTGGCCAGACTAAAGTTCAACTCACTTGGACCAACGCCCCTGATCTTATTGGGTGATTTCTCCTTTAGCTGAATGATTGCTGTTGAGGAGAAACTAGAGTGACACAGGTTTTTTCTCATCAGGATCTACTACACTTGAGATTCTCCAGAGCCAAAGAAATAATTAAAGGATCTGAGAAGTAGCGGGTTAGGACGATAACAGATTCTGAGCTACCCAGTAGCTGAGAATTTCAGTGAAAAAAATGTCCCAGCCAATTTTCAACCTAGAGGTCTCTAAATACTGCAGAGACTTTACCTTGGCTTGTTCTAACATACTACTATCAGTCAGCCTTCTTAGACAGGTAAAAACATATCCCTGACTCTCACCATTGCCTGTCCTTTTCAGTGAAGCATGATTGCAACATATGAACACATGTTTCTCTGCTGCTTGTATGTGCTTTATATAACCTCAGTTTTAGTACCTTTTCAAGGCACTACTGATAATTGTTACTGCATCCTCCCACTTTTAAAATCTGTTAATGAAATAAGTTCTACAGTATAGGCATTCTGTGACACAGTTTGCAACTGTGCAGGTGACAATATCTCCAAGTTTCAGTAGTTTGCCATGCAGTGGTTTTTTTTTTCTGTTTTGCCTTACAGACAAAAATATCTGGAACAAAACCTATCACTTTTTCCCCAAGGGTGTGTGTACGTACGTGTATGTTTTTGTGTAAAACAGGACAAAAAAAGCTCTGTGTTGTTTTTCAAATGAAACACCATGACAAGAACCAGAACTGATGTATTCTGGCCGACATTCTATTCAGTAGGACTGGCTAGACTAGATCAGTTGAATCAATTGTTGAATGATGAGTCAATACATAAATAAATCCCATTGATTTGGAAGCCATGCCCTGTGAGGAATGGCTTAGGGAACTGATTATGTTTAGCCTGGAAGAGAGAAGGTGAGGTGATAAGATAACCATCTTTAAATATTTGAGGAGATGTTGTATACAAAATAGAACAAGCTTTTCTTTTGCTTGTTTTGAGACTAGGACATAGAGCAGTAGATTCAAATTACAGGAAAAGAGATTTCACCTAAACATTAGGAAGAAATTTCTACCAGTAAGAGCTGTTTGACAATGGAATATGCAGCCCTGGGGTGTGGTGGAGTTTCCTTTGGTTTTTAAACTAGATGGCCATCTGTCAGGATTGCTTTGATTGTGTATTCCTGCATGGCAGGGGGTTGGACTAGATAGCCCTTGTGTCTCTTCCAACCCTATGATTCTATGATTGAATGAGTCAATTCTAAGCAGGACTAAGTGAGAATTTAAGCAGATTAGCTTCATGGGTGGGACATTTGAACTCTTACTGTGTTCAGAAAATAGAGGAAGTATTCTTTAAGCCTTACTCATAATCCTAAACATAATACCCTGCTATGAAACATCAGTACACTGGAATTACAGTGGGGTCAGAAAATATACATGCATTTTTTTAAAAGATGAAAAGATAAAAAATGAAATTTAAAAAGATGGTACATAAAGATGAATATATTTTTTATCATGCAGGCCTTAATGCAGGTATTTTTGTACATTTTTCTTGAGGTAACATGCTATCAGTTACTTTCAAACATATTTCTATGTTACATGGAAGCTGAAGGAACTAAATACCCTAAAGGGATGAGATCCAATCTGATTTTGGAAGCTAAATAGGATCAGTTCTGGTTAATACTTGGATGGTACAGCACCAGTGAATACGAGGTACTATGTACATTCAATTCAATTTATATTTCAGAAGAAGACACTGGCAAAAGCACCTGATCATTATTTGCCTAAGAAGACCCTATGAAATTCATGCGACTGCCATAAATCAGCAGGCAACTTGAAGGCACATATACACACACATGGAAGCTGGGCTTTTGGTCCACACCTAGGTAACAGATATATAACATTTTCTCTGTGTGATAGCTTCTCCCCTTCCTGTTTTTTAGTTTTAAGGTTTTTATTGGTACAACAGGAACAAGTGGATTATTAGTGCCAGTCCATACACACCTCCCAAATATTTTCTTCCCCATTCCTCCCAGCGGTTAATTCTATAATGGACAGTTCTTTCACATGGATTTGCATACGCCCATAGACATGACATCAAAGCCTATTGAGACATATCAACTTTGTACTAGAAATAGCACTGAACTTTTCTAGATATAACCTGGTGTTGTTCTTTGTGGTCTCTGTGCCTCATACACTGGGAGCTTTTGTGCCTGCGTGGTAGCGTTCGGAAGATTCTAGAGCTCGATAGCTTGGTGGGAACCCCTCCCCCATGCCGGTACTGCGCATGCTCAGCCCGCCGAGCAACGGTCACTCCTCAGTTCTTTCTTGTCTGCCGTTGCGAACAGAAGGTTCTCTCGTTAGCTTGTGCCTTTCTGCTTGATTCTTGGCTTTTTGACTACGGTTTTTGGATTTTGGATTTTGGACTAGTTTTCACGACTTCGGACTCCCCGCTTCCCCTCTTCTTCCTACTGTTTGTTGTATGTCGGCACTGTTCAAGAGTTGCACCTGTGGAAGGAAGGTCGCCCTCTCGGACAAACACCGTGAGTGCCTTTTTTGTTTGGGTCGAGGGGTACAACGTTCAGGCCTGCCCAGTCTGTAAGCAGTTTACTCACCAGACCCTCTGAAACCGCTCTGTGAGACTAAAGTCTCATTGTTAGAAGGAATCACTGTGCGCCCAGAAGTCCGAGGCCCACGGTGCCATGGCCGAGAAAGCGTCTCGTCTGACGACCTCTTCATCGGCGGCGGCGGCAGCTGCTGCACCTTCCACCTCATCGGTACTGGGCTTGGTACCGACCATGAAGCTGCCGAGGATTCCAAGGATTTTGGCTCCTCCAGCGTGGGAGGATCCTGCTTGCTCGCAGGCCTCCTCCTCCTTCTCCAAGCCACTGACACTGGCTCAAAAGAAGCGTCCTCCACTCAGGACTCCGAGAAGGAGAAAGAAAAGGAGAAAGGAGAAGAGATGCTCTCCCCAAAAGGAAACTCGTCTTCCGACACCTCCGCCCACCCAGCCTGCTGAGGAACCTGAAGAGCTCCCGGAGCAGCAGGAGGTCCTCAAGGTGTCCGACGAGGAGCAGGCCGTGGAGGCCCTGCCCTTGGAACTGCCGGAGCTTACGACTGCGGTTACCCCGCCGGATCGCCACTTGCCGACCGACCGCTGGGAGGAGGCTGTGGTCAGACACCTACCCTTGCCTTTCCATGGGGCCAGCCACTAGACACGGTGAGTCCCACTCTCCTGACCAGAGAGCCAGACCTCCATCCCCGCGACATTGGGAGATGTGCCTGGAGAGGCCCTACTCCGGGGACACCATATACACCTCCGCCTCCTACCTCAGTAGGTACAAGCAGGAGCGCCCTTGGCATGAGTCGGCAGGAACGTATTAATCATACTCCCTGTCGTATAGGGACCGGTACCGTCCCGATGTACGATACTGGTCACCACAACACCGGTTTCGTTCGCCTTTCAGAGAGGCCCATCGCTCCTACTACGATAGGATGCCGGACCGATTGCCGCGTCGGTCTGACTCGCCACGTCATCGGAGGTCCCGGGAGCCCTCACCCCGCTACAGGGCAGCCTCGCCGTCTCCGAGGATGACTGCAACTGCGACTCGTCCAACGCCTCATATCATCGTGGCCCAACCAACGTGACTGGCGACATCAAAAATGCAGGCCGCCCCAGCCCTCGGTGGTGTCCCTGCAGGTGACTCCGATACCAACTACGGCATCGACCTTGGTACTAACGCAGTCCGCAGCTCCGACGGTGACTCTGGCTCCCTCTGCCCGCAAACAATTGCAGGAGAGAGCAGAGGAGAGGTCTCCGACTCCTTCCTCGGAGTACTACGAGTCAGACTCTCGCCTCCGCTGGTGTTTGGAGAACTGGGTCCAGAGTCGGCACCGGAGGATGTGAAGCAGTTCTCCACAATCCTCCTCCGCATGGCCACGGCCCTCGGACTGAAGGTGGCGGAACCGGCTCCAGCGGCGCAGGATCCGGTGTTTCAGTACCTTGAAACATGCCCGCCATCGACTGCACTTTTGCCCTTCCTGCCAACGCTGGTCGAGGCAATGAAGCAGCCATGGGCGAAGCTGGTGTCAGTGCAGCCTATAGCACACAGGCTGGAGCACCTGTACAGGACGTAAAGAGAGAACGTGTAGTTCCTCTTTAGCCATCCTGTACCGAACTCCATAGTGGTCGGCCTCTCGACCGCACCGCGGGTCTTCACCAAGTGCATGGCTCCCGTCGTTTCATTCCTGAGGACAAAAGGCGTCTCCGTCTACCCCTACCTGGACGATTGGCTCTTGGTGGCGTCCTGCCAACGGAAACTATACGAGGACATTCGCCAGACTCTGACCCTTCTCACTCGGCTTGGACTCAGGGTCAATCCGAAGAAGTTCCATCTCGAACCCACAAGGGTTCTCGACTTCATCGGGGTGACGCTGGATGTGGTATCGGCGAGGGCTTACTTACAGCTGGACAGGGTGCTGACACTTTGTCAGGCAGTGTCCGCTGCCTTCCACGCCTTCCACGCTCCGACGGTATCAACCAGGACGATCCAGCAGCTCCTCGGCTACATGGCCTCAATGACCGCTGTAACCTACCTCTCCATACTGCGCGCACGACCGCTTCAGCACTGGTTTGTCAGGGCCTTCAATCCGCTCTGCGACGATTAGTCTCACCGCTACCAGCTGCGTGAACAGGTGCGCCAGTCCCTGCTGTGGTGGCAGTCCTACAGCCATCTCCTGTCGGGCATGCCGTTCCGGGAGCACCACCCCACGGTCACGGTGACCACGGATGCCTCGCTCTTCGGTTGGGGAGCGCACTCCAGAGACCTCAGAGTCCGCGGTCGGTGGATTGGACACGAGACTGCCCTCCACATCAATGCTCTCAAGCTGCTGGCCATCTCAAAAGCTCTGTGGGCGTTTCGTCACCTCGTCGCAAGCCGCACGGTGTTGATCCTCACTGACAACATGATGGCGGTCTGCTACGTCAACAGGCAAGGAGGGACTCACTCCACCACTCTCCTGAACATCGCCCTCGACTGCTGGGACTGGTGCGTTTTGCTCCGGATCCATCCGGTGGCAGTTCACTTGGCCGGGCAGGAGAACACCACAGCGGATGCTCTCAGCAAGGACACCTCATCCCACCACGAGTGGTCCCTCTCCAGCGAGGCCTTCCAGATGGTTCGGGACTGATGGGGCGAGCCGACGATCGACCTCTTTGCCACCAGCCAGAACGCGAAGTGTCGTCGGTCCTGTTCGAGGGCCGGCCGCGATCGCCACTCCATCGGCGATGCGTTCCAGTTTCGGTGGGACGAGGGACTTCTCTACGCCTTCCCTCTGTTTCCTCTTCTGGTCCACGTGATATCGAAGATCCTCGCGGACCGAGCGGACGTGGTTCTCGTGGCACCGTACTGGCTGAGGCAGCACTGGTTTGGGCCCCTGCTCGAGGCCTCCTGGGGACGGATCCTCCGGTTCCTGATGGTACCGAACCTCCTCTCCCACTCCAATGGTCTCGTGCTGCACCCGGACCTGCCGCTCTTGGCCCTCCATGCCTGGAGGATATCACCGTAGACGACCCTGTCATCGGGAACATCTTGACCGTAGCCAGGAAGAAATCGGCTCGCCGCAACTACCACTACAAGTGGCGTTTCCTTCACCGAGGAATGTCAAGAGCCGGTATCGCCCGTCAACCTGCCTACCGTGCTCCACTTCCTCCTGCACCTCCGACAGCAGGGCCTGGCCTTCGCGTCGCTGAAGGTGTACCTCGCTGCTATCGTGGCAAAGCAACCGCCACGATCCCCATCGGCGGCCCTCTTCAGGGACGGTACCATCAAGCAATTCCTGAAGGGCCTGCAGCACCTCTACTTGCCGGTATCGCCGCCGCTACCGCCGGTGCTGTTGCAGCTGACCAGGCCGCACTTTGAGCTGATGGCGACAGCAGATGACAGGCTGCTCGCCATGAAGATGGCTTTCCTAGTGGCTGTCACCTCTGCCAGGTGGGCGGGAGAGCTGACAGCACTTCGTTCTGACGAGCCATACCTCGTCTTCCACAGAGACAAAGTGGTCCTTCGGCCTGACATCTCTTTCCTGCTGAAGGTGGTGTCCAGTTTCTACCTGAGCCAGGACATCATCCTGCCCACCTTCTACCCGGACCCGACTACACCTCTGGAGCGGTCCCTTCACTCCCTGGATGTCCATCGGGCCCTGGTGTTCTATAAGGACAGGACTGCCTCTTATAGACAAACCCCGCACCTTTTTGTGTGCTATGGCAGGCGCCGAAGAGGCCACAAGGTGTCTACCCAGCGCTTCTCCAAGTGGGTAGCCCAGACTATCCACCTGGCGTATGAGCTTGGCAAGAAGCCTCCGCCAGACCTTCTTCGGGCTCATTCCACCCAAGCCGTGGCGACATCTGCAGCCCTCCTGCGAGGAGTCGACCTGCAGGAACTTTGCCGTGTGGCGACCTGGTCTCAGCCATCGACCTTTGTGCGCCACTACAGGCTGGACTGCCGGTCCCGGAGGGATGCTCGATTCGGACATGCTGTGCTGGCTTCTGTTCTATAGGACCTGGGACCTTACCCACCATCCTGCCGGTAAGCTACACAGTCTCCTAATGTATGAGGCACAGAGACCACGAAGAAGAAGAACAGGTTGCTTACCTGTAACTGTGGTTCTTCGAGTGGTCATCTGTGCCCTCATACATGCCCGCCCAACCTTCCCCTCTTTTTCAGGTCCCATTCTACTCAGTGGACCAGAACTGAGGAGTGACCGTTGCTCGGCGGGCTGAGCATGCGCAGTACCGGCATGGGGGAGGGGTACCCGCCAAGCTATTGAGCTCTAGAATCTTCCGAACGCTACCGTGCAGGCGCAAAAGCTCTTAATGTATGAGAGCACAGATGACCACTCGAAGAACCATAGTTACAGGTAAGCAACCTGTTCTTAGGGCACCTGCCATGAAAATGGAAAATTGAGAATGAGTACAGGCTATGGATTTATGAGCAGCCTGAGTGACCAAGGCATATTATCTTGCAAAAATGGAAATCCATGACTGCACTGGACATAGAATGCTAGACTGGAAGATTGAGGGAGTTTTACATGAGGAAGAAAATAGCATTCCATACAAGAGAGTCATGAAATAAACAAACCCAAACCTTCAGCATAACAGTATTTGGTAATTACAACATAGTGAGGACTATGGCAAGTTTTCAGACAAATAGGTGCCTGTTTTTAAAATCTACCACGATTAGCTTGGAAAGCCAATCTGCTGCTGTGAAATGTATGCAGGTACCAAGGCACTGGACATGCTATTTCCAGACCAGGTGGAAAAATAGTAGATGTATGCGTGTGTATACACACATATACACAGGCAACGCCCACTTTTTGACTCCCCATTATCTGGTGACTCACTCTTGATGCTTCCAAATTAAGGACAATTCAACAGGGGTTCTGCTCTTTCATTGGTTCTTCTTGCCTGTCATATGCACACTCTGCTTACAAAGCAACCTGAGAAAGGAAAAAATGGGGTGAGCCAGCAGAGACATTCTGCAAGCAGCATATGTGTGGTCAGTGCCAAGTGAGCCTCCATGAGTTCTTCATGCTCCCTAGAGTACAGTACATGGGTTCTGCTTTTCAACTGTGTTCTGACTGTGCTGCAGTCCCTAATCTGTTGGATAAATGGGGAAAGCCTAGACAGAGAGGCACACGCACATGCCCCATTAGTTGAAAAGTATCCACCTTTAGTCACACCTATTCAGCACAGTGTCCTACCATGTTTGGCTGTGCTCTTTTCCCTTTCCCCTTAAGAATGTAAGAGGCATGCCAGATCAGATCAAGACCTTGCTTAGTCTGGCCAACCAGTTGCCCATGGGAGGCCTATCACCAGGCTGCGAGTACAGCTGCATCCTCTATCTTGGGCTCCCAAGCAATTGATAAAGACTCACATTGCCTTTGAAACTGGAAGTGACATGTAGCCATCCTGACTGCTAACCGCTGATGGCTCCAACTGCTGTGAATTTACCCAATCTCCTTCTAAAGGATCCATGTTGGCAGCTACATCTTGTGGTTGTGAGTTCCATAGTTTAACTGTGCATTCTTCTGTATGATAAACCCTCATCCAAGTCTGTCCAAGGTTTAATGAAACATCAGGAATCCAGAATTTTGACTTCTGACATTTCTATGGAATATTGTTATTAATTATATTCCTTTGATGGCTTTTCAAACAGATCTGTTTTTATATTCAATTAAAGAAAGGTAAGATTAAAAGAATTTAGCAGCAGAATACCATAGGTTTTAAGGCAATTTCGTTTTTCTCCTCTGACATTTTCAGAGAATAGTAACATCCCAATAACTAATTCATTAATGGGTGTCATGCTATATTGGGAAGGGGCTTTAATAGTTACCTACATTTGAGAAAGGTAAAAACTAGGATTTGGGTTTACATGAGGCATCAACTCCCATACATTTTCTGTGTTGCAAAGCCAAAATTGCTTGCTGCATGTGATAAATTTGGAAGCATGATAAGGCAGACCACATGCAAAATTGTTCTGTGTGTGGCTTATTTTAGCAGTTGCCTGTGACCAACGGACTATATCTAAGTATCACATTTCAGAATGCATAATGAAACTAGGTCACAAAATTGTTGCTAGCCGTTTTTGAAGATTACCCATTAAGATTCTAGAAGCTACAAAAGCCATTCATAGTAGATTTTCATAAACAGTTTGCCCACAGTAACTGAAACATCCATTATGAGAGAGCAAAAGCTTGCATGCAGCCATCACCATTAGACTTTAATGAGTAACTATGGGATGAGTGCACATCAGATACACAATTCCAGTTCATATTTGCAGACTCTCTTTCTCTCTCCCCCTCCCCTCCCCCTCCCCCTCTCCCCTCCCTCCCCCCTCCCTCCTCTCTCTCTCTCTCTCTCTCTCTCACATACACACAGTTATTTGCTTGCACAGAGAATCAAATGGAGAATTCTAAAGGAGTTCACAATTTGAGGCCCTCCAATATTGGACTGGAATGTCCATCAGCGAGAGCTAATCTGGCCAATGGTGAGAGATATCAGGAATTGTAGACCACTTCCTGAACAGCCACAAATTGCCCAGCCTGTTCTAAAGCTTCAGACTATGAGTTTTGGCTATAGGACCCTTGAATCTAGTAGGCTTGCCTAAAATGATGACAACACCTTTTGGTTTCTACTTGCTTATTTTTCAACTTTAGCAGCCACACAAAGAGGAACTTTCTCTTGGCTTCTGGGCTAGGTAGGCCTACTGGTATTTTATAACCTGTCCAAATGCCTCTTGTATTCCTTATCTTTCTTATTGCAGTTTACATCTTTGTTTCACACTACTTTCCGTGAGCAGCTTTAGTTTTACCAGCATTTGGAAAGGTTTTTTTTTTAAGTAATTAGCATCAGTTACAGTTCTTTCTCTCTCATGTACACACACACACACACACACACACACACACACAGTAATACTTTTCCTGTTTTTCCCCCAAAAGCAAATAAAATGGTTACTTTTACTTACTATTAAACAAAATAATGCTACAAGCCACCGTGCTATGGTACAAAATGGTCTTCTGTTTACCTCAATGCTTTACCATCACCAACAAAACAAAAGGCACACAAACAAGCACTTGAATTATGTAATACTCCTTCTTCGCCCTTTAGTGATGCCACCATTCTATAATTTTTAAAAGTTACATTTACCCTACAAGATGTACTGTTCAACTCTACAAGAGGTACTACCCTATTAATATTTTTCCTTACTGTTCTGTGGTTTCAAGTTGTTTCTAACTTAACAGTGACGCTAAAGTGAACATAGCACAGAGCTTTCCGGGGGCTGAAAGTGTGTGATATGCCCAAAGCCATCCAGCTGGCTTCCATGGCCAAGCAGGGAATTGAATTCCAGTGTCTTAGTTCAACACTCAAACCACTACACTATACTTTAATCATTTAAACATAGCGTGATGTATTTTATATCTTAATTATAGGAAGAAGCAATGAATTATTGTACAATTAACTTGTTTTTGTAACATGTTACTTCCCTGCTGTCTTACACAGCACTTAAGGAAGTTCAGAAGATGCAGAGAAGGAAAAACCATTTCAGGTGGGTGGCCAAAACTACATATGTTTACATGCTACTCTGTGGGAACAGAAATGTATGAATTTCCAAGTTTATTGTTGGTTGCCTCACCATTCGTTGGACTACACCAAATAGCCACTGGCATGAGTCTCATGTAGATCGATTCTTTCAGTTTTCCCAACGAAAGAAACAGGAAGATTAATGACTACTGAAAGCCAGAGAATTGTATGATCAGAGAGTGGCTCTAATTTTTGCATTTATTGTTTTGATAATTTGTCCATAATTTTATCTGAAGGTAGTTACCAACTGAGTTAATTTGTTCATTTCACTTACTTACTGAGGATACTTTCATCCTACCTTTCAGTTTAAAAATGTAAACAAATTATTAGTTTTTACTTGGCACGGGCAGAATTCCTCATTTTGGCATCAGGTAATTTGAAAGGGGAAATGTATTTTATAAGGGGGGGGGTGATGTTATCTAAAGAATAGCCACCCATCTTCCCTCAGGCAGCAGACTTCTTTTGGGTGTATTACAGGTTGAAAATATGCACAACATAGTTCCCAAATTTTTGTTTAAAAAATCATTTTAAATTCCTTAACAGAAACTTCAAATATATTCCTTTATTCCAGATGTCTAGAAGCTTTTAAAAATGAGTAAATAAAAGCACTTGGTTTTCCTTTGCAAGCCAAGGAGAGAACTGGAGTTCCTAAGAAAGGAATTTTACAGGTTACCTATATTAACATGAGAAAAATTCATTATGCGTGTCTACTTTTATCTCTCAAACAGATGGAGCAAGCTACAAGCAAGCTTACAATAGAAGGTTACAGCACAATAGTAAACTTAGAGATCATAAAATAATTAAAAAGAACAGGAAAACAAACAGAAAATAAAAGAGGAGAGTTTGGATTTCTTTTAAAAAAATTGTATGAAGTGCAGTTTATCTCAGGAGAGAATCTCAGGCATACAGATTTGTTCTAAGGCAGGTCTACACAACATGCAGCCTGCCAAAGGATTTTGTGCAGCCCGCATCGCTCTTGAGCACAAGGGCCGAAGAAGGCTACAGTAATTAGTTTGGTGATGGTTTTGAATGAACCCGGCTGGGCCATTCCCTCCTCCTTCCCTCCCGGGGGCAGCAGAGAGCTGAGCTGATGCTACCTTTTGTTCTTGCCAAGATGGCGGTAGTTGGTTCTTCTCCTGTTTCCCTTGGATGGGTGGTAAGGGCAGAAGTGGCTGAGAAAAGGAGAGGACCAGCTAGGGCTGGAGGGAGCAAGAAAGGAGGTGGTCTCTCCCTCCCTGACTAAGCCAACATGGACTGTTACACAGCGAAGTGGGACCCTCTGGAGGAAGCAGCTTATTACAGGCCAGTGTCTTCATTCACCCCTTTCCCTCCTAAGGTGCATTGGAAAAAATTAAATTGCATTTAAAGATTGCATTTTACGATGCAATTTAGGTCTATTCTGGTGTGCATCCTCATAAATTCCAACCCCCCCATCATCTGGAATTCCCCTTGTTTATCCTCCAAATCTATTTTCTTCCCCCTTCCTCATAAATAATATTTTTTTTCTGCCACCCCAAATTGTTCCCCTCTCCTTTGATCTTCTGCAAATCTTTTGCAAATTACACACTGCTACATTTCTTAAGGCGTAGATCTCTTCTCTTCTCAATAATCATATTTACTGGTTTTGTGTAATCACAACTTGCCACATCTGCATTATCTCAGTCATCCTAACAACAGGTCAAGAGGGTAAGACAGTGGCCGTTTCTCCCCTATGCTGTTATAGTGCTATTATTCCACTTTCAACATGCTATGGAATCCTGGGGTTTGCAGTTTAGGGAGGGGCCTTTAGAATTCTTAGCCAGAGGGCTCTTTGGCCTCGGTAAACTACAAGCCCCAGAATTGCACAGGTTGCTGAAAGCAGAATAATAGCACTATAACAGTGTAGGGCAGAAATGACCAGTGTTGTCATTCCCCATGTTGTACATCGTTCGTAGTGGGTAAAAATTAAGGAAGGAGGTTTCCTTAAGATTGCTGGGTGAGTTTGTAAGCAGAGGCAAGATTTGAACTCTTCAGCCATGAAAAGCCACTGGGTGACCTTGAGCAGATTACACACTCTCATCCCCAGAAAATCCAGTGATAGGTTTGCCTTAGGGTTGCCATAATTTGGAAATGACTCAAAGGCACACAACAGCAATGATTTACGGAGTCTAGTCTGGTGAGATAAAAGCTTACCCAGAGTTCAAAAGCATTGTTTTTAAGACTATAACTCCCAGAATTCCCCAGTCAGTATAATCATGCTACCTGGGGTTTTCGGAGATTGTAGAACTTTTGTGAAGCTCTTATTTGAAAGGATGTCATGTAAAAGATGGAGCAAGCTTGTTTTCTGCTGCTTAAGAGATCAGAGGCCTGTTATATTATTCCCCTTTCATCATCTTGTGGAATCCTGGGATTTGCAGTTTAGGGAAGGGTATTTAGAACTCTCAGCCAAAGAGCTCTTTGGCCTCAGGAAACTACAAACCCCAGAATTCCATGGGGTGTTGAAAGTGGAATAATATCACTATATAACAGTGCAGTGTGGAAAGGCCCTATGATATGGAGGACGCGTCAAACTGCAGAAGAAGCTCCACCTAAACATTAGGAAAAACTTCCCTAATTTCCCTTTTTTTATAATATGGTTTATTTTATTTGTAAAATAGTTTAATCATTAATTATACTATAATTTATTTTACAAATAAAAAACATTATTATACCATTATTATAACTTTACTTGGAAGGTGAGGTGCTAAAAACCTATCTGCGGCCTGAAGAAGTTTAGCCTATTTAATTACAGCCCTTACCTGCTGCCAAGTTATGCAGGTCTGTTCTAAGTTCCTTTGTGTTACTTATTACATATCTTCTATCTTCTCTTCTTCCTATTTCCAACAACCCCTTGGGATTTAGAGCTCTTCCAGTTTAGTGCAAACACTTGGAAGTTAGAAAACCAAACAAACAAAACAACCAAGATCAGAGATCAGGAGACATATGTCCATGCATCTCTTGTAAACTCACCTTGGAAGCTGAGTGATTGCTCCCAACATGGCCGTTTCCATGTTGTTGGAGAGTGGGATGCATCCAGTTATCTTCCTGTAGCTGGGTGCACTGCCACAGACATCCACAGAGACCTCTGGGAGTCCACAGGATGTCCCTGCAGGTGTTGTCCTTTCAGTGTCTCTAATTACAGAAAAATGGCTAGTTGTATTCCTACTCATAATCCCTAAATAAATACATGTTCATGCCCTGCAACTTAGACTTCTGGGACCATGGAGAATGCTTCTTGGAGTGGGGGTGTCCCCCTTGTTCTTTTTAAAAATATTTTTTAGAAATAGTTAGAAAATTTGCCCAAATTAGCTGACTCCTCCCCCTGAGTAATGTTATTTTGGCTACTTGGGGCCCCTGTTCAGAGAATTACTTTATTAAGAGTATCCTGCTGAGATAGACCGAAGTTATGAGTTTAATGTTCAGTAATCCACTGTAGAGCAGAGACAGCATGGTGTGGTTTGAGCATTGGACTATGACACTGGAGACAAGAGTTCAATTCCCTGCTTGGCCATGGAAACCCACTCAGTGACCTTGGGTGTGTCACACAGCACCAGAAAATCCTGTGATAGTTTTGCCTTAGGGGCTGCATAATCCAGAAATGACTTGGAGGCACGCAACAACAACAACTCACTATCGCTGCAAAAAAGGGATCCCTTGGGTGTACCACCCATGCACTGAATTCAAACAAGACATGCAAGAGGTGTTGCAACTGCTTATTAGTTGCAGAATTATACTGATGTTCTCAGCTCTTTGTAGAATTTGGGCACCATGTGCGCACACACACAAGTGTGTAAAGCCTGTGTGCATGTGCCTTCAAGTCACCTGTCAACTTAGGGCAACCTCATTAATTTCATAGGGTTTCCTTAGGCAAGGAATATTCAGAGGTGGTTTTGCCATTTCCTGTCTCTTAACTATAGCGCTATAACACCTACTATTCATTGGTGGTCTCCCGTTCAAGTACTAACCAGGGCTGATTTTGTTTAACTTCCAAAATTAAATGGATTTGGTGCCCTTAGGGTATTTAAGCCCATAAATGAGGGGAAAGGGCTACAAATGAATGCAGGGAGGCCATGAGATGGGCTGATTTAAAATAAGAGAGAATCGTGTACTCCAATACTTCTTAAAACTATCAGATATGAAAGACCAGCAGGGTTTTTTCTCCTCATGTGCCAGCATACCTTCCAAGCAGGACATATGTGATTGAGTCATACCAAAGCAACAACAATATTTTAAAAGCAGTTGAAAAATGGAAAGCCACAGGATTGATCAGGACTGTCCCTGCCAAATTGGTACAGTTGGAGGGTATGAGGTAACTTTGCAAACTTGGAGCTGTAGCCTTGCCCACGGCTAGAATGCAAACCCCAACAGGTGCCAACTGAGGTAGTATGTGCCAAGCCCTGCCTTGGTTTAAGTGATATAGATGACTGAAACCAGCTTTACTTCAAGCAGATGCATCTTTCTTCTTCTTCTTCTTCTTTTTTTAAAAACATAATGGAGACATATACCCAGTCTCACTTAATGTGTCTCACAAGCCCCCTCATATGCTTCTCAAAGTTGCAACTGGTGGTGTTATAAGGTCAGAGCTCATAGGGTTGAATGCTTGGCACTCTTTGATTAAGGGAAAATTACATAATCTACCACACACACACACACACACACACACACACACACACACACACCTTGGGTTTCCCTCTTTCACCCGAGTTTAGTGGCAAGCCCAACTGGAAGATAGATACTTCCAGCAGTAATGCACTGCTGTGAGCTATCCCTACTGTAATTCAAAGTGTTTGGAAGGGGCTGGTTTTATTGCTTGAACAAACAATTAATACCTGTTAGCTTTACAAAAGAACTACTCCTGCTGGAGATGTAAACTGCTATAAACTGTTTTCGGATAGATAGATAGATAGATAGATAGATAGATAGATAGATAGATAGATAGATAGATAGATAGATAGATAGATAGATAGATAGATAGATAGATAGATAGATTGATAGATTGATTGATAGATAGATAGATAGATAGATAGATAGATAGATAGATAGATAGATAGATAGATAGATAGATAGATAGATAGTTTTGGACACTCTTTCAGGAACTCTTTCAGGAAGTCACTATGGGGGCTATAGTTAGGAGAAATGACACTTCACAATTTGCTACTCTGAACAACTGGTTGCAAAATCTTAAAAAACAATCCAAACTGGGGAAAAGAATAGGAGGCAAGCCCATTACCTGGCTGTGCTTCTTCAAAATGGGTGGAAGGTAGCACTATTCAAAGTGGTGATCCACAAACCAGTGCCTGTCCATGAGCTATTGACTGCTGATCCAAGGCAAGTTTCCAGGAAACCAAGAAGCATTTGTAGTCAATGGGCACAAATATAGTTCTGGTCCCTTACAGATACACTCCAGCTGACTTGATCTGGCAGGGGCAGCCCTGATTAATGTTCTATCATCTGACTCTTTCATGTGCTTTTAAAATGTTTCTTCCTTCTCTTCCCCTTCCCTCCTTGTCCTCAGCTTACTTCAACTACTGCCAAATGAATTCAAGGTTCAAAAGTAGTTTTCACTCAGTGAACTCAGCAGGGTAAAGAGGAGAGGAAAGATAGAATCCTGACCTTCCTTGTATATTCAAATGCCTGCAGCCTCTCCTAGTTTGTGTGTTCTTCTTCATTAATAACTTTTGTCATCTTGACCATGGACTGGTGTTGCTTGGACATGCATGTTGCAGTTTTTATATATGAAATGCGGAAGGGTGTCTTACCTTTGTTCAGTGTGTGCCCACACACCAATGCATCCAAGTATCCCTCTTCTGCATTTGTGCAAAGAGATGTAGGATAGAGTGGGATGGAATAATTAGAATCTGTAACCTGGAATGGAGTTGATGTGGCTGAGGAGTGGCCCAGTGAGAATCCAGACTGAGAGGTGTGGAAGTTCCAAATGTGCCTACCCCATAGGGCAATAAGCATATACTCCTCTCATGACGAGGAGCAATGGGAGACATTGACACTTGGAGTCCCCCCTCAGCCACCTTATGCAATGTTTCCCTCAACCTGTATATACAAAAGGCAGGGGCAAAATTCAGTATGTGGTCCTCAAGACTGTTTTTGGTTTCTGATTCTGTCTTGATTTCATTGGATCACCTTTTCCTAGGGCAAAAGGGGCTGAATTCCTTGTTCTAAAAGGAGAGGAAATTAACTTTTTCTAGAGGTCATCAGTGCTCCCGCACTATTCAACTTATTTTTTTTTTTCAAAATCAGCACTTTCAAACCAATCCAAGTTTGTTTGCTTGTTTAGTTCTTCCTTCCTCCCCTCCCTCCCTTCTGATGGAGGTATTTTGAGTAATCTCTGACCCCTGCCCCAGCAGGTATCAGTGGAAAAAATGGGTCTTGACCCACTGCACTTGGCTACCCCAGTTTTTAACCATGAGATAAAGAATTATGTGGGCTTTAATGAGAGCAAGAAGGAGAAGACATCTGAGACTCTTAAGATGCTGTGCTAGAAACAAGGAACACATGCAACTCTAGGTCTAGTGACAATCCTTTTAACTGCAATTGCAACATGCAAACTACTAACTTTTTTTACACTTGAAAAAAAATTACCCATGAAAAAGAACAAACCAACGGAAAAAGAAAATAAAACTTGACTCAGAATCTGACTAAGATTTCATTCTGTTTCAGTAAAAAAGTTTAGAATCAGTAATCATTACCATTCATATGATGTGGAACATATATCAGGTCTTAAAAATCTATGTATATTTACTGCTTCTTATTTCCCAACAAGTACATAGTACTGTTTCAAACATGCAGAGGAAGTGCTGCCAGAAGTTCTAAATGGGATTTTAGACTATTTGTGTTAAATATAAAAGAGACCTAAACCTGCATAGAATAGAATCAGGGCACAAAGACTTAAGTTTAAAGCTTGGTGCTTACTTCTCTCTTCTAAACCTGAACTCTTTGGTCATTTATAGCTTTCTTCTCCTCCTGCTCAAACTGTCACTGGGCTTGCTTAAACTGTCTACCACCTGAATTATCTCACAGTGTAATTATGAATGCTAGATGTCTTTATTTGATTCACCACTGGAGGGCTCTCTGCGGTAGGGCCATTTCATGGGAGCACTTGTTTTTTCCCAATGAAAGGGAAGTTCCAAGCGTATAAAAATGCTAAACCGATGTGAATTCACGGGGTTTGAGGTGTGCTTCTGGAATTAAAAATGGCTTTGCTATGTGTTTTGGAGGAGATTAAGAATAATGCTGGTGAATAAAATTTGATTTTGCTAACTCATTATTGGCAACAAGATCTGGCTGGATCTTTCTTGTCTCAGCTCATTTCAATCAGATTAAGTTCTTCAGAGTCTGTAGGTCAAGCTTTCCTCAACTGGGAGCCTTCTAGGTGCGCCAGATAAGTCCAGACCTTGGAAAAAGTATAGTTCAGGACTGCAGCTTCATGAATCCCTCAGAGTGAAGGCTGAGGGAGATAAAGTGGTGCAAGTTGCATATAGAATCATAGAATCATAGAGTTGGAAGAGACTCCAGGGACCATCGAGTCCAACCCCCTGCTATGCAGGAACATCCATCAAATCATTCCCAACAGATGGCCATCCAGCCTCTGCTTAAAAACCTCCAAAGAAGGAGACTCTACCACACTCCGAGGCAGCGTATTCCACTGCCAGACAGCTCTGACCATCAGGAAGTTCTTCCTGAGGTTCAGGTGGAATCTCCTTTCCTGCAGCTTGAATCCGTTGGTCCTTGTCCTAGTCTCTGGAGCGACACAGAACGAGCCCACTCCCTCCTCAACATGACATCCCTTCAAATATTTAAACATGCCTATCATGTCCCCTCTTAACCTTCTCTTCTGCAGACTAAACATACCCAGCTCCCCAAGCCGTTCTTCATAGGCCATGGCTTCCAGACCCTTCACCATTTTGGTCGTCCTCCTCTGGATACATTCCAGCTTGTCGACATCCTTCTTGAATGGAGGTGCTCAGAACTGGACACAGTATTCCAAATGAGGCCTAACCAATGCAGAATAGAGTGGTACCATTACCTCCCTCAGTCTAGACACCATACTCCTATTGATGCAACCAAGAATCACGTTGGCTTTCTTGGCTGCCACATCACACTGCTGACTCATGTTCAGCTTGTGATCTACTGAGACTCCTAGATCTCTTTCACACATACTGCTATCCAACCATGTGTCCCCCATCCTATATTTGTACCTTCCATTTTTTTCTACCTAAGCGCAGGACCTTACATTTCTGTCTGTTGAAATTCATTTTGTTAGCTTTGGCCCAGCTCTCCAATCTGTCAAGGTCGTTTTGAAATTTGATCCTGTCCTTTGGGGTATTAGCAACCCCTCCCAATTTGGTATCATCTGCAAATTTGATCAGCATGCCCTCCACTCCTTCATCCAAGTCATTGGTGAAGATATTGAATAGCACAGAACCCTGTGGCACCCCACTAGTCACTTCTCTCCAGGATGAAAAGCAGCCATTGGTGATCACCATTTGCGTTCGGTCGGTCAACCAATTACAAATCCAACTAACAGTAGCCCCATCTAGCCCTCATTTTACTAGCTTCTTTGCAAGAATGTCATGGGGAACTTTGTCAAAGGCCGTATTGAGGTCAAGATATGCTATGTCTACAGCATTCCCTTCACCTGTCAAGCCTGTAACCCTATCATAAAAAGATAAGATTAGTCTGGCATGACTTATTTCTGAGAAATCCATGCTGGCTTTGAGTGATTACAGCATTGCTTTCTAAGTAATTACAAACTGACTGTTTAATGATCTGTTCTAGGATCTTTCCTGGAATTGATGTCAGGCTGACCAGGTGATAATTATTAGGGTCCTCTTTTTTCCCCTTCTTGAAGATGGGGACAACATTTGTCCTCTTTCAGTCTGCTGGGACTTCTCCTGTTCTCCAAGAGTTCTGAAAGATTATTGCAAGTGGTTCAGAAATGACTTCTGCCAGCTCCTTTAATATCCTTGGATGTAATTCATTCGGCCCTGGAGACTTGAATTAATCTAATTTAGCCAGACATTCCTGTACTACTTCTCTACTTATTGTGTGCTGCATTCCCCCGCTTCCTCACCTGCTCCCCACACTCCAGGTTGGGTACTTCTATCCTTCTGGGAGAAAACTGAGGCAAAGAAGGTATTAAGTAGTCCTGCCTTCTCTCTTCCCCCCGTTATTAATTGGTCACCTTCTCCACACAGTGATCCTATCATTTCCTTGCTTGTCCTTTTGCTGCGGACATATCTAAAAAAGCCCTTTTTATTGTTTTTGATGTCTCTGGCAAGCCTGAGTTCATTCTGCACTTTAGCTTTTCTGACCTTGTCCCTACATCTTCTGGTTATTTGCTTGAATTCCTCCTTGGTGTTTTCACTATTTTTCCGTTTCCTGTACATGTTTCTTTTAACACTCAGCTCAGCTGAGAGTTCTTCAGTCAACCATTCCGGTTTCTTTAGACACCTTTAGACACTTTAGATATAGATGGAATTTGATTTAGTTCTTGTCCTTGGATGTAAGGAGGAGGAGGGGGATCCCTTGGCAAGCACTGTTAGCACCAGGGGAATTCGACAGGATCCAAAACAAGCTGCATAGACACATCATAGAAGACAGTGGCCATTTCCGCACTACACTGTCATAGCGCTATTATTCTGCTTTCTTCATCCTGTGGAATTCTGGGGTTTGTAGTTTTCTGAGGCCAAAGAGCTCTCTGATTGAGAATTCTAAAGTCCTCTTCATAAACTGCAAACCCCAGGATTCCATAGGATGTTGAAAGTAGAATAATAGCACTGTAACAGTATAGTGCAGAAATAGCCACTGTGTAAAAGTCTGCTGGCCTTTTTATTTTACTTGCCTGTAGATTCATCTGAAGATGATCTGGCTGCATTGCAAACCAGATTTTGGGGAAAACTTTTGAGATTTTGAGGCCCCTCTCTAAACTGCAAACTCCAGGATTCCATATGATGTTGAAAGTGGAATAATAGCTTTGTAACAGTCTAGCGTGGAAATGACCGTGGGTGCCTGCTCCATTTATCTATTATTTATTGAGTCCATTACAGGCACATTTAGTGAAAACTAAAGAGCGACTCTTCTTGGTGGCTGTTCCCAAGCTGTGGAACTCTCTTTCATGGGAGGTTCAGTTGGCTCTCTGCTTGTTCTCCTTCTGCCAGCAGACATTGACATTTTTATTTGGGCAGACCTTTGGTTTTTAACTTGTTGCAGCAGACAGAGCTGTCAATGGATGGGCTGTTATCTATAATTTTTTTATTATGTTTTAAATGTGTATTTAAAGTTCTTTTTGACTTGTGTTCTTAAAATGGATTGTTGTTTTGTTTTGTTTTTAATTTTGTGTTAACAATTTTTTAGGTGTACTTTATTGTAAGTTGTTGTAAATCCCCTTGAATTCTGTGCTGGGAGAAAAGTGGGCTATAATTCCTGTTTCAAGTAAGTAAATAGATAAATAAGCCCATGTGCATGTTAACAGGCTACTCTTCCGATCCAATATCTTGTGAGCTTTCAAGCCATTTCTGACTTATGGTGACCCTAAGGTGGACCTATCACAGAATTTTCTTGACAAACTTTGTTTTGAGACAGATTGTCTTTGCCTTCTTTGGAGGTTAGAGAGGGTGACTTGCCCAAGATCACCCAGTGAGTTTCCATGGCTAAGCAGGGATTCAAACCCTGCTCTTCCAGAATCCTAGCCCAGTTCTCAAATAACTGCATCACATTGGCTCTATAATCCTATATCAAGCAATCATAATGGTATTTTTTCCCCTTGTTGTACACTATTGGCAACAAGCTTTCAGACAAATAACCTGCTGGAATACCAAATAAAGGCTGTGATCCTACACAGCTGCAGTGTGATGTGAATAACTGCCAGTGGAGTCATGTTCCACTTGCAGTACATTATCGTTAAACTGGATGCCACGGTAGCACCACATATGTGGATCACTGCTAAATGTGCATGGTTGCTTCCTTGTTGTGCAATTGCAATGTGATGTGCACTGGTATGTATTCTGCACTAGGTCTCTTCACATTGTTACCATACTCTATAGCCCTCCTGTGTAGGAATGTGCTTTTTTCAAAACTGAACATATTTATGGCTGGAAAACATGTTTGAAAGTGCATTCACTGGAAAGCATGTTGCCAGGTCAGGCTGACCTTAGACCTGATCAAGTCATAAGTTCAGAGAGGATTTGGTGGGAAATCCAGATGCTGTTGGGTTTCTGCTAATCCTTTCAACACCTTAGACTATGTGCACACGTGAAAACAATGAAAGGCGAAACTGCCCACGTGAAGCAATCAGGAACCATCCCTTAATCTTGTTGTACAGAAATTTTCCGTATACTCCCTGCCTGACCAAGACATCAGGAGACTGTCGTGACTCCCATCCATGTTTTGCTACCCAGAGTTTAGACAATCAGCCCATTCCAGACTCCTTTGTCAATTCTGTGGGAAAGCCATTACGGCTTTGTCAATGCACCCCCTTCAGGATAGGAAATAGGGTATATAAACCCTACCTTTGGCCCCAGAAAATTGTACTATGTTAGATATAGTACATTGGGTGTATTACGCTGCACATGGCACCCCAGATTCTTATTCACCCGTGCTACCCTAATCCACTGTCTGAGCCAATTCACTTCAACCTCCTTCTTCAGGATTCTACCCAATCTCTCTCTGTCCAACCTTTCTTGTCTTACGATATGATATGATGTGGTGTGATACGCAAGATTTCTGATATGATTCTGTATAGTTCTGGAAAGTATCTGATTTCTAGTCAATCCAGATAAAACACTCTGTTAACTTTTAACTGGAGTCTTCTCTACAGTTAGTACTGGTATACATAGGTGAAAAGATCCTGCCATTACCCTCCTCTCACAGACGTCCTTTGACCTATAATTCCCCCAAATTCTAAGCAGATGTTGGCACTGAGGATGGACCACAAGGTCCCCCACCTCTTAGGGTAACAACATTTTGCACTGCGGCGTCAGGCCACATTATGAAATGAGCACGGACCCATTACTCACCCTGCCAAATGTGCTTTGATATGTGTTCTGCATGCAGACCTTTGCTTCCAATTGGATACAGACGTTGTACAATGTCCAATAAAAAAGCACTCTCTGTGTGTAATGCTACCTACACCTGCAAATTCCACGAACAGGATGCTGGCCAGACATTTTTTAAAAAGCAACCAAGCCAGGACTAAAGTTTGTTGTGCTTCCCTCTGACAGGGCAGTGGACGCAGCCAAACCTCACATATTAATGTGTGGGGAATGGCCCATATAGAAGCAAACAACTGCAGCACAATTAGAGGCAGACCTAGCTGCTCCTGCAACATCATCAACCTTTGCTGATAAGGCAAGCTAGAACACAAAGTAGCTGCTGGAAGCAATGTTATGCACTACTAGTACAAGATAACTTACCGAGCTCTAATACCTTGATGTTGATTCTTGTTACTTCTGGCAACAACTTTTCAGGAATGTCCTGTACATTTCTCCACGTGGTTGGTTTTGCTAAGACTTTTTGATCTCTGGATTAACTCACACTAGCTACACTTCTCACCAAGTTATCTGAAGAACCAAACATCTGGAGAACCATAAGTCCTCCAGCACTTCTGTAGAACTTTGGTCACCAGAGAAAGGCTATTTTAAGTTCCAAAGGTGGCATGTTGTCTGATTTGTTGGATATATTTTTTTAAACATAGTGCTTGACCCTTTTCAAACGCTTCAGTCTCTTTAGTGCTTTTGAAATTGTGAAGCAAGGGGTCCATTCTTGTTTAGTCCTGAAGGCATGGTCTCTGCCCACATTCCCATGATGGCAGCATTTCTGTCACAGAAGGTAGCACGGAATATTGTGAAATAAATTTAGCATCCTGCAAAGTGACAGATTCACAGTGGAGCTCTTGACAGTTGCTGTGGGAACCAGCTCTTCCAATCTCATTAGAGGTGTGTGCAAATTTCAAGGCTGAACTTGTGTGACTTCCTGTGGCCACACCAGGCAAGCTTTTTGGAAAGAGCTGTAGATGATTACGGATAGCAGTCTGTCCTGTTGCATTATTGTTAACTTAGCTGTTAAAATATGTATAAAGCCACAGTGTGAAAAATGGAATTTTGGGATGCAGCTCCTGAACTCCTGAATCAGTATGACCCATGCCAGCAGTGGTTGAGGATTATGGGAGTTATAGTCCAATAGGTAGCTTTCCCAAGATCAGCTTTGTGTTATCAGTTAAACCAATTACAATCCAACAGGATTATCCTAGACAGAATTCACTATTCTTTATTAGTAATCTGTCACTGATTTTTAAGAATAAAATATATGTTATCAAGTTCTATTTTTTCTTTTCTCAGCTTATGAAACTGTCTGAAAATTGGACTGTCAATTCACTCCCCATGGCTTGGAGCCTAGGCTTAGCTGTACTTTGTGTAGACTGATGGAAATCAACAGGGCTTATTGGAATCATGACCAAAAAGTATAATTTAATGTGAGGGGTCCATATTCTACATGTGACTAAGTTTGAGTGCAGCCCTCTGTTTGTAACTTGTGTATTCGTAACTTGTGTATTGTGGATTCCTGTGTAAAATATAATATATGCAGGGTTTATTATGTTTCTGTTTCCTAAGACAGACGTGAAAGCTCTGCCAAGTTGTGATGTGTTCTTGGCAAGCCCATCTCTGTCTCTGAAGCAGACGTACACAATGAACAAAGCATTTATATCTTACGGCTCTGATCTGTGTTTATCCACATGCAACTAGTTACAGCTTAATGGCCCCAAATGGTGATGCATATCCACACTGAACTCCTGCAGGGCTGGCTTGTTGAGTTGTGCGGGTGCGGCAGTACCAGTCTGGTTTGGATCCTAGTTTATTAAAGTCAGAGAAGTAAAAGAAAGTGCAAGAAGAGAGAAAGAGAGAGGGAGAAGCAAAGAAGGAAGGAAAAAACAAAAACAAAGACATATCCTCCAAGTTGTTCCAATTTGTCAGAGACACTCCCGATTACTCCTCTGTCATCATCTTTTTCAGCTGCTTTTAAAATGTCCCAATTTCTCTCTTGTCCTCCCACTTTCCCCCTTTGTCCTCAGCTTACTTGAGTTGTTGCAAAGTAAGTTTAAAGTGCAAAGGTATTTTGCAATCTATTAACTCAGCAGGGAAGACAGGAATAGTCAGAATCTTGCTGTTCCCAGTAGGCTCAGGTAAAAGCAAACTGCCACACCCTCCCTTAGTTTATGCATTTTTTCTCATTAATAACTCTTTCCATCTTGACCACACTCAATCGTGCTTGGCCACACATGTCCCAGTTTACATCTATTAAATATCGGAGAGTATGAAGGGAGAGAGAGAGAGAGATAACTGTGTGTCTGCTATGCTAAAAGGGAGATCACCCTTCCAGTTTTGTACTTTTGCTGGAGGAATAAACTGTAAGTCCCAAAGTGTAGATCTTCATCCCACACTACATCCCACACCAGGCCAAATTCTTTGCCTCCTTGCGGGTAAGAACTTTGGGAACCTTTCACACTAACACAGTTATAGCACTATGATTCCAGTTTAACTGCCATGGTTCCATCCTAGGGAACCACGCTGTTTGTAGTTTGGTGAGGCGGCAGCAGCATTCTCTGGCTGAGTCTTCCAAGTACCCCTCTCTAAACTACAAATTACAGGATTTCATAGGATGTTGCCGTGGCAGTTAAAGTGGAATCACACCACTAGAACTGTGCAGTGAAAGGGTTGCAACAGACCCTTCCTAAGTAGTGGCATTGCACCTCTGTGTACACCCCTTGTGCTCCACCAGCAAGTGCTCAGAAGAAGCTAGCTCCGGAACAATATATAGCCATGTGTACATTATAGAGGGGTCTGGATTGGAGGGGAAATGTGCATTAAATTTTTTTAAAAGCTGAGTTCACATAGCTGGTTTTGCTTTTGTTTTAATCATTTTGCCTTATGCTTTTGATAATTCTGTTATGGCCTGCTTTTTCTACTTGCATAACTTTAGAAAATCCCTCTGAGTCTGTAACCTGCACCCATACAGTTGTTATTCCCATTGATTTCAGGCACACAAACACAGTTTTGAGATACAAGGTTAGAGGCTAGATTTTCCATAAATCAAAGCCTGAGATTTGTATGAACACCGCCAACAAAAAGGAGGCTATTTCCCCCCCTCTTTAGTTTAGAGCAGACTAAATAAGGCCATGTTTGTCATTTACCACAGCAGTGCTCCAGAAGGCTAACTTCTGAACAAAGTAGAGAATGCTGCACTATTATTTATTTTTTAATAGACTCAGGCAGCTTCATACCGAAAGCCCACTTTCCAAAGGAGATGTGGTTAACATCCTTTAATATTTTACAGCTGACAAAAGCAGGCTATCTCATGTGTGGAGAACCTGGGGCCATTCAGTTGTTGGTGAATTACTTTCATCTCACACCACTGTCCAGGCTGGCAAGGGCCGATGGGAATTAGAGTCCAGTTTCATCTGAAGGGCCATTCATTCCCCAGTTCTGGTTACTGTATGTTACAGCTACAGAGATCCTAAGGTTCTATAGTATATTATTTTTTAAAAATATGGAAGCTCCTCTAAATCCGAGGCCCTCCAGATTAATCCTCCAGTGGGAATCTCATATCCCTCCAGACTAAAATTGCCAGCAGCCCCAACGAGTATAACCCGTGGTGAGAAATGCTGGGAGGTGAAAAACGTCAATATCCAGAGGGCCACATAATGTTCACCCTTTCCCTAAGTTGTAGTTCTCTTAGCTTATGCATAAATAATCAGGCACTGATTCTGGTCTTTAAACAGGAATGCCACATTGTCTAAACCTTGACTACTAAAATTCAGGAGCTTTCGTCTTTCACACTTCATGGCTATGGGACTTTGATACTACTTCAACTGTCATGATTCCATCCTGTGGAATACTGGGATTTGTAGTTTTGTAGTTCCCAGCAAGAGCACTCTAATGCTTTACCAAACTAGGAATCATAGAATTTTGCAGAATGCAGCAATGGCTGTTAAAGTAGAATTAGTCCTCCTGTTTGTTTTGCCATCCAGCCTACTTTAGGATAACCATGACAATTTAGTAGAAATTCCATGTACCTGAGCAGTCTGTCATAATACGATAGCAATAGCAAGTGTATTTCTATACCACCTATCAGCTAAGTGCTCTCTAAGAGATTTACAATGTGTTTAGCTAATTGACCCCAACAAGCTGGGTACTCATTTTACCGAACTGCGGAAGGATGGCAGGCTGAGTCAACCTGGAGCCCGGCAGGATCGGACTCACAACCTTGTGGCTGCAGTACTGGCATTTAACCACTGAGCCACCGGCGCTCATCGTCGATGTAGGGGATGTTTGTCTTCTTCTTGCTCTGCTTGATGGATTTTAGAATAAGATGGAATCTTGAACTAACCCTGCAAGGTGATCCCAATATTCCCTTCATTTCACTAAATGCATCATACAGTTTGGAAAACAACAGGGTAAGAACAGTTTCTTGAACACAGGTGGGTCATGGACAATTCTGCTGGTCTATTTGCTCCATGCCTTTCTGTTTTTTACAGGTTGGTTTCTTGTCCTGTGCAGGCCACAAATCCTAGCCTATTGCTTCATGGAACCAGAAAGCATCATGACTGCAGAGCTCACTATTTCTCTAAGTAAACTTTTAAAACTACAATTGGAAGTAATGATTTATCAGGGGCACAGTTCCTTGTAACAAGTTATGCTTTTTTCTAACAAGGCACAACTATGTTACACTTCAAAAGTAATGTAATGAATGGAAATGATGCTACTTTCTTGGTGTGGCAAGTAACAGTCTCTAGTTACTTTAAAATATTACTTTTTAGGGTTTTTTTTTAAAGCATTTTTCAACTTCCTGGTGTGTGAATTCAAGTTGTTTCCAACTTATGGCTGCCCTCAGGCAAAACTGTCACAGGGTTTTCTTGGCAAGATTTGTTCAGAGGGGGTTTACTTTTGCCTTCTTTTGAGCTGAAAGAGTGTAACTTGCCCAAGGTCACTCAGTGGGTTTCCATGTCTGAGCCGGAATTCAGACCCTGTTCTCCACAGTTACAGTCCAGCACTCAAACCACTACATTATGTTGGCTCTCCTTCAGCTTACATGACTCTTTAAATCATTCATTAATCTACTGCCAATAAATAAAATATAACAGAAAAATAGCTAGCAATGTAACATGTAAGAGGAATCATTTTTGAACACTTAATTATTTTTCAAATGCTATAAAAAGTAACAAAAATAAGTCGCTTTTAATAAGTAACTTTCCAAACAATGCAGTAATTTCTTTTATCTTGTGGCTGGTATTATCTTCATTGGTTTTTTCCTCACCTTCCTGCTTATTTGAAGTGTTTGAAAAATACATTGTTGGATCAAAACAAAGGTCTTTACAGCTGAGCTCCTTAACCAAGCAAATTGATTTTTCATTTTTCATCTTGCAACACAGCTGTTTCGCAAAGAGCTGTGCTTTCACAGAAAAAGCTTTGCTGCTGAACCATGGCAAGCTTTACAAACCTGGCCTCCTACATCAGAGGGGCTGTTTTTTATAAAAACATCCAGTACTTTGCAAACTGTGATCAAAGGCCAGGCACTACGCTACTTAAGATAACCATTGCCAAGTTTGAAGCAGTGCTCAAGCTTAAGATCTTGAAAGAAGGTTTTGCAACCGATACCTTGCTCAAAAATACAATTATATAATATATTTTTAAAAGTGATGCAATAGTAATCTTGATATTAATTTTTAAGTATGGGTAATAGGTGTATATATATACGGGGGTGAAAGTTTAGATATGTATGGGGGGTGACAGCTCAATAATGAAGAAAGCTGACAGGAAGAAAATCAAAGTATCTGAAATGTGATAATGGAGAAGAGTTCTACAGATACCAAGGACCACTGAAAAAGACAAATGAATGAGTTGTAGAGCAAATCTGCCCTGAATTTTCCCTTGATGCCCAGATGACTAAACTGAGGCTGTTGTACTTTGGATATATCATGAGACTATGGCCCTTTCTGCATGATGTTGTCACCCTACCACAGCAATGGGTTGCTCCGAGTCGAGGAGTCCTGCTACCACACAACGTTGTCGCTAAACACCTGCTGTCACATCCCCAAGCACTGCAAATCAGCCCTATTTCATTTCCAGGAAAAGCCCATTAAGAGCCTCCTTTAGCACTACAGTCCCATCAGCTGGCTCAGCGTGGTTCCATAATAGCACTGGATAACCCTTCCTGTCATCGCAGATCCAGGAATGGGTAGGGCGTGAGCGTGCCCAACTTGTTCCTCCCTTAGCGACTCCTATGGTGTGGCAAGTTTGGAATCCATCACCTCTCCATGTTAATTTTAAATTTCTCCTTTGAGTTAATTTTTTTTTAAAAAATTGAATACATTTTTTACCGTTATAGCACAAAAAATGAAATAGTGTACAGGCGTGTCATGCTGTTACAACATTGCTGTGCTAGTATGGCTTAAAAAACTAACAAATGACCAGTGACAAACTGTGGGGTGGGGAAAAAGTCTCACTAATGACATTGTAATGTGGAGAGAATACCAGGGGCAATAACACTACTCATCTACTTAAGTTGAAAGTGTGCAGGAGAAAGTGTTCGTAACCCAATACCACCCTGGAAATGGCGATGTTGGGATTGCAATGGAATAACGTGCTATTGAGGTATGGTGCAGAAAGAGCCCATGTTACTTACTGGAAAAGATGATAATGATCAGTGAAGAAGAAGGCAGGAAAATAGAAAAACCCACTACAGGTGGATTGATTCAATCAAGAAAGTCACGGCCCTGAATTTGCAAGAGATGAGCAGGGCGGTTGATAACCTGGGCTCTTAGAGGTCTCTCATCATATGGTTTCTGCAAGTCTGACGCAACTTGATGCATTAGTACTCTGGGGAGTATTACTTGGATGGACAGAACTGGCACATATGCAAAATTTCTATGTTTTGATCTAAAGGTTCTAAGATTGTTCAGCCAACTTACAGTATTTGTTACCTATCAGGAGGAGAGTCGGTGTGGTGTAGTGTTTAGAAAGCCAGACTGAGACCTGGAAAATCCAGCTTTAAATCGCCACTCAGCTGTGAAACCTTTTCATGGCAGATAGATATATTCAGTCTTTGGTCTTTTTCATACTGTACAAAGAGCCAATCTCTCAGCCTGGCCTGCCTTGCAGGATTGTTGTGAGGATAAAATCAGTAGGAAAGAACCTTCTAAGGCTTCCTATATTCCATAGAATAAAGGAAGAGAAAATGCAAGAAAAATCTAGCTGTAACTTAAGAGTCCACAGACTAGGCAACCTGCATACTATTAAATGAAAGCAGCACATGAATTTACTTATTATAAGGCAGGGCTAGAGGCTTTCCGTAGATAATAAAGTCTTAGATTCAAAACAAAACAAAATAAAAAAACCAAGCCCATTTTTACAAACTCTTCTTACCCTTCTCCAACCTTCCCTCTTTTCCTCCTCATCCTCTGTCTAACTGTAAGTTTTTTGGCAGAATCAGCCTTGAGGGGATGGTGAAGGAGGGATGGAGAGACATGTTTTGTGATGGGTTGCAGTGGAATCTCTGTGGTGTACAGCGCAATAAAGCTTGTGATAAGAAAGAGCAGGACCAGGCGAGGTACAGTCGGTCCTCCATATCCACAGATTCTGTATTCATGGATTCAGACAACCACTGTTTGAGAATATTTTGTAAAAAATCCCAAAAGCAAACCTTTGAGTTGTTTACTATTACACCATTTTATTATACCATTGCATATAATGTGACATGAGCATCCACGGATTTTGGTATCCATGAGAGATCCTAGACCAACAGATGCTGAGGGCTCACTGTATATAGCAGCTGCTTCCAAAGTTCCTTACTGAACGTGCATAAACAGCAAAATAGAGAGAAAGGGGAAAGCAGGTCAGCTTGCCCGCCAACTGCCCCCAGCATGTTAACAACAAAATAAAACATAGATCTAGAAGATGGAAATCATAATACGAGCAGAGTCTGGTGAAAGAAAAAGGCATCCCTAGATGCATTTTGGAAGAAACTTATGTTCAAAATGCTTTTGTATACTCATGCAAGGTTTACTTGACTTGCTTGTATCGTTTCACATGCACATATTGTTAATTTGAAATTAAAAGTTTGCTGAAATATGTTGCACTGCTGTTTTATTTGTGGTGTAGTAATCTATCCCTCAGAGAGCCAGTATAATGTAGTAGTCCGAGCACTGGACTATGTCCCTGGAGACCAGAGTTCGATTCCCCACTTGGCCATGGAAACCCATGGGGTTACCTTGGATGTGTCACACACTCTCAGCCCCAGAAAACCCCATGAGAGGTTCAGCTTAGGGTCATTATAAGTTGGAAGTGACTTGAAGGCACACAATAACAGCAAAACCTATCCCTATTCTGTCCAAGTTATTTCTGCTTATGGTACCAAATTTTCTGTTAAAGAAGTAACGGTCAGGAACACATCTACTATATTAACTGAACCACTATATAACTCTATATAATGACTGATCTTGCTGCCTGACCTGTGTGCTTAAAGAGGATTTTGTGGAGCCTCCCATGGCTGGTGGGCAGTTTTCTGGCCTGCTTGGTCCCAGCTTCAACGACCCTCAGAGCTCATGCCATCATTACACTGAGTGATGTGGCCATTTCAGGTGGCAGGGTCCCAGAAGGGGCACTCCCACTGCTCCCCTCACTCTGCCAGCAGGGACTCCTGCTGCTTACCTTTCCTGACCTCTCTGAATGCTGCCCCAAAAAGAAGAAGAGGAGGAGGAGGAAGAGGGACAGCATCCTCCCCCAGATAAGGTAGGAGTCCCCTAAGGATGTCATCACTCACCCTTTGAAGTCAGAAGATTCAGACACAGAGTCAGAGGCCATTTCCGCACTAGACTGTTATAGTGCTATTATTCCACTTTCAACATCCTATGGAATCCTGGGGTTTGTAGTTTAGGGAGGGCCCTCAAAGGAGGAGGAGGGCCCTTCCCAAAACTGCAAAACCCAGGATTCCATAGGATGTTGAAAGTGGAATAATAGCACTATAACAGTCTAGTGTGGAAATGGTGAGAGTCTCTGGAATTCCTGGAATGTACAACTCCTGCTGTTGGTGGATACTCTGTGTCAGAGGTATCTTGGGGTGAGAGAGAGGGGGTCCCTACTGCCCAGCAGGAGTCTGAAGATGAGGTCCAGCCAGGAGGGAGGAAGAAAAGTTACAATGCTCCCAATGACTCTTCAGTAGGAGGCACTAATTAATTAAGCACTTGGTGCCTTGAGACACCTGGCTCTAAAATCTCCACCAGTTTGCTGAAGCTTTTGTTGCTTACAACTATCCACCTTAGTTACTGGCAGTGTTCTTTGGTATCCCGTGGAATTTGGACCGGCTGCTATTTATGACTCTGTTTTACTCCTTGCTGGCCTTGTTTATTTGGACTACTGACTTGCTGCAGCTTCTGGACTGGCTAATGGCCACCTTCTTGCTTCTCCACATAGGGCAGAGGAGGAGGAGATGACTCCATACCTCTTCCATACCAGAACCAGCTGTTTCCTGAAATAGCCATCTCTGCAGTCAAGTCTATCATGGCAGGCAAGCCATAGCTGCCTCTGCCACCCGTTTCTCCATGTGTGTGACCAGCATCCTGTTAGCGATGTCCACTTTACACTTGTGTATATCTTTGTCTGGTTGTTGGAAGAGGTTGGTATTCTGTTCCACGTTCCGCAATGACCAAAGCCCCCTTGACTCTTTGTTGTGCTGTGATTGGCCTCTCCCCAGCCATTCCATTGCTGGTAGAGGGGGGTGGAGGATAAGAGAAGCATCTGGATATATTTCCATAGCCAGATGCAGATGAAGGACATTATCTGCTGTGACTTCTGGAGAATCTCAGTAGCTCTTGGTGGAAGATGTCCTCAGTCCCCTGTGTCTGGTTATGGAGCATAGTCAAATGTTTCACTGATGTCTTTTGCTCTCCACCAGCCACAGAATGGCCATAGGGCTGGCTATTGCAGAGAAATGGTGCCTCCATAGTGGAGGTGCACTTGTGCGTGGGTGTGTGCATGTGACTGCCATCTTTCCCACTGTATCTCCATCTTCCTTCTCTTCTTCTATTTCATTTTCTTATTATTCTGATGGATTGTAAAAAAAAATAAACCCACCTTGTGTGTATTTATTTTTAAACTGTCTTAGGTATGTTTATTTTATATCAGAGGCCAGTGGCTTACAGCAGTCAGATTTTATAACAAAAACAATTAAAAGATAACTTTTAGTAATTTTTGAGAAGCAGGCAATTAAGAAAAAAATGTGACTATGTTGGTAACTTGCTAGTTTTTGAACCTTGGAATGAGAACTGTAACTAATTACTTTATAACAGTAACCTTCCATGCTCTAAACAGCCAGCAGTATTAACATGACCGTTATTTTAATTTAAAACAGAGTTTTAAAAGATAAAATCAATACTACTACAAGGACAGGAGCATGATCTGTCTTACTGGGATCCAAGGGAGATAGTTATATTGAAGTGCACTGAAGCCTGCAGTCAGGCTGGATCAGAGTGAGATGTGCCATAAATGGAAAGAATAGGAGGAGCTGTGATGGATAAGGGCTGGAGAGGCCTGAAGGCAAGGAGGAAACTTTCATGAGTGTATGCGCGTCTGTTTTTAAAATACTGTTTGCAAATTAATTGAGCAGCAAGACTTTTATCAAGTTTCTTGCTCCTTTGCTTGCGTAAATTGCCAGCCAATTTGACCTGCAGCTGAATTCTTTCCCACTCTCTGAACTACAATAATTAGATTTTGGCTGTAGCAGCAAAAGCCCCACAGTTGGCTGCTGATGTACAATAGAATTATTTCATCTTGTATCTCTGCTGCTGGGAGGCAGAAGAAATGCTGGGTTTCTATGCATGACCAAAGTGTACCTCCAGATGCACTTCAGTAATGTATAATATTCCCACAAGTTTTTTTCCCCCCTCAGTGGCAGTAGCACAATCTACTACAATAACTCCAGCCTGGGATCCAGACCATGTGTGAGCAGCATGCAGCTCTCTGTACATGGGAGAGGGCACAGCAAGGATTACAACATCCCCTCCCATGGACCAGTGCATGTGGGAAGGTGACTGGAGCAATGAAAGCTTGGCTTAGCATCTTTCTTTTTGTACAATATTTTTCTTATGCATTTCCAGCATTGTAATTTATGGAACAGCTCTGCAAATTGTAGAGCAGGCTTACCCAACCTGATATCCTCCAGATGTATTGGTCTACAACTCCCATCATCTCCAGTTAGCATGGTTTAAGTTGGGTTAATAAAGAAAAAGAAATAAGACAGTATGGAGCAGAGCTTGGGAAAGTTATTGATCATGTCACCTACAGGATTCTGGAAGTTACAATCCAAAAGTGACTTTCTCAAGTTCTGGCCCTGAGAGCATTAGCTCTTCTGACATTCTACCATTCACACAGAGAAAACCTAGACACACAGAGAAAACCTAGACCCCGTAGACCTATTGGAGGCAACATACACCTCTCAATGCTAGCTACTGAAAAACAGTGGTAGGAATTCACTAGCACAGCATATCAAGACGGCGGCCAACTTGGGTGGATTTAAAAGGGAATTAGATCAATTTATGGAGGCTTGGCTTTCCTAGGCATCACCAACCATATCAGGTGCAATATGTCTCTGTATGTTAGTTAGTTTGGAATGTGAGCTGGAGGATGCATTTGCATTCATGGCCTGGTAGCTTTCATGCAGGTGAGATGATGAAACCATTTTGAGGTTTGTCTTGAATTATAAAGCTCTCCAGGGTGCTGAACCTCTTTGGGGAATAGGGTTCAGCACTTAGGATAGCACCTTTGCGCTAAAAGTGAAAGTGGGTTTACCACCCTGCTGACATGCGGGTCACCAGTTATCACTGCATTCATATTCTGCTTGGGGGCTTCCAAGACACAACTGGTTGGCTGGGGCATGACAGTATCCACAAACAATTCACATCCATGCACAAAGTATGACACGTGTCCACGCGAAGTGCCTGCTCATGGGCGTGCCTCGCTAATGGACATGTGCTACACTTTGTGGGTATTCTGGGGGAAAAAAAGTCTGGGTGCTTCTGCAGAGGAACTTACATTTGTTTTAAGACACTAACAGGATTCCCCTCATAGTCTGTTCTAGTATAAAAGTATAAAAGGAATGGTGGAAAAAAGTAGTCCTGTGACACTTCAAAAACTAACCAATTTATTTCAGCATAAGGTTGCACGCAGGATTACAGAGGCAGAATGTCAAGCCTTCAACTTTGATCTCTCTATTTCTCTAGTGTCTGACATCTTCATAAATGGCAAATCATATTAATTAGTAAGAACAAATTTACTGCATAAAAGGGTAATGCAAGGCATATCAGCCCTACCATGTGAATCATCATGCTACTCAGATTGATAGAGCATTAAATATTTTTATTTGATTAAGACTTCTGAACAAGAAGACTTTCCTAAATTCCTATGAAAATAAATATGCAACAAACTGGGTATTTAATATTATCAGCTTATATTTTGAAACTGCAGTCAGAGTGTGTACATTTCTACTGACTCCAGCTCTGCCCAAATTGGTTCTGACTCTGATTCCACAGCCCTGTTTGCATGGACTACATTCTTCAGCATTCAAAAGCTTAAGCTGAGATAAACTGGTTACCTCATTCAAATTATTACAATCAGAGTGCACTCATAGATTAATGAGCTGCCAAAGAATACCTTACTGGTTAGCATGTTGGACTTTGGCTCCAAAGACCTAGAAGTGCATGAGAAAGGCAAGGAGAGAGCCACAGGGCATTCCCAAATAGCATACATAAGGCCACCAGTGCAAGATCTTCCAAGAGTTTATTTTTCAGGCCAAAGGAAGAAACTCTTTTATCTCAGAGCCTTATCACACCATGGTATTATACTGTCATAGTGATGCATTAGTCCTGTGTTTGCCTTAGCCTTATTGCAGAGTGTAGCTACTCTCCAGATGCTATTGCATTGCAGAGTAATTGAAAATGTGTTTTGTTTTTCACAGTGGAACTAATCCGCTAATGATCTCCTTCCATGCAACAATTCAATAACCAGTTTAGGTGCGGATATCTCATAGCGCTTTCTTCCTTTATAGTGTCATAGCATCATGACATTGTAGCATCATGGCATCATGATGCAATTACAACTACAAGAACCAATCATAGAAGTGAGAGGTGGGATATAGGAGTCTGTAACGATGTCTTAATGTGGATGAATAAAATGTGCAAATACTGCTATTAAGGTGCAAATGTGGAAAGAGTATGATAGAAAGCATTAACAATCAGTTACCCTCGCAAGAATGGCTAAAGCAGAATTCAAATAGATTAACGCAGCGTAAATTAGTGGTGTGATAAGGCTCCCAAAATCAACAGTCCGCCATGGTAGTTTTCCTCCCCACTAGGAACACGTCTTCTAATGGCTCTTGAAGGCCCATTTCTCACCAAGCTGCCCCAAGATACTTTGCATTATAACTGGCGTAACTTAGAAGTAAATCACATTGCTGAAAAAATGTATGCCCCTCCATTATTTTGAGCATTGTATTTAAATTCAGAGGGTAGAACGTGATGCACGGGGTGGCAATAACATAATTGTTCTGAATAGGTCTTAGAACAAATCAAGTCTGAATTCTCATTAGAAGCCAGGATGACTAAACCCAGGCTGTTGCACTTTGGGTATATTATGAGATGGCGTGACTTTCTGGAAAAGACAACAACGCTTGCCAAAGTGGAAAGAAGTAAGAGAAGATGGCGACCACTCTAGAAGTGGGTTGATTCAATCCTGAGTTGCAAGACCTGAGCGCGGCAGTTGAAGGCTGGGGCCGTTTCCGCACTAGGCGGCTACAGCGCGATGATTCCGCTTTCAGCGTCCTCTGGAATCCTGGGGCCGGTGGCCCCTCCCGAAACTGCAAACCCCAGGATTCCAGAGGACGCTGAAAGCGGAATCATCGCGCTGTAGCCGCCTAGTGCGGAAACGGCCCATCTTTCGAGGCGCTACCGGACGCTTATCCCCCCCGCCCCGCCCCGCCCCGCCCCGCCCCAGCGTCTGCCAAGGCGCCCTCTCCGGCCGCGGAGCTGAGGGGGACAGAAATCACCCCGCGCTTGGCCTTGCTGCCCGATGAAGTTTTCGTATTTACCGCCGGCGTGGGAAGCGGGGGCGCAGAGGCTGGAAAAATCCCTCCCCCGCCTTTCGGGCCACCACTCCCCCAGTCTGCCAGCCCGCGCGGCCACCTGAGCGTCGCAAGTCCAAAGAAAAGCAACCTTTCTTCGCAGACGGGGAGACCCTCGCGGCCTTGCGCGCGCTCAGTCCGACGCCTAACTTCCCGGCCAGCGGCGCTCTTGCAGGCACGGGCTGACTCGAGAGTAAACATGCCTAACGGTGCACAGACCCTCCGCTCTCTCAGGTGCTGGTCCACCGGCTGCTGCCTGCTCCGAACGCCCGCGTCTGCCTCTTAATCCGCCGCCTTCCCCTCCTTCGCCCGCCGCCGCCGCCGCCGCCGCCGCCTTCTCCCCCGCGTCCTCCGCTTCCTCCCCCGCGCGATAGCTCCGCAGGCTGCTCCTTTCCGAGAAGGGGCTCTTTCCCCTTTAAGAGCTGCGCCTCCGGGTGACGTCGCCGCGAACGCAGCTCTTTTGGAATGTATGCAAATAGCACTCTCCTCCCTCCGGCCAACCGGAAACCGAGTTCGCTTCCCTTTCAGCCAACGGCGTGCGAGCCCTGTCAGGGGGGCGGCCAATAGATGCAAAGCGCCGGCTCGCACCATATAAGGAGCGGCCTCGCCATAAAAGGCAACATTGTATCGCTTTATATGGGGGGAAGGTAGCGGGGGGGTTGCCCGGGCCGGCGCGGGTCCTGATTCTAGAGTGTGAGCGAGCGGGCAGGAAGGCGAGCGGGCGAGCGGGCGGGTGGCGGCGGCGGCGGCGCAGAGCGAAGGGGGCCGGGCTGGAGCGGCCGGCGTTGGGGCCCCATGGCAGCGCCGGCCTGTCCCGCTCGCACCTAGGAGGAGAACCGGGAGGCGGCGGCGGCGGCGGCGGCGGCAGCACCATGTTACCCAGCCGGGCCGGAGCCGGGAACGGCGCTGCCGCCTTGCCCCAGAGCTCGGGCATGGGCATGCAGCGGGCGTCCTCCGGCCGGCCGGGTGCCGGGCTGCCCCGCGGGGCGAACGGGAGCGGCGGCGGCGGCGGCGGCGGCACCGCGGCTTCGACGGCGGGAGTCCGAGGCCCCGGCAACGGGACAGGCCCGCCTAGCGGGCAGGCGGCAGGGACGGGGGCCGGGGGTCGCTTCGATCGGGACAGGGACGTCGGAGTGGCGGCGGCGGCGGCGGCGGCGGCCAGCGGCAGCGAAGGCGACTCCGACTCGGCCGAGGACGAGGAGCCGGTGGGCGACCGGCGCGGCATGAAGCGGACCTTGGGGGACATGGAGCTGGGGGCGGCGGCGGGGCCGGCGGCGGCGGCGGCGGCGGCGGCGGCGAGCGCGGTGGGAGCGCCCGGGGGCTACGGCGGGGTGAGCGGCGCCGTGAGCGGGGCCAAGCCCGGCAAGAAGACCCGCGGCCGCGTCAAGATCAAGATGGAATTCATCGACAACAAGCTCCGGCGCTACACCACCTTCAGCAAGCGGAAGACGGGCATCATGAAGAAGGTACCGCTGGTAGCTGGCCGGGAGGGAGAGCGGGGCAGGGTGAGGGGGTCCCCACCCTAAGGGGCCCCTTCTCCGCCTTGATGGGTCCCGGGAGCGAATTCTACCCAGCGCCTAGGAAGGAAGGAAGGAAGGAAGGAAGGAAGGAAAGGCGGGGAGAGAAGCGTTGCCGGGGTTCAGGGGTGGCGCCGTGCGCCTCCCCACACATCGGTCCCAGAGGCTGTGCTGTGCGCGAGGGCGCGCTGGGGGTCCGGGTTGCGGAAAAGCGCTCTCCACATGCTCAGAGGCACCCTTTCTCCCGCACGTGTGCTCCCAGCAGTAGTGACGGAAGCCGCCGCCGCCGCCGCCGCCGCCACGGTGTCGCCCTCCCCGGGGCTACACAGAGCTAAACGGCTCGGCGGCTGCTCATCTCCGGCTTTGACCGCGGAAGGGGAGACGGGCCCGGGGCCTTCCCGTCCCCGCGAGCGGAAAGGCACGCCCCGCTCGGGCTCGCCGTCAGTTTCAGGCGGCCCCCGTGGCGGCATCGGCGGCGGCCCAGCCTTTAATTTCAAATATTGCAAGAAGGAAACGAAGGTTGACCTCGGATGTTTTTCTGAACTGGGGTTGCATCCAGGGGAAACGTCGGAGCCGGGTTGGAAGGGAGGCCGGTCTTCTGCCGCGTCGCACAGCGGGGAAAGGTGTGCGTGGGTGGCTACTGCGATCCTCCCCGCCTGGTAAAAAGTTACTCTTTTTTTGTTTTACTGTAGTTTGCAAAGGGTGATGCTTGGTTGGGGATTTCAAAAGGTTGTAGTGCTTAAAAAGCCCCCAAATCTTCACTAGTGCTGCCCCCTTCCCGTTGGCAGTAAGTAATATAACTTGGGCAACAATGCCAAGGAAACTTATTCATGCCCTGCTGAGTTCAGGTGTAGCCGTGTTCGCCTGTTGCAGCAAAAAAAGCTACTTCAACAGACTGGTAAAAGTTATTTTGCAGCCTGAGTTTTTCAGAGGCAGCAGAGTTCAGTGGGACTTCTTCAGACTCCTGCCCAGAATCTACTTAGCAAGCTGGCTGACAGCTGTAGGAATGAGCTGCTTTCAAAAACTCTAGCTTAGGGATGGCAGTGCCGCAGCCCCCCTAGATGTGGCTTCCAGCAGTCCTAGCCAGTGTAGCCAGTGGTGAGGAGGAATGCTGGGAGTTGTAATCCAGCAATATCTAGTTGACTGTACAATTCCCACCCCTGTTCCGGGTGTTGAACTGTTTTATGTCGATTCATCTCAATTTGAAGACAACTCATTGATAAGACTGGCAGTGCAGTTCTGTACTTGTTTGCTTGAAAGTAAGTCCCACGGTCTAGAATCCTGACAAGATTAAGTTGTGCAACAAATAGAGTGCTTATTTTGACATTACTCAACCGCCTTATTCGGCAAATTGCAGCAGAAGCAGAGTTGATCATAGTGAAGGTGTGCAGAAGGGTACATTTATTTGTGGGTATCATTGTTCTTTGCACAACAGGATCCAGTCTTGGACATTTTCTGTGTATTGTTGCTGTTCTGTATGGGAGCTACATAGGGCTAGTCTGGCATAGTTCCGTCAAACGGATATTTATGCTACACTGTGGCAATGTAGGAATGTGGCTGTGGTATGTTTACTTCCAGGTAAGATGCGTAGAATTACAGTTTTGTGTAGCCATGAAAGGAACTTGAGTACTACATCCAGGCAGGAAGAAAAAAATGAAATACACATTAGGTTGGGTGGATGACAAGTGGCTTGAAAACAGTTCATGTGAAAAGGATCTGGGGATCTTAGTAGTTCATGAGGTAAGCATGAGTCTGTGTTGTGTGATGCACTGGCCAAAAAAGCCAGTGCAATTCTGGCTGCAACAAGAGGATCCTGTTGAACACCTTGAGTGTCTTCCAAGTAGACATATATAGGACTTAGGCCTTAACTCAGGTGTTGTGGGACTCCATCTCTGATTAGTGCTACCTGTGCATACTCAGTGCTGTAGTCCAGTAATGTCTGGACAGCCACAAATTGCTCATACCTGGCTTTACCTCTGGTGAAAGTTTCAGGCTGTTTCTTGAAGCTGACTTGCTCTGCCTATTTAATACATTTCTATGTAGGTATAATCTGAAGAAAACTGTGTCAGCTGCTATGTTTTTAAAAGCGCCATTCCAGTTCTATATGAACAACTGTGGGGAAAAAGCCATGTTAGATTAGAGCAGCAAAGAGAGGCTTGTGTCATCTTTTAGGGCTAACAATTTTGTTCTGGCATCTAATGTATTTTGTTAGCCCTTAAGGGATCTTTTTGTTGTGTTAAGACAACACGAACTAGTATTTCCAGCTTCCTTGGGACTAGACATTGTAGGGTTTGTGATGCTTCGGCCGTGACTCATTTTACCTTGACTCTACTAGAGTGCAGAACTTCCAGTCAGTTAATAAGACATTTTCCCATTCGCATAGTTGACATTTTTAAAAAATCCAAAAGAAGAGAATTACTGTCACAACAAGCATGCCAGCGTAACTTGCTACATGTGACAAGTTGCAGTGTCCAGCCCAATGCAAAATTAGTGTTTTCTCTAAATTATTGGCAGGAGCTGAAAATTATGTCACTTGACATGTCAATATCTGCTTCTGTCATCAAGCATTAAAACTTTCCCAACCTGATGCCCTTCAGATACGTTGTACTGCAGCTCACAGTGTGCACAAATAGCATGGTCATAGGATGGGTGGGGTAGTGGATGTTGTAGTCCATCATGTCTGAGGATACCAGATTGGGGGTTGGCTGTTTCAGTTGTTCAGACATTTCATAAGGCCATTTCTGTGTGTTATTCACACAGCAAATCATACAGAGGAGTGAGAATAATCTCAAAATCTTCTGAAGACAATCTTTTAAATTTCCTTTGCTGTATTAGTATTAACACATTAACAGCAACAGGTACTGGTTTGATCTTCTGGCACAAAGTTTTATTCAGCCCAATGAATTTTTGTTTTGAGTGCAGGAGCTTGTCCAAGTGTGTCCCTTTGCCAATAATGGCTAATGTAGATAGAGATAAAGAAGTAGCTGAGGTTGTCCATTCCCCAGTAAACTTTGGCCACACCAAAATACTTAACGTCTTCTTGCTCAGAAAGTGAACACTGGACCAGATGGATTTCTGTATTCCTTCTAGTTAAGAAAGCTGCCCTGGAGGTGTGAGTGTCTGAATGGTCCAGTACCTATTTGTACGTTCTTTTCCTCATTTATTTGCATGCATGAAGGCAGTGGCCTTGACAGTGCCTTGTGCCAAAATGAAGTGTTGGACGAGATATGATACCGTGGGGTGACATGGAAATCATTGTCCTGAAGGTAAGGGTGTATAGATTTTGTTGTCCAACAATTTCAGCTTACAGTGACCCAAAGATTAAGAGATATCTAAGTCCCTCTGTTCAGGTCTTGCAAAGTCAGGGTCATGCTTTTCTTCATCAACCCATTCTGGAGTACATATCTCTACTTTATCCACTTGTACATAATGCGACAGCTCTTGGTGTTGGGGTGCCATGAAAGATGTGTTGTTTCCTATTTCTTTGGGGTGTGTCTATGGTCCTTCTCAGGGCTCAGAAAGAAGTTTCAACAACAGCGTGAGACTTTTGAATACCTTCCAGAAAGGTGGTCAGTGACTCATGGAACTGTATGTCTTCAAGATAACTTCAACTTATGGTGACCCTACTGTAGGGTTTTCTTGGCAGGTTTTATTCTGAGGAGCCCTCCTCTTAGGCTGAGAGAATGTACCTTGCCCCAGCTCCCTCAGTAAGTTTCCATGTCAGAGTATAGATCTGAGTGCTGATCTCCTAGAATCAAGCTACCATACCATGCTGGCTCTTGGAATTTAACCTCCTGATAACAAGGTCAGCTTGACAAAAGGAGATGAAACCAATTGGTTATGCACTGGGGTGGACATCAGGCGTGTTTATATTTATTATGCTAGGCTGTTGTCTTAGCACTTTTTTCCCAATGGTTTAAAGTTTACAGTGTATCTTTTGACTGTCTTTATTCAATTGTTAGTCTTGCCAATACACACAGGTTAGTAATAAAACAGTACCACAGCACAGCCAGTATCTTCACCCATGCCACTACACCTACACAGGTGTGTGTGTGACATAAAAACACTTAACAGAGACAAAGGTCACATGGAGTCTAATAGCAAAAAAAAAGAAGAAAAAAAAAGCCAGTTTTCAGAAAGATGTCATGCCTGATGAAGGGAAGGTTTCTTTGCATACACTGAAGTGAGAGAAGGTTGATGGATCTAGTATCAGCAGTTGCAATATTCACTAATTTATTTGGGCTCTCAGATATCTGTATTGTTAGTAACCTATAACCAGTCCAATATTGGATAAGAGTCTGCATTCTTAAGCATTTTAACCTATCTCTTGTCTTCAGTTCTCCAGTAGTAGATAGAAAAAAATTAAAGTAAAATAAAAATGAAACATTAAAGTAACATGAAACACTAATTTATTTGGGAAGCACACTGTTCAAATAACCCTGTAGCAATTTTTAAGTCACAAAAAGGAGCCTTACTCAGTGTGGTGGCTTCCAAATGGGTTGAAGCATCCCATCATTCCCAGCTAGCATGGTCACTAACGATCTTTAAATGACTTTAAAACTGTTGTTTGCCACCTCTCCCTCTAAGGCTGCTGGTATTGCTAGGTCCGTCTGTACAAAGAGTGACTGGGAGATTTTCACAGTTAAAGATTCCATTTTCTAGAAACAGTATGCACCGTATCAGACTTTGGTGGACTCTGAGAGGAAAAGATTAGTGGGCAGTGGATGCCTTGAATCTCTCCTTTATCTGTCCTGTTTTTTCATTTTGGTTGCATAGGAGGGCACCTTCAAGTATTTACCACTGGAAGATTATAGAAATCATGATTCACTGGGGATGCAGTATAGGATAGATGGAGTACTTGTATGGTGCTGCTTAACTTGAATAGTGAGTTGTCTCCAGCACTGTGTTTTCGCAGTATTATTAATTGCTGTCGTGTCAGCTTTGAGTTGTGGCAACCCTATGAATCAGAGACCTCCAGGACACCTGGACAACAAGTCCTGTAGATACAGGGCTCTGGCTTCCTTGAGTGGGTCTATCTACCTGTAATGTGATCTTATTTTTCTGGTGCCTCCCACCATGGCACTGCCTTTCTGTGGTGATGAGATTGTGGGGCCCTCTGAGGCGAGAGGCTATGCTGCTGGTAGGGTCTCCCACATCAGACAGGCTTTTTGCAGGGGAGTCAAACTTAGTGTGCCAGACAGCTACTGGGCAACAGTGAGTGTGTGTGTGTAGCGGGGTAGGTAACACTGGCAGAAGATCTCTCAGAAACAACGGCAGGGGCACCAGCACTGTGGAGTCAGTGTGCGAAACCTTCAACTTCGAGTCCTCTATTTTTTCTGCTGTCTGATTCTGATCATTTCCACACCACACTGTTATAGTGCTATTATTCCATTTTCAACGTCCTGTGGAATTCTGGGGTTTGTAGTTTACTAAGGCCAAAGAGCTCTCAGACTGAGAATTCTAAATGCCGCTCCATAAACAGCAAACCCCAGAATTCCGTAGGATGTTGAATGCGGAATAATAGCAGTATAAGAGTGTAGTGTGGAAAGGCCCCCTGTCTCCTTCATAAGTGGCAAGTGTATCTTTATTATCACTAATTATTTTACTTTAGTAGAATGGTAGCGCAAGGCATTTCATCATCATTACTACATGAATGATCATCTATCTACTTAGATTAATGGAACATAAAATATTTGTTTGATTAAAAAAGATGTGATATATTTACCATATTTTACTATAATATCAGTTTTTATTTTGAACCCAAAGTTGGTACATTTCTACTGACTTTCACTCCACAGCCTTGAGTGACACCACAGCTAATTCCTGTTAGTGCTGTGCAGAAGGAGGCACTGGTAAACCACTTCTGAATGTCTTTTACCACAAAAACCCTGTGATGAGACATGCTTATGTTACTGATCTAAATTGATTGTCCATGGCTTAAGGATTACTGTTTACCCTTAAGGAACTGTAGTTCTGTCATGGGGCTGCAATTTGCTAGCAGATTTTTTAGCTCTGTCCCAAAACTCCATGAGAGTTGTAGTGGTTTTCCACCTGCTTTTATTCTTGTAGAGTAGAGGTACCATAACTTACCAGTGAATGTCTCTTGACGTTAGACTAGCTGCTTGGGAAACAATGACAGATCACAAAAAGGGAGTGGTAACTCTGCCTAAGACCTGAAAACAAAGTGCTACAGCTCACTTCTCTATCTCTTGTGTAAATATAGCTTATGAAACCCAGATCCATGCTGCAGCAGACCAGCAAGATTCAGTTTAGTCCAGCACAATGATCAGCAAATGTGTGGCAAGGAAATAAGCATGACAATGTTTCAGATGATTTTTGGAGGTGTGTATGGTCTTCATGCCCCTTGGAGCACACCAGAGATGAGGCTTACTTCTGTGAAATTTCCAGCAGTGGTCAACCACCTTCACCACCAGTCTTTGCTTTCAGTTTCTATCCTTCTAACTTACAACTTCCAGCAAGTGTAGTTAACAGTTTTGTTGAAAGATGTTTTTGATGTTAGATACCCTTTCTTCATTTGCCTGCACCCCAGTTTATTCCTCTTTTCCCACATGTACAGGTTATATTAAAATAAATGAATAAAAAGGGGAGCAAAAACATTTATATACTTTGCGTCTTTCTATATGTCCACAAACATATATTGTGGAGAACACTCCTGGTTCATATCTAAATTTCACAAAACTGAATTCCCCTCTAGTGTGTATGGCTCCAAGAGTCCATGCTAAACATCTTGAGATTTTCCTCATATTTCCTTGGCTTTTTTTTCTTTTTGTTCTCACACACACACACACACACACACACACCCCTTCAAGTTGCCTGTTGACTTATAGTGACCTCATGGATTTCATAGGGTTTTCTCAGTCAAGGAATACTCAGTGAAATAGAGCCTATAGCACCTGGTATTGGTTGGCGGTACCCATCCAAGTACTAATCAGAACTGACCCTGCTTAGCTTCCAAGATCAGATGGGATCTGGTGTTTTTAGGTTATTTGGGCCATGCTTTCCTTGCCTTGTACTAGAGAGGAATTATGTAGCCCTCCAGGTGTTGTTGAACTCCAACTCCCAGCAGGTTTAACCAGAATAGCCAGTGACGAAGACTGCTGGGAATTGCAGGTGAGCCACATCTTGACTGCAGTTTCCAAACCATACTCATCCTGGACTTAACACTTTTTTGTATTTAGAGGCTCTATTCAATGACTGGACCTGCTAGACTTGTAGTAGTACTCTTTCCTTTAATCCAGATTTAATTTAATCCAACTTCAAATTAGCTAGGCCTGAACGGGATTACAGTCCCCTTGAAAGACTGTGGTCACAGCTTGGAAGTGACAGATGATAGATGCAATGGTCAGGATTGCTTGTCTGCTTTGGCTGCTATGCCAGCTGTACTCCTTCCTATTGCTGGAGGATTTAAAGATGGTAATGCACATGCTGGTAACTTCAAGTCTGAATTTCTGCAATGCTTTATATCTTGGGCTAGCTCAGTACCAGGTTTGCAAGCTCAAGTCCAGGTTACTTACAGGATCGCCTTCTCCTATATAATTTACCCCATACACTCAGGTCTTCAGGTACTTCAGTCAGCCAGGACTGGGTTGGCAGCTGTCACCCAGATAACTTTTCTTCAGCTGCCCCCAGACTGGAGAGTGACCTGTCGAAAGGGATTTGACAGCTGGATACACTGTCTGGATGTAAAATAGCACTAAAGACCAGTCTTTTCTGGCAGGCCCATCCAGATAATTTTTTGATTATGGATTTTAAAAGTATGGATTAATGGTTTTTAATACGTATCAGTTTTATATGTTCTTTTAAGTGGTGCCATGTGTTTTTAACTGTTGTTGTGGGTTGTATTTTAGTCTGTTGTCATTCTATGCCTCAATGTGTAGGAAGAGGTGGATAAAAATAATAATAACTGTGGTAACAATAGTAGTAATATATATTATTATTGTTTATTATTAACTTCAAGGATGAGAAACCTGTTAGCTTCCAGATGTTGTTAGACTCACCAGTCTCACTCATCATGGCCAGTGAGGGGATGGTTGTGACATGAAAGTCCACAGCAAAGGGAAGATGAGAAAGGCAGTGGCAGCTATAAGAGGAGGCAGCTGTTTGCTCATAGCAGCCTATTTCTAAATGTCTGTGTTTGGGAAGCATCCTTATAGCTCAAGACCTTCTAGGAGTAGCTTAGAAAATCACCTGTGCCACAATACAAACTATTCTCTAAATCACTCTTTCCAAAGTGTATCTGGCTGTGAATGACCCCCTTCTCCAGAAGCCAAGGCTGCTCACAGCTAGCAACATCTCCTGTCCTCTGCACAAGTGGGGAAGAAGTGCATTGTATTAGCATAATGTGCTGTTACACTACTGCAGTGTTCCAACAGGATTCTGGCTGTGCTCTTTTAGCCACCTGTTTAGCCCATCTCTGTGACATAAGCATGCAGGTGATGTCCTCTGAAGTCTTTCTGTTTCCTTTAGCAGGACAGGAAGAGATCAATTCCCTCTTCTGCCATGCAGTGCCCCCTCATGGCCTTAAAATCTGATCTGCTGTGTGGCCTGAAGAGGTAGCCATTTAGATACTCTGGTTCCCTGTTGTGACAAGATTCAAAGCCAATATTTGAGTTGCTGGGATGAGCTGTTGTAGATATTTCAGTTCGGTATAACATTTATGTTGGTTACAGTGATCAAGTTCAGATGCAGTATAACTTGGTTTTATTAAGCCAAGAGATGCACAACTCATGTTTTATTTATCTGACATAGTCAACCTTTCTCCCAGGATGACTCACAACAATGTTAAAGTTGGTACAGGTAAAAACAAAAGTTATAATGTTAAAGCACACTTAAAGGAAGTATAACATTGAAATATTATTGAGATGAAAAGCAGTTGAAAAATGCATAAACAAAACAACTAAAACATGATACATGTTTTTCTTTCTCTTTTTGGTATACTGTGGCTGAAGAGGTGTGCTGGGTGGTGTTAACCACATTGTTACTGAAACCAGAAACTATAGTTACAGGACTGGAGCTGGTTCATAAGTTTTTCCCAACCCTGGTAACTGTAGTTTCCCTGTTCAGATGTTAGAGAAATATGAAGGATGGATGGATGGATGGATGGATGGATGGATGGATGGATGAATGAGGGAAATCTAAAGTTGAGGGATGTCATGGATGACACAAGAGGTTCCGTTTCTTATGCTGGAGTGCTACATCCAGTGCTTCTCTCTTGTTTAAGCTGATCATTATATGGTGCACCAGCTGAAGTTTTTCAACGCTCAAGAGTAATATTTCCAACAGGAGGAGATAAACCTCTTGCAGAGGTGGACAACTTGCAGCCCTCTAGACTGTAACTGTACAGTTAGACTGTACCCAAATCCAAAGGTGAATGCTAGGAGTTGTGATTCAGCAATATATGGAGGGCCACAACTTGCCCACTGTTAATTTAGTGGGCCAAAGGCATTTTTTTTGTGTGTGCCATGGGTGTCACTGAAGCTTCTGCCTGCAACCCCAAACCTCAGCCCTGATCTGGAAAGAGAAAGGAGGGAGGGAGGGCAGCCGGGCAGGCAGATGGACCAGGCCAAACGCCTCGCCCCTTATCAGTGAGATACCCTGTTTGGACTGCGTGCCAGTTTAGTATTCTTCATCTAGTACATGAATAAGTATTTGCTGTAGAAATCTCAGAGCTGGGAGAAAATACTTACTGGACTACAACTTCTGGTTTGAAGATTCTGTGAGTTCAATCCAAAATGAAATTTTTCCAAGCTCTGGTAAGCTCCCATGGCTAGTTTACAGTTTTTGGAGCAGCAATGCAAAATGGGAACTGTTTTCTCACTCTCCAGTAACTGGCTTTTTCCTGTAGAGTAAATGGCAGATTCTGGCCCAGGACTGCTTGTGATCATGGGTCTCCATATACCACCACCATTTGAGAAGTTATTGAACAGCTGGCCTTGCCTTCTTCAAGTTGGTGGTGTGAAATGAAGAGCAGAGCAGCTGTTTTGTTGCTGGGACAAAGTTGAACAAGGCTCTTTTTCACTGCTCAGCTGTCCTGCTTTCTAGTTGGGGCACCGGTAGATCACTACTGTAGTACTCACTGTTCTTTCTTTCAAGTGGGTTAGAGGCAGCCTGGCTGAATGGGAAAGAAGGAAGAGTTAGGCTCTCCAATAGGAAGCTCTTATCCTGCTCTGTGCAATCATACCCAATTGCTTGGGCGACAAGGGTGTAAGAGACTGTTGAGCAGCTGTTTGCAAGGTCTACAGGAGGGCACAGCTGCAGCTCTCTGTGACAGCTGGGGCAGCCTTTCCAAATTCAGGCTACTTGGAAAACCCTAGGAATTGGCTGCCTTGTATCCATTTGTCTTGTGTCTGCAGGGCTGGCAGATTTTACCTGATCAAATTGAATGCAGCTTGATAGCCTTAGTGAGTCAGGGCTTAGAAAAATGACCAGTGACCATACTGATTGGGGGATTCTGGGAATTTTAGTCTGAGACCAACATCTACTTAGAGTATATCCATTTTATCAACTGCTGAAAGTAGGTGAACAGTTATGTAAATCCTATTGTTTTAGTGAGTCTATTCTGTAATGACACATCAGAGACTTGAATAAATCTCACACGTTTGCTTGAGTGTCTGGGGACAGCAGAAGCAGGTTCCGAAAACATTTGGCTGGTTGTAGTGCTTAGCTGTTGTACTGTTTTCTAGTTTATGTTGTTTTCTTTTACAGGTCCAGTTTTTGAGGAATAACAGAAACTCAAAAGGATACCTGAAAGATTTTCTGTGGGTGGAAGAGAGATGTATCTCTGGAATCTTTGGTGACACATAAGTCTATTCTGCATGCTTGTATTCCAGAGATGGGGAATTTTTGGCCCGATAGATACTTTAGACTTCAACTCTTGATACCTCATGGTAATGAATCATGGGAATTGTAATCCAACATATTTGGAGGGCCAGAGGTGTCCCACCCCAGTGTATTAAAATCCAGTGTGGACTGTCAAGTTGTCTTACTCTTTTGAGTTGGCACCATGTCCATAAATACCACTGCAAATTATAGTTTTGAGAGTTAGAACCAGGCATTGTCACAGTTGTAGACTTTTAGTGGTATGAAGCAAATCAGCTTGGACCAATTCCTTTAAAAAAAAACAATGTATGCAACATGGATGAAGGAGTAGAGGGCATGCTGATCAAATTTGCAGATGACACTGAATTGGGAGAGATTGCTAATACACCAGAGGACAGGATCAAAATTTCAATGACTTTGACAGATTGGAGAGCTGGACCAAAGCTAACAAAATGAAGTTCAACAGAGATAGATGTAAGGTCCTGCACTTAGGCAGGAAAAAACAGAATGCACAAATATAGGATGGGGGACATGTGGCTGGATAACAGTACATGTGAAAGGGATCTAGGAGTCTTGGTAGATTACAAGCAGAACATGAGTCAGGAGTGTGATGCGACAGCCAAGAAAACCAACATGATTCTTGGTTGCATCGATAGGAGTATGGTGTCCAGATCGAGGGAGATAATGATCCCACTCTATTCTGCATTGGTTAGATCTCTCCTGGTATACTGTGTCCAGTTCTGTGCACCTCAGTTCAGGAAGGATATTGACAAGCTGGAGTGTGTCCATAGGAGGGCAGCCAAAATGCTGAAGGGTCTGGAAGCCATGCCCTATGAGGAGCGGCTCATGGAGCTGGGTATGTTTAGTCTGCAGAAGAGAAGGTTAAGAGAGGACATGATAGCCATGTTTAAATATTTGAAGGGATGTCATGTCGAAGAGAGAGCAGGCTTATTTTCTGCTGCTCTAGAGCCTAGGACAAGAAGCAGTGGATTCAAGCTGCAGGAAAGGAGATTCCACCTGAACCTCAGGGAGAACCTCCTGATGGTCAGAGCTGTTTGGCAGTGGAATATGCTGCCTTGGAGTGTGGTGGAGTCTCCTTCTCTGGAGGCTTTTAAGTAGAGACTGGATGGCCATCTGTTGGGCGTACTTTGACGTGTGTTCCTGCATGGCAGGAGGTTGGACTGGATGGCCCCTGTGATCTCTTCCAGCTCTGTGATTCTACGATTCTATTTGTGCTGTGCCAATAAGCATGAATGAACTGTCCTCTGATTAAGCGTGGAGGTATACAGACTGTGTATATGTTTCTGAGCATACCTGCCTGGGTACTTTGCCCTTAAAAACTCATAAATTGACTATATTGTCCTCTGCAGCCGTTCAAGAGCAATGTGGCATGAGCCAACCATGTGGATTTAGACTCCCTGATTTCTTGTTTTGCAGGCATTCCTGGTTTGGCACACTTGCTTGTTCCTGACTGTATTTTGCTATTGTTTGGATAATTTGGATAAAACATATGGAAGACTTAAAAAAAAAAAAAGAACAGTGGCCTTGAGTGTTCTCTGAGAATAGCAGGCCTGTGCTTCTAAAGGTGTTGTGTAATAACTTCAGAGTTTGGGGGAGTCTGCCTGCCTGCCTGCCTGCCTGCCTGTCTTTCTGGGAGTATGGCTGGCTAGGTGATTCAGGAACTTATAGTTAAAAATGAACTTTCCCAAATTCTAGAAATAGTGCTAACAAGGCCTGAAAGCATCTTAAACTAAAATCTTCAGCTAACCACTGATTTGCTGTAGATCAGGGTGTTTAGTGTCTCTAACCAGATGCTGTGGTTATTAAGCTGTTTGGAGAAATAGCGACAATACTTATTTATTATTTAAGGAGTTTGTTTATTGTCTCTCAGCCCACAGAGCCTTCAAAGTGATGTGCAGTGGATAAGAACATTTAAAACAGTCAATACATGACTAAAATGCATTTAAAAGCATGATCAAACATTTAAAATATGATTAAACACATTTAAAAACAGATTAAAAAACTCTTCAAAAATAACTCTGAAATCACAATTAAAAACATTTAAAAACAGTCATAGCTGTCATTCCTAATTTTAAGATTAACTGAGATAACATAGTTTTAGCTCCTGACCAGAAACTCACAAAGGATGGAGCCAGACTGACCTCCTTTGGGAGGGAATTCCACAGTCTGAGTGCTGCTGGAGAGAAATATATGTGTCCACCAGCCTGTTGGGATGCATTACAAGGTCTCTGCTTGTTGTTGTTGAGTGTCTTCAAATCGTTTCCAACTTAGTGTTCCTTAAGGCAAACCTATGATGGGGTTTTCTTGGCAAAATTTGTTCAGAGGGGTTTTGCCTCTGTCTTTCTCTGAGGCTGAGAGTGTGACTTGCCCAAGGTCATCCAGTGTGTCTTAAATTTTTGAGCGGGCCCTTATGAGAGGAGACAGCTTTCCATGGTAGTGTATTTTGGCAGCCTAAATACTGAATTGTCTTGCATTTTTCCCTGGTTTGAGGCTCGAACAGCTTTCTGCGTTCTGGTGCAAGAGGTACTTCTATGTGCATGGGAACTGGGATGTGGATTTGAAAGCTGAATATCCATATTGTGAATCTTTTGCCTTTGTCTAGTTTTATTCGTTGGCAGAGTAAAAGCCAGGCAGTCTTTGTAAAGCCCTCTTGGAGAGTTTGAAGTTCCTGAAATAACCTGGATGCTTTCATTAGTTATGTACACATGGTAGTAAGTTACCACCAAATCATCAGCTGTGATTATCCTTTGCTGACATTTTGAGGAGGGAAGGTTATTCCTCCCATTTGTCTTGTGCAAACAGAAAAACTGTTTTTTGCTGTTGTATATTCAACACCAAACTTTTTATGGTTAGTGTGAGGGAAATGGATTTAAACTGCAGCATCAACATTCAGATCACGAATGATGTGGTCAAATAATTTAAACTTGAGCAGATGTGCATGTATAACATAGATGATACGTCAGAGGCTGTCCTGGTTCACGCTGAAAGTCTATCTAGTACAGCATTCTATTAAAACAGTGGCCAACTAGTTGCTTATGAGAAGGAGTAGGAGGACATGAGTGCTAATACACTCCTGTCTTGTACTCTTTAGAAACTGATAGTCGATCTTTGTCATTGGAGGCAGTGTGGATGCATTAGTCATAACCAGTGGCTGTTAGTGGAACCATCTTGCATGGGTTTGTCCAGCATATTATTCTATCAGTTCAAGAGGGCAAGCACTGCTGCATCTTTCTGTCCATCCAAGATGGCAGCCACTGCTGCATCTTACGGTGGCAAACTCCACAGTGAAGCTATGCATTGTGTGAAGAATCCTTCCCCTTACCGTTTGTGGATCTGTTACCATTCAGCCTCAGTGGATGATTCTCCAAGTATTATGTGAGTTTGAAAGGGCTCTTCAACTTCCTTCCTAGGGACACTAGAATGGCTCTGTCCTTATAATCCTGCTGTTGGAAGGCAGAAACCTTTTTTATTCTGATAGGCTTTTGGAAATGAAAGGCCTTTAGAGAAAAACTCTTTTAAGAGAGTGCCAGACTGTTTTTATTGTTTTAAAAGTACATTTTAAAATAGCATTTTTATCATATTAAACTACAGTACACACTTTTAAGTAGTGGTGGCTTCAGGACCAGTGCTGGCGCATAACTGTTGGTTGCTGGTCCATGGTGATCTTCCACAAAAAGAAGAAGCAGTTGTAGTCAATGGGCACTAATATGGTGCTGGTCCTTGACACAATGGGAAGGAAAAAAGTCTTGCTGGTCCCACACATCAGACAGCTTAAGAAGCACCACTTTGAACTGTTTTAAATACTGTTGTTAAATTCCATTTTAACACTGATCATTTACATGTTTTAAGTGTATTGTATTTTAATTTGTAAACTGCCTTGAGCCCCAGTTCTGGTGAAAATATATCGTGCAAATAAAGTTAATAGTAGTAACAGTAGCAGTAATAATAATATCAGGGAGACAAATTTCTCCCCATTCACTTATACACCTCTGGCATATTCCCCGCTTACTCTCATTTTTCAATAACTAAGCAGCCCTTCGATGGATGGCTTGTTATTCATTTAAGATGGCTGTATACTGCCCAACTTGCAGATGTGGAGGATGAGGTTCGCAAATAGAAGAAAATAAAGTGATCAGTGAAATCATGGGTATTTCTTCCCTGGGCCTGTTTCGGAGCTTGCCAGAGGCATCTGCTTGGCCACTGTTTGGGAACTTGAGGGGTGGACTTTTAGCTTTTGGCAGCAGGGCCCTTTTTGTGTTTCTAGATCCAAGCTGTGCAACAGCAGGAGAGTTTCTTAGCAGCAGCATTTGCCAATGGACATTGTGATCTGCTGCTTTTCTGCTCTCTGACCTCGTCAGTGGTGCGTGGGGCTAAAGGGCACTGGCGTGTAGGCGACTCCACTTGGGGGGTCTGTGTGGGCTCTTCAGAGAGGTCAGGTCGGGGTGTATTGCTCAGTAATGACTTTGGCTGACGTTCTAAGAGCTAGGCCGACTTCTCACTGCCTCTTGCTGAAAGATGATTTGTGTTGAGCTGTCAATCCTGGTCTGTTTCCCATGTGTTTCCCCCAGTCACCAGTTTCTGTCATTGCCTTTGGCATGGAGACAGAAGGCCTGAGGTGAGTGTCTTAGGTTGAGAGTGAAACTACTCTGTTTCTTGGAGGAAATTTGTTGTTGAGCTTGTGCCTTGTTGCCACTGTTTTAGGAAGTGAGAAGGGAAATATCAGAGCTTGGAAAGGTTACTTTTTGGAACTTGGAAAAGTGACTATTTTTGGACTCCAGGCATACATCACTTAACAAAGCTTCTGACAAGGAAGCTCCTTCTTACAAAGTCTTTTTACAGACTCATGTTTCTTTGTTGTCCTCTGTTTAACTGAAGGTTCTTTAACAGCATTAGGGGACATTAGGAGGATGTTGAGAGAAGATGGAGAGTCAGAAACTTTTGATTTTGGGTTGCAGCAGAGTCTGCAGTAAACAAGGCAATAAAGCTTGAGCTGAGAAAGAATAGGGTTTTACTGAAGCTATTCTGCCATAGCAGTGTGTACCTGCCTACATTAGGTAAGGTAAAGAGCACCTGCCTCAGAATCCCTTACCAAGCGTGAGCAAACAGAAATCAGAGTTTGAAAAAAGGAGTGCAAATAAGTCTGCCTCTTCAGCTGCCCCCAGCTTGTTAAAAAAATCATAGATCTGTATACATTCGGCCACCAATATGGAAACCATAGAAAAGTGGAGGATGAGAAAAGAGAAGATTATCCCTAGATGCATTTTGGAAGAAGCTTTCAAGTCTGAAAGTGTGACTCTTTAAACTATTATTATTATTACTACTGTTAGAACTTCTGCAAGCCTTACCCTAACCTGTTAGTTTGATGTCACATGGACTTATTGTTACTTTTGGACAAAAAATTTGCTGAAACATTCAGGTTTTTTTTTCTTTTGGTGCTGGTACAGAAACCTGTACCTGTCCTTTCTGTGTTATTTCAGCCTGTGGTACTAAATTTTATATCAAAGAAGTAATGCCAGGAACACATTTACTTTGTTAACTGAAGTATACCTATATTTAAATCCTAGAATATTGACACACTTGCTGGAGGTGTCTGGGAGTTTTCATCCAGAAAAGTAACATTTCCAAGTTCTGGGAAATACTGAGTGGAGCACTTTTAGTACTGTCTGTACGCAGCTTAAGTACACTAAGGCCATTTCCGCACTAGCCTATTATAGCGCTATGATTCCACTTTGGGCCCCTCCCAGAACTGCAAACTCCAGGATTCCATAGGATGTTGAAAGTGGAATCATAGTGCTATAACAGTCTAGTGCAGAAATGGACTAAGAAGAGACAGTGTATTTAATCACCTTAAACAAAAAAATCCTGTTGTTCCCTGCAGTGAAGTTTCCGATCCTCAAGTGACAGCAGCAAGTAACCAGGGGTTGCCGGGGTTGCATAAGTGGAGCAGGAGGCAAACCAGGGAGCCTAGTTCAATGTATCAGATGGGGTGGGCATGCTCTAGAGCCTGGAAGACTCCAGAGCTCTGAAGAGCTGAACCACAATTTTACATGTGCCCTTTTCAGTGACCAGAAACAGTGGTATAACTCTTCTGCTTGGCTTTAAGGCTTTTCGTAGAGTTCAAAGGGGGGCTCTTTTGGGGAAGATTTCTGGACGCATTTTGTGGGGGGTTTTTGGCTGAAAGTTTTTTGGGGAGGACTGGGGGCTTTGGGAAATCAGTGGGGGTCTCAAGGGTCACCTTGGACCCCCCTGTCGGACAGCATATGGACTATGGGCTGCATGATTCCCACCCATGTACTAGGCAGACAGATCTGGAACAAATTTCTTGAGTATGCATAAAGCAACTTTTCCTCACTGCTGTCTAATCAGAACCTGCCTGCCTTTTCTTTGCATTTTTAGGAGGAAATGGTTAAAAATTAGGACATGGGATATGACTTTCAGGCCTGAAAATCTTTCTTTTTAGAACATAGAGTTTGAAAAAAAGCCAACCCCTGGACATATCCTTGCCTCTATGCCAAGACTTGAGGTGTAATATACCCTCCCTCACCCTTGTTCCTCGGTTGGGAAGAGGAATTAATGAAAGGAAGTCTTGGCACAATAATGTTCTTGACTGTACACATTGGCACCACCTTGTAGTGTGCTGGGGTGACATTTTTTTCATAGCTGTCCAGATGGCAAGTAGACAGTATGTTGGAACTGGGATGGGTGTGTGAGTGGATATTTATAAACATGGCCAAGCAGCTGATTAAACCTCCCTTGCACTGTGTTCTTCCTGAGTGTTAGGCTTGTGGATTAGAAACAGAGGCCTAGCCCAGAACTGCAAGCTTGGAAATAAAAAGTAAAGCCATAGCATTGCAGGGAAACTTGCCTTAGATAGCATCAGATTGTCTAGCTCAATCTTCTGTATGCTGAGTGGCAGAAACTTTCCAAGGTCTCAGGGAGGAGTTTTCTGCAGCCTTACTTGGAGCTGTCGGAACCTGAGACCTACTGTAATCAAAGCATTGCCCTACCATTGAGTTAAGAGGGGGGCTGACAAAGATGTAAACTCTGCACTTTGAAAATCATTACTTAATTGTAATGAATGAAAATGTTAACCTGGATAGTCTCAGACTATATGGTCCACAAACCAGTTTCCCCACTGGCCAACACAAATTTGGTGCAAATTAGGTTAAGGGAGATGATGAGGAAAGAGGTTGGGAGGGAGGGGATGAAGTCTCTGTTGTGTAGCCCAGGCTGCTCTCTGGGTTAGGTGGTAGGGAGGAGTTAGCAAGGGTTCTTCTGCTCAGAGACCAGAGTGTCCTGCAAAGGGCTGTGCCCTCTGAATGGGCTCATGGTACCAAGATGAGCTTCATCTCCTGAATGTCATGGGGAATCTTCAGTGTCTGCAACCTTCTAGGTCAGGGTTTAGGAACCTGGTGCCTTCCAGATGTTTTGGACTATAAGCCCAAGGTAACCATTGGGAAGGGGTTATGGAAATACTCTAAAACAGTGGTTCTCAAACTTGGGTCCTGCAAGTGTTTTGGACTTCAGTTCCCAAAAGCCCCAGCCAGTTTGACCAGTAAGCAGGGATTCTGGGAGTTGAAACCCCAAACACCTGGAGGGTGAAAGTTTGGGAACCACTGAGCTAAAACATCTGGAGGGTACTAGGTTGCCAACCTCTGACCTAGGTGAAGGTGGGGGAGAGATACAGCAAAAAACCATACTGTCTTACCTCCAAAAACTTCCTATCTATGGCAACTTAACGTCACTCAAATAAAAAGACCTTGCAATATATCTGAAAGGTGCTTTGGTGGAGCTCTTGGGGTTTTGACGGAGTTCAGGCAAGGAGCTGCTTTTTGGTGTTGTCATTTCCATAATCTCTGTTGACCGTGCTCAAGATTTTGGGACTGGTTAGAAAAGATGCTGCAGCAGCTGCTGTTTCTGCTGCTGTTCTGTGCCTTCAAGTCATTTTCAACTTGTGGCAACCTTAAGGCGACCCTGTCATGGGGTTTTCTGGGGCTGCATGTGTGACGCACCCCAGGTCATCCATTGGGTTTCCATGACTGAGTGCAGAATTGAACCCTGTTCTCCAGGGGTGTAGTTCAATGCTCAAACCCATTACACCAGTGGTTCTCAACCTGTGGGTCCCCAGATGTTTTGGGACTTCAGCTCCCAGAAGCCCTGAGCATTGACCATAGTGGCTGGGGCTTCTGGGAGTTGAAGTCCACAAACATCTGGGGACCCACAGGTTGAGAACCACTGCATTACACCATGCTGGCTGTAAAGATGCTGTTACTTACTCTTTTTCTTCCTTCAGGCAGCTTTTGAATAGCACATGGGTTGTCTTAGGGATAGGAGGTCTCTGTCCTTATTGATGTTTTAGACTATAATTCCCACAATCCTTTATCATTGGTCAAGTTGGGTTGGGCTGATGGCAGCTGTAGGAGGAATCTAGCTGGGAGCTTGAGTAGTACTTCCTTCCTTCATGGGGAGGTGGAATTTATTTCTCTCTGGATAAGACTGAAAGCTTTATGGAGAAGGAATATAGATGTATGTCATACACATATTGTACAGTTAAGCTGAGTGATAAAGGGAAAAATGTTCTGTTTTTATATGGGGAAGAAATATATACCATTAAGTCATGTGTAACTTAAACTGCCACATAAAGATGCTATTGTTGTTGGGCACAATTCTTTGGGGATTGTCAAGCCCTCGTGAATTAAAGTTTTTAAAGCTCAGCTGTACTCTTGCATGTGACCCTTTATTTTAACTGGGCTTGTACTGGAGAGGCTCTGAGTGAGCGTTGCCTTTTTCCATCTACTTTGTCATTTGTCCAGCTGTTTCCAAAAGGAAGAAAGGAACATATAAGAAGGCTGTAATAAATCGAACGTGATTATTCACAGATAAATAGAACCAAGTACAATTGTATTTTTCCAGGAGGCTGAATGTTACTACATATTCATTTGTTGGAGCAATTATCAAGCTTGGATGTATACCAGTTCTTTTCTCGATGTGTCTTTACCATATTAGGAAGTGGTAAATCCAGTTATGTTTATTGCAGTGTTGGTACATCAGTCATTATAATCATGATCATATAAAGAACCTAAGGTCAAATTTGTGTTGTGAGGACCAGTTACAATAGTTGGGGTTATTTATTTTAAGAGAAGAGGGAGGAAGGAGTGAGCATCATACAAGTGTAAAAATTATCCAAAGCATGGAGAAAGGAAATAATGGAAAAACAGGTACTACTTAGGTGAGATTGCCAAACAGAATAATGGTATGGGATTATCCTTTCAGAAAATGCTTCGATACATTTGATCACAATGTTAATAGATATTTGATTAATCACCTGCTTTTTAGATAGCTTAATTGATCAATTAATTATTAAAAATTTAAATACATTGGCTTGTTGACAAATTAGTATAGAGCCCTTTTAAGATGCTGAATGGCAAGACCTTAATAATTTAGTACAATAGCTAGCACATGGTTAAAATTTTCTTTCTACCCTCATTACACTAATGCACTAGGTCCAAAATAACTTCACAAGATAAGTATATTCTTGACTTTTTCACCCTTGAAAATTTGCCCTTACTGATCAAAGTGGTCTCTGGTTATCAGAAATTGTAAGATTAATTCCTCTACTGGTTAAATGAATTAAGGCTTGCATTGCTGCTGTGTTGCTTCCATTACATCTCAGATGTATGACATATTTTGGCATGAGATGGCATATGAAACTGTGTGTACATGGCCTACCTGATCACATAAATAATTTGTAAAGTTAGGTAGTTCTTTATAGATCTCCTACCAGTATGTCCCTACTTCTGCATTAAATGATGTGTTTTAGATGACTTTACAGAGCTTGGAAAAATTACTTTTTTGGACTACAGTTCCCAGAATATCTCAGCCAGGCTATGGTGGTTACAGTTCCCAGAAATCTGGAAGTGCACATCTAAGGCTACTTATGAGTCCTTTCAAGTGTTCTATACTATATTTATGAGACATTTATACAAATAATGTCCCTCTATACTTTATGGCTCCTACTGGCCATTTCATTGCATTCTGGGGGCCTTTTTAGGCATACGTTGGGCTTTGTCTAGATAGTGGGCCTTTTAGGACTGGATCCTAGAATGTTTCCTAGGACTCTTTAGCTATTAGGCCCTCTAGAACTAGGCCCTAGAAGGTCTCTTGAGACTTTCTAGACATGTGGTTCCCAAGTTCTTTTCACTTACATACTCCTTGGCAATCTATTTCCATAAATTGTACATCCTTTCCTAGAGGGGAAAAAGGCCTAATCAGAAAGCATCTGTGAGCTCTGAGGAGACATCCCCACACCCTTGGAAGCAAAAGACCAGATACTCTGCCCAGGCCTCTCCATCCCATTGTGCCCGGTTACTCACCTAGACGCTCTCCGAGGTCTCGGGATCTGGTTTGCCGGAGACACGGGAGAGGAGCAGTTGATGCTGCATGTCCCTTTTTCAGACGGATTCAGGGTGGAACTGGATGTCTTCACCAGAGAGGAAACAAGGAAGAGGGAGAGGAGGGTGTGTGCATACAAGGCTTGAGAAGCCACCCAGTGTGGGTTGGCCTAGGGTTGTGACAACTCAGAAAAACTGTTTTATTTTTGGAATAGTTTCTCCCCATAGAGATGTTCGATGTAAAGTCGAAGGCTTTCACGGCCAGAATCCATAGGTTGTTTTCCGGGTTTTGACGCCATGTTCTATTAGTATTTTCTTCTGACGTTTCGCCTGCATCTGTGGCTGGCATCTTCAGGGCATTCATATCCTCTGAAGATGCCAGCCACAGATGCAGGTGAAATGTCAGGAGAAAATACTGATAGAACCCGATCTCAAAACCCGGAAAACCCACAACCTCTTTTTTTTTTTAATTGTGTGTGCCAATGACAGCTAGAAGTTTGGCTTGTGTGTCACTCTTCTCTTTATCTCTGTGATTCCCTTTCCCCCCATTAAGGTTCTAGGACAGGAAAGTCAGCATTGTGGGCAATCAAGAACCGCAGTGAGTTGTGATGTCCCCTGAGAATGGCTTATACTTTAGACTTTTTCCACCATTATTCAGTTGTTTTTTGCATACCCCAAATGGCTTCCTTTGTATGCTTGGGAGTATGTGTACCCCAGGTTGGGAATCACTGTTCTAGGCCATCAGCAGGGCAAGCCCTCTCAGACTAAATCCTAGGCTGACAGTCAGGCCTCACCTGGCCTGAGACAGATGTGTGTCGGCTGAGATAGATGTGTGTGTTGTGTATGTCTGTGTGTGTAAGAAGTACTCCCAAGCACAGCAGAATGGCTGGTAGCATCTCCCAGAGGCTTTGGAGGGGCTCTGAGGTGTGTGTGTGTGTGTGTGTGTGTGTGTGTGTGTGTGTGTATTTGCAGGGGTGGGGGAGATAAAAATGACCTTTTTTCTGAGAGTACTGCCCTCAAGAGTCCATTGAGAGGGACAATGTGTCCCCCAGCCTCTGGCAGTTGCCTGCCCCTTCATGGAAATAATGACTTACGTGAAGTAGATAAAGAACATTGTTCCTATACCCTACTATAACACCAGGGCGATTAATTTTAAATCAGGATTTCTTTTAAACCAAGTATAGCAATCACCTTTCCCATTTTGAGTTTTTTAATGATGTTAGAATGTCCACTAACTAACTGCAACACTAGAAGAGGGATGGACAACTTCAGTCCTTCCAGATGTTGTTGGACTGCTGAGACATTTGAAAGCCCCCTTACTGCAAATAGAATTCCACTTGAGCGTTTTTGTTTTTTAGCTGAGCCGTTGTCTTTTCTCAACTTCAGAATGTACTTCGCATCTTGGATCCTTTTCAGTAACTGTGGTTGTGGGCTACTTGAGTCAGCAGTCTAACACACACACACAAAGAGAGAGAGAGAGAGAGAGAGAGAGAGAGAGAGAGAGAGAGAGATGTATGAGATAAAAAGATCAGCCAACTTGGGTACAGCTAGAGAGTGAGACAGTGAGTGAGCAAAGGTAGGTACTATCAGCTTGTGGCTTAGAAACAGAATGTTCTTTTCCTGCCTCCCGTTCTTTCTTTTTATGAAACCTTACCCTTTTATAATTTGCTTTCTGTGTACTTCTTAAATACAGCCTGAAGACTAACCATCTCGCTTCTGCACAGCACCCAGTGCTTGTGTGCTGTATTACAAATATTTAGCAGGGTAAACTAGATCAAAGTTCTGAAAAGGATGTAATTGTGTCATTCTAAGAGATATGCGAAGCCCTCTTGTGCTGGAATTTAAAAGCAAAATTCAGATTTCTAGCTTCACACCTGTCTCTTGTATCAAAGCAGATGCTCAGGTGAGCTGGACAGAACTCTGTGTGCAGCTCTCTAAAGTAGCCTTGTGCTCAGCTTTATACAGATGCAAAGAAGAATATTCTCTCTCCGAGTGGGAAAGTTGCAGTCTAGGGGAGAGACTTTCTGCTTAGATCCTTTGATTGCTGATGCTGATCTGTGTAGATGATATTGGTCTGGATGGATAAGTACAAGTGCACCTCAGTCAACAAAGTAGGTAGGTGCCATCAATATATGGATGGCACCCACGTCTACTACTCCTTTCCACCCCAGTCCAAGGAGGCTGTCCTGGTGCTGAACCAGTGTCTGTCAACTGTAATGGAGAGGGCAAACAAATTGAATTTTAATCCAGACAAGAAAGAGATGCTCTTGGTCACTTGAACAGGGATTCAGCTTGTGTTAGATGGGACTACACTGTCCCTGGAGACAGAGGTTTGCAGTTTGGATATACTCCTGGATTCAGCTTTGAACCTGGGGGCCCAGCTTGCTGTGGTGTCCAGGACTGCTTTTGCACATTTAAAGTTTGTGCATGAACTGTGCCCATTCCTTGAGATGCTGGATCTGGCCCCAGTGGTAGATGCCTTAATTACATCCTGTTTGGATCACTGTAACACACTCTGCTTGGGGTTGCCTTTGAAGGGTGTTTGGAAACTTCAGCTAGTCCAAAGAGATGCAGACAGCCTGTTAACTGGGGTGGGTTACAGAGACTATACAATGCTCCTGTTGAAACAGCTCTGCTGGTTGCCAGTTTGTTTCTAGGCACAATTCAGAGTGCTGGTTATGACCTATAAAGCCCTATAGTGGTCAGGTCCAGGCTGTTTGGCAGATCCCATCTTTCTCTATGAGCAGGCCCAGGCTCAGAGATCGTTGAGAGAAGTCCTTCTCTCTATCCCACCATCCTTGCAAACATGGTCGGAAAGGACGCAAGAGAAGGCCTTCTTAGTGGCTGCCCCAAGACTCTGAAACTCCCTTCCAAGGGAGGCCAGAATGGCCCCTTCTGTTGATAGGCTAAAATCTTTTTATTCAGATAGGCTTTTAAAATAGAAAATTTTTAAAGAATGGACAAAGGGGTGCTGTATTGTTGTTTTTAAGATTTTGTTTGGTCTTGCATTTTATTTTTTTTACTGTAATTTGATACAGTAAATAGTTTAATTCTATTTTAATCACTTTTTGTACATTTTAAATTGTATTCTTTTAAATTGTGAGTTGCTTTGGGTCCCAATTTTGAGAAAAAGTAGAATATGAATAATAATTTGTGTGTTGTAAGCAGACATATAGGTACAGTGGGACCAGTTAGAGTATGAGACCATTCTTCCCCAATCACATTGTTTGCAGCAGATACACTGCCATAACTTGAGTTCAAAAGTCTGTGTTTCTCTAACCCTCTTTTGCCTTCCTCCTGATGCTGATGCTGCTAAAGAACTTCCAGCTAGGTAGAAGATGAGGAAAAGGGAAGCTGTTAGGTATAAAAAGACTTTGTAAAAAGAGGTTTTCAGAGGTTTTGCTAACTGAGGTATGCTTATACAATCTGATCTGCTGTGTTGTCATCTTCTCACATTCTTTCATCTCCAGTCTCTGCTGTGTGGTTATTTACTCTAAAAGAGGACCTGTATCAAGTCCTCCAAGTTTTAGGTTGGTAAGAAAGGTTTTGAAGAGTGCTGTTGGGACCAGACTGTTGGCCCATCTGGCTGGGGGATTCTGGGGGCTATAGTACAAAAATATTACTTTTCTGAACTTTGGAGAGGAAGTAGACAGGATTTTGAAGAATCTGGCAACCAGGGGGATGGTTATATTAATAAAAGCAAAGTGGTTAAGAGCAGAGAGCATAACAAATGTTTAAGATAAAGAGGAAGAAACACGTTTGCCAAATGGGTGATAAGAAGTATGGCACTTTGGAAATGTGGATAGATGGATTTATTTATACCTTCCTTGGCCAAATTCAAAACTTTTAAATTTGGAAGCCATGCTTCTGGCTCATGGAGAGTACAGGGTCGTTTCATATCTTACGGCTGTCTCTTTTCTCTTCTCCTGTGTCCTCTATCGTCTTCTTCCAGATTGCCCAATCATCACTTTGTCTTCAGTGCGACGTACTCTCTCTATTTTTAAGTTTTCCCCTCCCTGTCATGTTGCAGAGTAAATATGATGCTGCTGTCGTGATGCCAGTTCCAATTTCCCAGAATGCTTTATTCTGTTTAGAGCTGACTGTGATGAAAGTGAAAGAATTGGAACATGCTATTCCCCATTGCCCCTAGCCACTACCCTCTAGATGTGTTGGGCTACAGTTCCCATCATCCCAACTCATCATGCCCTGTATTGGCTGTGGTGTTGTTCAGCACACTTGGAAGCTGATGCACTGGGGAGTTTATGACATGAACAGAAAGCATGATATGAGGAGAAAGGAGTTTAGTGTATATGATTTCCTGCAATTTCTGTTACTTGATACTAGAAGAGTATTTTATTTTCACATGGAAATAGGAAACAGTGTTGTAAGGTCTGAGATAAGAGTACCTATTGCATTCCTAAATGTTATATTTTAGGACTCCGAGTCTTGCAGTCTTCTAGACAGCATGGGCAATCTAGTCCCAAAAAATAATTTTTCCCAAGTTGTACTATGTTTGCATGTGTAAATTGTACATGTGTGAATCTGGATTTAGCCTTTAGGATCTCTGGATGGCAGAGTTTTAGGACTGAGTGTTGGAAAGGATCCTAATCTGGGATTTTAAAAGGCATCTGTCAGACTGCAGATAATGTTGGACTACTTTGGGATCTGGCTACTTGAGAATGACTGGGTTGTTTGTAATAATCAAGAAAGAACTTCTGACTACCATTTATTTAATGATATGCTTTAAGATCACATTGGAGGCCTTATCTATGCTCTCCCAACCCTGTGTGTTCCAGAGGTGTTGAGTTACAACCTGCATTGCTTGTGGGAATGGTGATTGTTGCAGTCAGATTAGCTGGAAGACATCAGATTGGGTAAAATCAGCCTGCTCACCTGTCTGTCTTTAAGACAAGTTATACTGAGGGGTATTAATGACAGGGCCTTTCTAGTAATGGCCCCTGCCTTATGAGGCTCACTGTCACAGGACGTGTCATTAGCCCTTTCAGTTGCACCTTTAAAGATCAGCTTGGACGTGGCTGTGCTGAGTGAGGTAAGGAGAACTGTGTAACCAGAAGCAGGAGAGGTTTGGGAAGACTATTCCCCATTATCTGTAAGACTTTATCTCTCTATATCACCCTGCGCGAGTCCTAAGATAGTTGAGGTGGGCATTCTTTCAGTCACTGGAAGTTTGCTTCATAGAGCAAATTATAGTAGGTTGTGCAGGACTGCTTGAGTGATTGTGCTGGATTGCAGAACTTGGAAAAGTTGCTTTTCTAGATTACAGCAGAAGACTCCTGTAGCAGGATTTGAACTGTCAGTGACTCCCCCCCACCCACCCAAAAGAGGATTTAGAAGCGAGCTTAAGGCACGGCATAGAATTCCAGTGATGAGTGGAAGGCAGAATTCAGTGTGATCGTCATTAAAACATTGCTTAACATTATGTTGTGAGATTTTCCCAGTTGACTTCTCTGGTGTAGGTTCTTTTAAAGGTCTGTGCCTAACTATTGCTCTTTCCACCTCTCTTTATTGCTACTCTGCAGGCCTATGAACTTTCTACCCTAACGGGGACGCAAGTATTGCTGCTTGTGGCCAGTGAAACGGGCCACGTGTACACGTTTGCCACACGGAAGCTGCAGCCCATGATCACCAGCGAGACGGGGAAAGCACTGATCCAGACATGCTTGAACTCTCCTGACTCCCCTCCTCGGTCGGACCCGACCACTGATCAGCGCATGAGTGCTACAGGCTTTGAGGAGACAGACCTCACTTACCAAGTGTCCGAGTCAGATAGCAGCGGAGAAACAAAGGTAAAGCTTCTCCCTGCCTCCCTAATTCTATCTGTAGCAGGCTTGTTGGAATTATTTTTATGGATTTCAGGGAAGAAGAGGTTGGTGCTTGAGTCCTTGTCTTCCGACGGAGGGTAGGTGTTGTGCACTATGATGTTCTCTATGTTGTACTGCGCACAGCTTGTAAGTCCTTGGGCTCTGTGTGATCCAATAATAATGGGAAGCTGTATTAACTGTTTTCTTGCCATGGAACAGTAGCATGTCAGTATCACTAGATTCTCTTACAGCCCTACTCAGTTCAAGTTAATTCTCATAGCACTATCAGCCTTCTGAAGCTTTAGCTTTATAAATAAGATATATGGGCATGCATAGGAGCTGAGTGATGCTGTATGTAAGCTCAGGGATGGGCACTGGGGTTGCGAATCTGCTTTACATAATCAGTGTGGGAAGTTACTTTTTTTTCTAGACTATAATTCATGTAGTACAATATCTTTTTGTATGAACCTGTCTGAGCTTGGGGGAGAAGAGGCCTTTCTCTAGGTCATGCCACTTTTCACAAGCGTGCCTGGCTGGAATATGGGGAGGGTCTTTTCTGTGGTTGCTCCTAGGTGTTGGAACACCCTCTCAAAGGAGATTAAGATGCCTCCCACTTTGTTGTCCTTCTGCCAGCAACCTTCAATGTTTCTGTTTCAGCAGGCCTTTAAGAACTGACTGTAAGGGATTTTAATAGCACGTTGTTCTACTGATACTTAGCTTTTGCCTTTTTTGTGGATTTGTTTTAAATGGTTTTAATTGTGTCGACCAGCTTTTCTTAACCTAGAGGAGTCCTTCTGGTCCCGGGGAACTCCTGCATAAAAATTATATCTACATCTAAAAGAAAAGTGTCCCCCCCCCGCCGCAAACATGATCTCTTGTAGATCCCTAGTGACCTCTTGTGGAATCCTGGCTGAGAAACCCTGATCTAGATAGTTTAATCACATACTAGCAATAACTTTTTTTTAAAAAAAGTTTTTAAAAAAGTTTTTGCATGTATTTTTTTTATCTCTGTTTCTCTTAATGTTTGTAAGTTGCACTGAGTCCCAGTTTTAGAATAAGGTGGGCTATAAGTCAATTAAGAACTACTATTAGTAGTACTACTGCTATTACCAACAGAATCTTGGAGTCATCATGAGCAGGTGCCTAGTGATGCTGATAGGTGTAAGGGCCTTTCTGCCCTACACTGTTACAGTGCTATTATTCCACTTTCAACATCCTGTGGAATCCTGGGGTTTGCAGTGTAGGGAGGACATTTAGAATTCTCAGCCAGAGAGCTCTTTGGCCTCAGTAAACTACAAACCCCAGAATTCCACAGGATGTTGAAAGTGGAATAATAGCAGTATTAACAGTGTAGGGCAAAAAGGCCCCAAGAGTCGCAGCCTTAAAATGTAAATTTTCTTAGCCCTGACCACACCTCAGAAGGGATATTACTGAGGTGATGATGGTGCCAAAAATGGAAACAAGAGTGATTAAGATAATAATAATAATAGTAGTAGTAATAATAATAAGGTTTATTTATAATGCCCTTTACACCAAAGAGTGGAATGATGACATATACAATTAGGGACAAGGATATAAAGGTGCTGGTGCAACTCTGTTCTGTTATAACTTGGGACTTTTTAGCTTAGAAAACATACCAGTAAGAGAGGGGAATGTATCATGGTAGAGATGAATTGAAGTTGTGGATGCTGTGGAGAAGGTGGATGAGGGGAAGTTTTTCTGCCTCTCTCAGACTGTTGGAACCCAGGATTATGTCACGGTGATTCTTGGACTTGAAGGGTAGTCAGTTCAGGATATACAGAAGAAAGTACTTCTTTACACCAGAATTCACTATGACAAGATATAGCGATAATCTCCAGCTGAGACAGCTTTGAAAGAGACGACTCATGGAGGGTAGGCTTATTTATGGCTCTTAGTCATGGTGGCTATATTTATTGATTCAAGAACATTTTTTCAGCATTTCTCATTTAAAAAAAAATCCAAAGGACTTTATTTCCAGTATCAGAGATATTATGCATCTCTATACTAGTTGAAGAGGGTGCTATTGCATTCAAGTCTTGCTGGTGGGTTCTACAAAGATATCTATTTGGTAGTAATGAGAACAGCATGCTGGACTAGTTAGACCCTAGATAACTTTAGGTGGAGCAGGTTCTTATGTTGTAAAAAAAATAAATAAATTCTGAAGTCCATGGAGAGATGCCCCAGTTTGGAAAAGTGGAAGAGTTTCGGACAAAAACTGTCAGAATTTTCCTAGTAGGACAGTAGTCAGTCAGTAGAGGAATTCCAGGAGCTGTAGTCCGAAAGCATAACTTTTCCACACTGTTCTCTCCAATACCACTTCAGAATTTGGAACTATTTTCTTCAAAGAGGTATCAGAATAGTTAATAGACAGTAATCCCCCTCTATAAAAAAATGCTGTGCATAATTGACTCACGAAAGTCATGTTCACAAGATACAAAGGTGGATGATGGCTTAGATGACTTTGGAAAAGAAGCTGGAACATTAGATCTGTCTATCATCTGGCTTTTAGCTCTGTTTTCTGGCTGGAACTTCCGTAATTAGAGGTAGCTACTGGGTACCAGGAGGAGGCTGTTAGCGCTGATATTCTCCTTTTGGCTTGTGGACTAACTTGCTTGCCTACCAGACTTAGGAAGAGGTATTTTTTGAGGGGGACTACAAGTCCCGGAACCCCCTAACCCAGCATGGCTAGGAGCTATGCTAACTGGAGGAATTCAAAGAATTTGGTCCAACAAACCAAAGCAGATCTCAAACTCTCCCTTCTCAAGCTTTGATCTAACAAAGTATTTCTTTTGGAATTTACTTTGAGTGCATGCTGAAAGCCAGCATAGTATAGTGTGTTTGAGTGTTGGACTATGAGTGTGGAGACCAGGGTTCAAATCCCCACTCAGCCATGGAAACACATTGGGTGGACTTGGACAAGTCACACTCTCTCAGTCTCAGAGGAAGGCGAGGGCAAATCTCTCTGAATAAATCCTGCTGTGAAAATCCTGCGTTAGAATTCCCCTTAGGATTGCTATAAGTCAGAAATTACTTGAAGGCACACAGCAACAACAAACTATGAGCATGAGACATGTCTTTGCATGAAGGGCTTTGGTGGTTAATGAGATCTTTTTATCCAGCTTGATAAACAGAATTTTTTGGCAAGGGGAAGAACTGCAAGCTGAGTCTGTTTTCGTTGTTAGGATTCAGACAGCGTTACCCTTATTGGGTGATTATTCCCCCCTCCTCTGTTCCACCTTCCCTTCCCGTTCCGTCCCTAGGACTTGAGTAGTTGTGCTGGTCATGTGCTGAAGCAGAAGTAGGGCTGTGCCGTGCCTTGTCGACATTCTTGTGATGGGCTCCTTGCAAGACTGGGAGTGACAGATGCCATTCTCTTTCCTCTCATACCCTCCTGGAGCAGCTCTGTTTTTCCTGTTATCTCTCCTTGGGCGTCTCTGTGCTCAGGCTCATTGATAAAAATTTGATTCTGCCTCCGTGGCCATATAAGGCTTGGTTTCCCTCCCCGAAGTCCCTGGCTGGGCCTCTCACATTCCTTATAAGCTGCAGCTGTCTCTTGCGTTGGTGCTGTTTTGGAAGGGGGCAGGGAGGACACTGGGAATTGAAACACTTGGCTGAACAGACTATTCCTTCTCGCTCTCTCTCTCTGTTCCCAACCAGCTCCTCTGCTGGCTTAAGTCATTACTTTCTTCCCAGAAGCCTTAGTCTCAGTATGAGAAGGGTATAGCTGGCTAATGCAGACAGTATAGAGCAATCACTGTGCTATAGGTGCTACCTGTGGACTGCTTGTCTCCTTTTCATCAGCCTCTAGGATGTCCTCTAACCCTCAACCCACAAAAGAAATTCTTTAATTTGGGGATGATTTTTTTTTTTGCCTTAAAATTCAGCAGTTCCCCCACCCCCAGGCAAAAAAAGGTTGAAAATTAGTCAAAAACAAAAATCAGAAGTGATGTCACATTAATTCCGATATGTTTCTGTCTGGTAATGTGGCCCACTGATGAGACAAAAATTGGTTTTGCCCCTGGTGTAGCTGTTCATTCCTGTTTGAACAGTAACGCAGTCTTTACTGAGAGTTTGGAAATTTTTCTCTTTCTTTTTGCACATGTTCCCAGGGCCCCCCAGCCAATATATCCCCAGGCCATGTTCCCTGGGGAGTTCTGGGAGTTGTCTGCTCTGGCTGTTTTTAAAAAGTTGTTTTGTCTGTTTTGTAAAAGAAGAGTTGGATTTTAGTTAGTTACATAACGTTTTCTAAAGTGTTTTAATCAGTTATGTGTTGCCTCGAGGGTGCCGGTAGGTTAAGAAGTGATAAATGAATAAAGAAGAAAGCTCTGTGCCTTTAAGATGTCAAAGATTTTCAAATGTGCATGTTGTCTCAGTACTTAGAATCATAGAATCATAGAAATGTAGCTTCTTACAAGAGTCACGGGATGACAGAGATGTGAGAGGCACCTCAAAAACCATGTAGTCCCACATTGTAGTGAAGTCAGTGGTGTTGTTACTGTTCTGGTAGCTTAGACTTGGAAGGTTGTAGCTGACGAGACAGTGTTTTACCTGAGAGTAATGGCTGGAAACTCTTGTCTGTCTCTGCCAGTCATGGCAATGTAGGAAGCTGTCTGGTACTAGACCATTCTGATTTTCATCTTTTTCACAGTTTTGGCTCCTGCGATGGGCACAAGCTCTCCATGCTCTGTGGTGGCGGATCTTTCCTGTCACCTGCTGCCTTATAATTTTAATGTTGAGATGCCAAGGATTCAACCTGGGATCTTTTGCATGCCAAGCATGCACTCTGTTTTTGGGTTGTGCTCCCTCCCTGCCATCTGTTAGTTCCTCTCTTGTTCTCATCAGTTTTTCCTTTCATAGCTTGCAGACAGTATTGACAAAAGTTACTTGCTTAAGCTACAGCTCCCAGAATCCACCAGCCAGTGAGGCCAGTGAAGCTAATAGACAGCTATTTGAGAATCTGAGTGTCTCAGTTTTCACAGAAAGGCAAGGCAGTTATTTCTCCAGATCACTTCTAAAGTTATTTTACTCCAGCAGGTGTATTTCACCAGGTGAAAAGATCAATCTAAGTTTCAGATGAGATCCCCACACTACAAACACAAAAGAACCATTATTTCTCTCTGGATCATCCCCTAAGTTGCATTTATTTCCCTGCACTGAATTTCTATTACACTTTTTATCCTATACGTAGGCAGTCAGTTTGTCACTATCCTTTCACAGAAATGCAGTCTTGCACTCTGTTCATCTGTCATGCAAGCACATGCACACATCCCTCTCTTCTTGTCCAAAAGCCTTTATGGAAGACACCAACATTTCATGGCCAGATATCACATAGGTGTAGATACACCTTATTGTCTTAGCCCATTATGTGTATATAAACATTGTTTTTTGATCTTTGCAGCTGAGTATCAGTCTCTCATCCCCCCCCACAGTTTTTGAGCACTCAGAGTGTAATTATGAATGTTATTAATCATCTCTGTGTGTATGTGTATGTGTGTGTGTGTGTGTTTTAATGGAGAACTTGAAATATGTGCATTCTCTTGAGGTACTACCAGGGTAGAAATAGATTCAGTTTTTGCATTGCTCTTGAAAGCATTGAGGTTTTATTAGCAAACTATAGTAATGGATGTGTATGTTGCAGGTTAGCTAGGAATCGCTGATTCTTTTGTTAGATTTTTACAAGCACCACACAAAACGTTTAAAGTGTAGTGCAGAAAATAATGTTCTTCCCAGGGCATCACTTTTCACAGTGTATATTCCCACCCCTGAGAGCTTAGAAGAAATTTCTTTTTGTATACAACCCCCAGAATCTATATCAGCTAGCATGACCAATGGCTGTGCTGACTAGGGGATTCTGTGAGAGGTAGTAAAAAGATAGTTACTTTCCCATGCTCTGTCCAGACAGCATTTCAGATTGATTTTAGAGGAGAGATTCTTACCTTGCATCTGTGGGTTCTAGGGGTCCACAAATTAGATGTATAAAATGACTTTTTCCTCTTTGATTTCCTTTCTTTTACTTGGAATTCTTCCTGTGATGGTGAATTTCATGATCAAACTTTAGACTTTTCATGTGTTCATTGTTAATTTTTTTTGTTCAAGGCTAGTCAGATGTGAAGGAAATCACTTTCCAATTCAATAAAATGCATGCATAATTTTATGTTTATATGTTTATGAGTTTTTATCTGACAGATTCTCAAATGGGTCCACAACCCCTCAAAAGATTAAGAAACATTGTCTTAAAAGCCAGAGGTACATGGTCATTGGTGCTCATTAGTGCTGCTCTCAGTTCTTTGGAGAAAGGATTATAGACTGAAGGAGGTTTTTATCCTGCCACCTTGTCCTGCATTTACTGTGAAGCCAATTTGTGTTCCCTTTTCAGGGCTTGGGATTCATGACTTATGACAAAATCTAAGGCTTTGGAGTTAATGGTTTGACTTAGGAACAGACAAGATGGGCCCAGGAAATGATCTTTTCCTCTCCTGTTATCTTGTGAGATTTTTAACTGGACATGGTAGGAATTGAACCTTGCAGCCTCGTATATCCTTTCTTGTGTGTGTTCTGCCTGCATGTTACAGTTCTTGATAGAGGGACCCAACAGACGTTGAGCTGTGCTAAGGAATGAGTGAGCTGAACTAAATATTTAGGGAGATCCTGGCTTAAATTACCCCAGGAAAGAAAAACCTCTTATAAGAATTTAAATGTAAATTGTTAATACCAAAGAATATCTCCAAACTGCTAGTAGATTTTACTTCATTTTTATCTGCAAAATAAAAGTAGAAAATATTTGAAAGACACCACCTACTTCCATAATCAGACTTGATCTTGTTCTTGTTTTTTTATTTTTGTTTCATCATTATTTTGAATTATGTAACATTTATAATGCTTAAATAAAAATGTTCTTAAAAAAAGAAAATCCCTGCCATTTCCAGTGTCTCTGTGGCTGCACGGGAAGTATCTTCCTTTTGAAATGTTGGGGTTTAGATGTAATTCAGGTCATGAGCGCTTGAAACTATGTGAATGGTGGTCTTGATTTTGCAAGAAGATTTACTGGGTAATTTATAAAATAGTGATTGAAACCATATCTAGAAATATTCCAAAGAAACCATGATTTTGTCTTACCTAGCTTTATCTCCTCAGTTGATTTGACCAGTTTACCTGCACTCTACCTCCTTTTCCAAAATCCACCTATAGGGCAACACTGCACAACTTGCCATGGAAACATTTCCAGCTAGTCATCAAAATAAATAGCAGCAGAAGACAGCACCTTGGCAACAGGCAGTGCTTTCAGAAACCATGGAAAGTGGATGAAAGAGGGACTGTAGAAAGAGAAAAAGGGGGGAATATTCTGATTCCCAAATTGCAGTTGCCTATGAGTGATTGTGCTGTGTAAGTATAAGCATCTCTTGTGATGTTGCTATCAGGAGAGATCAAATGTGCACAGGGAAGGAAGCCTAGATGATAGTTTATCAGAAGGCCAATCTAAGAGCAGGTAGTTCCAGAGTTCTCAGTGAGACTACTGGAAAAATTGGGAATTCATTTCTTTATTTATAGGTAAATGCTTGATGATTTACTGGGTGACTTATAAAATAGTGATTGAAACCATATCTAGAAATATTCCAAAGAAGCTGTGAGCAGGGGAACATGAGCAGAAGGGTGCTATTGCCCTACTTGTAGACTTCAGATAGCCTGATGGTTGGCCACCATGAGCACAGAACACTGGCCTAGAAAGATTTTTGATCTCATCCAGCACAGCTCTTCTTCTGTACTTACCTGTCCTAGTAAAACTTATTTGAACGTAGCTTTCACACAGTCAGTCGGATTAATGTCTCCGTTCCTTTCTGACTTTATAAAGTCAGACGTGTCTCTTTGATGTATCGTCCCAAAGCTTGTTTCTCCTTTGTCACAGCTGCTTTGAAGATGAAATTTGCGTTCCTGGTAGGAAAGGGGAATTCTCTGCAAAGCAACTGTGGAGTGGGTTATATGGTCTAGGACTCAGAGAAAACTTTCTCTGATCCCAGTTCCTACCTTTTGGTCTTCGTTTTATTGTGAGGCAGGGGGCTTTAAAAGCAAAGAGCATCTTCAAAACAACCCACTCTACCTACCTTTCCTTTTGAATTCCTTTCTTTGCCATATGTATCTCATCTGTAAGTAATGTTGTATGACTAGCTAGATACCAGGAGTTAAAAAACACATGTACGCCATTAAGCTTTATACGGAATATATAAAATAACAAGTAAAAGTGCTTAAAACACTGTGCAAATACCAGGGCAGTAATGACACTAAAATTGTTGTTGTTAATTGCTATCAAATCAACTTCAACTCTGTGAAGTCTCTCTATGGATGAGAGACCTCTGAGTCACCCTGTCATCAGTCACCATGCTCAGGTCTTCCAGACTCAGGGATGTGTCTTCCTCGATTGAGTCTATTCACCTGTAATGCAGTCTTCCTCTTTTCCTACTGCCTTCTACCTTACCAAGCATTATTGTCTTTTCTAGTGAGTCAGTCTTCTTGTGATATGCGCCAAAGTACGACAGCCCCAGTTCAGTCATCTTGGCTTCTAGGGAGAGTTCAACCTTGATTTGCTCTAGGACCCATTCATTTTTCTTTTTAGAAGTCCAGGGTATCTGTAGAACTCTTCTCCACCACCACATTTCAAAGGAGTTGTTTTTCTTCCTAACAGCTTTCTTCACTGTTCAACTTTCACAACCACACAGAGAAATTGGAAATACAATGGCATGGGCAATCCTAACTTTAGTATTCAGTGATACATCCTTACACTTCAGGATCATGTCTAGTTCCTTTATAGCAGCCCTTTCCAAGTCCTAGTCTTCTGATTTCTTGACCGCAGTCTCCATTCTGCTTAATGACTGAGTCTCAAGGTATGGGAAATCTTTCACTGTTTCAGTGTCTTCATCATCTGCTTTGAGGTTATGTAAATCATCTATGGTCATTATTTTAGTTATCTTAATGTTCAACAGTAAAACTGCCATTCTGCTTACTGCCCTGACTTTCTTCAGTTATCATTCCAAGTCTTTACTATTTTCTGCTAGAAGCATGGGGTCATCTGCATATCTTAAATTGTTGACGTTCCTTCCTCCAATTTTCACACCTCCTTCCTTTGAGTCTAATCCTGCTTCGTGTATGATACATTCAGCATATAAGTTTAACAAATCAAGTAATAAAAATGAACCCCCTTGCCAACTGGAAACCTTTCTGTTTCTCTGCATTCTATCCTAATTGAAATTAACCCTCACTAAAGGTTGTAGTGTGCTTGGATTCTGAGACAGAGGGCAGGTTCTACTTTCATGGAATCTAGCATGGGAATTTCAGGGCTTTCTTCCCACAGAGATGACGCTGCTGCAGTTTGGAAATGGAGGAAAGTGATGTGGAAGCAACTCCCATGGTAGCCTGGCCAGCTGAAGCCACTCTGTCTGACCAAGTGACTGAAAGATTGGTGGCTGGAAGAAAGAGGATAATAGAGAAAAAGGTCTCCTAGAATGCTATTTTGCTGACCACGTAAACCAACCCTCCCCTAATCCCTTTTAGGTATGTTGGGCTACAAACCCGATCTTTCCCAGTCAGCATAGCCATTAGCTATAGCGGCTGGGGATGGTTGCAATTGTAGTCCAAAATCACAGTAAAGGGCATCAGTTGAAGAGAAACCCACAAAAGGCACTGAAAAGAATGTAAGTTACTGCACTTGTATGTTTATTTGTTATTTTAAGCATCTTTTGTGTATCTGGAGTGTAGACCAACACATCTGGAGAGCACAAAGTTGGGGAGGTCTGATATAAACAATAAACTGCATACAGGCATGCAAATTGAGCAGATGAATATAGCCAAAGTTTGATTTGCCTATTTTGTATTGCCAGTGATGAACCTTGGTGTTTTTGCAGAATTCAGAATCTGTTGGCAAGAAGGCAAGCAGTAATAGAGAAAAGTACACTTGGTGTGTTGATGAGCAATATGTTTACTGACGGTATTAGAATCTTTAAAATATTAGTAAAATCTTACCACTGTAGGAGAATAATAATAGAAGTCTTAAGCAAAGGTAAGAAATGATGTAGCAATGGGGATGAGGTTATAAGGAACTGAAATTTCTGAGCTCCTGTCAAAATTGCTTGCATGTCTTTTAAAATGTACAGGGAACTTTGGTGGATAGGCAACTTTAGTTTCAGCCTCTGGATCTCCCTTCCCACTGTCAGTTGTATGCAGGTGGTTTGTGGAGTGGGATTCTCCTCTAAAACAAGTCACATGGATCCAGTGTGCCTTGTTCTAGCTCTGAAATGCAGTTTGTGCCACAGACATGTCTGTGAAATTTGGTGCTCTGGGGGAATGGAAGGGCACAAGAAGAACTAGAGGTGGAACATGTTTTGCTCATGGCTTCTTAAAAACTTTTTCCCACAATAATGAGACCTAGAAATGCATTTCTATAAAGAGAAAGTTCTGTGTTGATACTGTATGTGCCAGAAGATTATCTCCTATAGAGGCTGTAATAAAGGATAGAGCAGGAGTTGGCAATTGTGGAACACCAAAAGGCCCATTAGCTCTCCAGGAGACCTTAGAGGGCTGCATCCCCCACAGCACCTGCTCTCACAGATGACGATGATAATGATGATAATTATGACGACAATGACAAAAGTAATAATACTAATAACAATAATGTTTTTTGCCCCCAAACCCCCTCTACAAGACATGGGGGTGTGTTTTTGGCCTTTCCTGGCCTCCTAGAGGGCATTTGGAGGCATTCTGAGTCGAAATAATTTTCTTTGATCTCTGAGGGGTTCAGGGGAGCTCCAAATGTGGTGGAAATTCCTTCCGCACCCCCAGAGAACAAAAAGTAAAAAACATACCTGGAGGCCACTAAGATGGCACTGAGGGACTGTATGTGACAGTATACACACACATGTGCCTTCAAGTCCTCTGTAGACTTATGGCAATCCCATTGATTTCATATGGTTTTTTAAGATAAGGAATACTCAGAAGTGGTCCTTCCAGTTCCTTTCTCTGAAATATAGCCTACAGCATCTGGTATTCATTGGTGGTCTCCCATCCAAGTACTAACCAGGGTTAACCAAGATCAGGTAGGATCTAGTGCTTTTAGAGTATTTAGGCCCTGTAGCAGTAATAGTCAAATTCCTCCCCCGAGCCTTAATGTGAAATGGAAACGGCTTTAGTTTTCCTGCTGAGAGAGAGGGAGACATGGAGTAAAATAACTTTGTTGTTGTTGTTTTCTCCAGTCCCTCCTCCATGCCCAACACTGGTGGCATAACCTCTGTCCACATTAGCATTCCTAATAGATGGGAAGTCTCAGAAGCTTTTGTTAATAGGATGTACTTCTCTGTAGGAAAATTCATGAAAGCTGTGTTTAGAACATTTGATCTCTTTTCTATTTGAGACATGTAAGGATGCCAGTAATGAGCCACATCTCTTCTGTGCGTGCAAAGAAGATTCACATGTGATTCTCCTGTAAAGTATTTTCATATGGCTCTTTTGAATGTTTCTACCTTGAACTGATTGTCATGTTGGAAAAGCAAAACATCAGAATCAGTTCTAAAATAAGGCATTGTGAGATTATTGATGGCTACTCCACCGGTTTGAATGACAAATGAATCTTGGAGTGTGAAGTAGCCATCTGACCCTCCAGAGGCCAAAATCAGTTCAGAGATTGAGCTGTGGCCACTAGTGGACCTGCCAAATTTTAATCATATTGTTGAAAGGGATTTCATGGGCTATATATTCAACCTTCTGCCAAAGCAGCAAATGCGATACCACCACCAATCCCTAGTACATAGCCATCAAACCTTACCTGAAACATCTCTGTCCCGTTTGAAAGCAGTCTGTTCCATTGTCAAAATAGCTATATTGTGGTTACAGTATTGGATTTAGATTTGGAAGATTCAAAGTGGCTTCCATATATTTTCTTTGGACTAAACATATCTAGTTCTTTCAGCTTTTTCTCATACGGTGTGGTTTCCAGAGCCTGCACCATTTTTTGTCCACTCCCTTAGACGTAATCTTGACCTATAGATCTGTCTTAAATTGGGAATAGTATCCCTCTAGGTCAGGTTTGATCAAAGTAGAACAGTATGGTGTCATTAGTTTTTTTTCTCTGAACTGGACATAGTTCTGTGGACATAGACTAGAATTGTACAGAATCAACAGCACAATAAAATGTCTGCTTCTGTTTTCAAAGACACACGGAAGGACTCTTCTCAAAAGTTTTGAGAACCAGATGCCGTAATGCTACATTTCATTGGCTCTTCTTAGTAATGCCTTGGGCATGCTCCCAAAATATAGACTCCAAAGTTGTGAAGCCCCTGCTGCTTGTTGACACTGACTTAAAAGCTGACTAACCATGCAGGGATTAGTGCATTGTGGAACTAACTACACCGCTGCGTTGTATGGAGAACTGAGGCTTCTGTCCTGAGAATATGTAAGTTGGACATCCCTGCCTGTGAGTGTTGAACCATTTTCCTTTCTTTTTTATTGTTAAGAGCATCTAGCTACAACAGTCTGAGAATCTCTGTTCTACAAGGCAACGAGTGGCAGCATGGGCTAGCTGGATCCCATCCATTATGAACTAGTGCCCATCCCATTCTGTGACTTTTAAATTAAAAAGATGCTTTTGAGGACTGCGTACCAGCTGCTGCACTCATGTGGGTTAGTCTTATGTGCCATGGCTCATAGCAGCAGCAGAAAATAAATAAGAATAAAGTTAAATCTCCCCATAGACGTGCAGTCTTTTCCTCATTATCACAATTGTCACCCGTACTTAATGTAGCCTAGTTATAAATTTACAGGCTGAAAGTATAAAGTTTTATGCCAGAAGCCTGTCTGTTTGCGACATGAGGAACATAACACTAGCTTGTTATACAGCAGGAGTGGCCAACCTGGTGACCTCTTGATGTTCTAGTACAACTTCTGTAACCACCAACTACTCTCTGAGTTGAAGAGAGTTGTAGTCTAAAACATCTGTTGTAGGGACTGCTTGCAAAGATTAATTGAGAGAATGCCTGTGAAGTTCTTTGAACATTTGCATGTGCTGTTATTATCCCATTATTTAAGACAATGATTCTCAACCCTTGGTTGTTCACATGCTTTGGACTTCAGCTCCCAGAAGTCCCAGCCGGCTTGGCCAGTGGTCAGAGATTTTGGGAGCTGAAGTCTAAAACATGTAAAAAACCAGCGATTAAGAATCACTGATTTAGGATAAGTGCATATTATCACTGGTACAACTTATGCATCATTAAGCTATGTTTGGCGATCTCAATAGTGAGATCTCCCCCAATCACTTTAAGAGAAATCCTAATAGCGCAGAAGTTACTTCTTCTCCCCTTAACCTTTAGTGTCTGCTGTGTGGTAATAATGTTCAGTGCTTCATCTCAGTGCTTCATTTCCTAAGGAGAGTTAAAGGAGCCACTGCTCTTAAGCTGGGGCAGAATGGTTAATGTCAAGGGATGTCTGGCTGCATACTTTATGCTGGAACTGCTGTGGTTCTAGTGTGCGAATACAACATGTAGGACTTTGTGTAAATGCTGTGATTTGGTAGGAGCACACAATGTGGTAGTTACCACAGAATTCAGATTGCTGAATTTTGCATTTCTAATTCTTGTGACTGTGAAGCTGTGTTTTTAAAGTGTCAAAAGAGATATTTGTTACTGAAATCTGAGAATCAGAAAGGTGACTGAATAAGATTTTCAGTGATTTGGGGAGGAGCTTCTTTGTTCTTGCTCCTTCCGTTATTAGCAAAATTACAATGCATTCTGAAAAATACAGTGAGCAGATTTATACGTTTTCTTGTATCGTTGACTTAAGATGTGCTTCAGATTGCCATTATTTTCTCCCTGGGATCTTCTGGAGTCCACATCATCATCATCATCATCATCAGTAGCAGTGGTAGTAGTAATATTTTAAAACCCTAGAAATTCCTAGAAGTCCACTTCTGGTTTTGAAAAACAGGTTGTTGTTGTTGTTGTTGTTGTTTTTAAATGAACAGTTCAAGTGGACCTAGCAATCTATTTAGAAGGAGAGCTGTAATTCCTAGAAGCTTCTAGGAGAGGCTATCTGTATTTTCTTTGTTTAGAAAAAGGAAAGTCTGCCCATCTGGGCCTAGGCATTTTGCAAAAGTCCTGCTTATGTCAGCTGATTTCATGTAGCAACCTCAAACTTTGGTTCTAATGCTGAGTTATTCCCCAGTTAAGTCCCTAGTCTGCATAATCCTAAACTTTCAGAATAAGGCTTGTTCCCACAGTGAACCTGTGTTCCCCATCTTTGGTCTCTTCTGTTATTAGATAAAACAGATCCTTGGATTCAACCCTCATATATTCTTTACCTCTTTAGACTTTAATGTTCTACAGTTCAAGACAATTTGGGTTTTGAAGCTATAAATTTATCTTAATGGCATCTCTATTAAATTCAAGCTATGGGATGCTTATATTTAAACTAAGTGTAGCTAGATTAAATATGAGAGCCAGCATGAACATTGGAGTACAACTCCAAAGACTAGGGTTTGAATCCTGTCTCAGCCATGGAAACCCACTGATTGACCTGGGGCAAGTCCCGTTCTCTCAGCCTCAGAGGAAAGCAAAGGCAAACCTTCTCTAAACAAACCCTACAAGAAAACCCCATGATATGTTTGCCTTATGGTTGCCATAAATCAGAAAAAACAACAGCAGATTAAATATGCTGATTGAATAAGGCATGAACCCTAGATTAGGGAGAGATGGTTTCAAGTCTTTATAGCAGTAAAAACCTTGTATGAGGACCTTGGGAATCATTCACTTTTCCTCAAAGTAATCTACCTTACAGGGTTGTTGTGGGAATAAAACAAAAGAACCCCGTATTCGTGACCCTTAACTGCTGGGAGGAAATGCATGATGGTAATGGAACTTAAAAACTCTAGTAATATAAAGCATTGCCAGATGGTAGAAGGAGTTGGGATATACACCCCATAAATAAATAAATACATACATACCCCATAAAGTGCTAAAAAGTGAAGCATTCTCCATGCCCTGGCAAGAGGCAAGAGAATCAGGGAGAAGGCACATTGGCTGTTTGTTTCTGAGGGGTGTTCCATTTCTTTACACAGTTGTATATCAGGGTCTTTAGTGTGCCTAGGACTTCAGTGTTATTGTTTGTGTCCTAGCACAAAGCCAAGGCATCTTTCCCTGAGGTGTCATAAAACCATTAATTCGCCCAATAACTTGTGGCATTCCTTTCTTAACAGACCCTATTAAGTGCTCTTTATGGAAAGACAGCTAAAACACATCTGGGCCTGGCAAAGTTTAATTAATGCAGTTTGTTAAATGCTGGGCATTTAACCTTTGAGTCTCTAGGATGAAATATTATTGATCAGCTTCATGTTAGCCTCAGCACTGAGAATAGAGATGTGAAGACTGGGGAGAAATAGAAGAATTAAAGAAAAGCAATACCCTTTTTCTGGTAAAATGGGAGGAAAAAATGTGAATACTTTGTTTTAGAATAATGAATAAAATATTTAAGAGAAGGTATTCTTTTATTAACTTCCCCAGTGTAATTTCTAAAAAGTACGTACCATTTAGACTTTTATGTAAGACAACGTATGATATTTCACTGGTCTTGTTTTCCTTTTTTCAGTTCTTTTAATGGGAACAAGTGTTTTGTGTCCGCTTGGCACTCTAGAGAACAAGAGGAAACAAAATTATTTCTTTTAATAATGTTAACCATTTCCTCTATTTTTATTGTGATATCTTGTCTGCTTGTGATAAACTGGCAAAACAAAGAGTTTTCCCCATAGCTCAGGTTTCCTTATGGTTCAGGACCTTGTAGCCCTATTTGTAACAAAAAATACAATTTAGAAAAAAGTAAATTCAGTTTGTAATTATCTAAACTGCACCGTTAATATATCAAGCATGGTAACTTCATGCCAAATTAAGTTACATATAATGTATTTGATATTCTTAGACAAAGAGAATTTCAATCTGGAAAGTGTGCAAACGTTGCATTTTTTCAGTTTTTCTGAAAATTCAATTTTTTTTCTAGAAAAAAAACCAGAAAAAATATTCCCTCCCATGGCTTAGAAAATTAATGGAAATTTTATGTCTAACTGTGACTCAGTCTCATAAAGGTGCTGCTATGGTCTGGTAGCAGGGCTTGAAAATGCGCAGCACTCCCATCTAGAATTGGCTGGCTGAGAGGCTCTGGGAGTTGTAGTTCATATACAGCAACGTCCCCAAGCACAGATGCAGTAGCACTAAAGCTGTGGAGCTGCATGTTCTGTGAGAAGGCAAGGCCAAGCCTTTTGTGAGTGTCCTGTTGGTTGTTTCTGTGTTTGAGGTGACGTCCTCAACTGATAGATCCCTTTGCTTGTCCCATTGACCCCCTTGCGGTATGCAAGGCTGCTGGCTGTCTGGCTCTCTTTATGTGCCACTCATTCCCTGACAAATGGAACAGCTGTGGAGTCACTCCCTTGCGGCAAGAGGCTGGAATGTCCTGCGGCAGGTGTGTGAGAGGGGCCAGTTCTTCTAAGGCTGATGGGCTGCTGTCTTGTCCTGCTGGCCTGTCATAGCCCTGTTCTTCTGCTATCTCTTTTTCTTGGTCTGTGTGCAATCTGAAGTTGTATTCTGATGGAGTGATTGAATAACTTGCCTGGTAGGGCATTGCACACTTCATCTCCGTGTTGAATAGGGAATATTCAGAAGGAAAGAATGTTAAAATTTGTCCTGGGTTGTAAATGTGCTTTGCTCTTCTGCTGATAACAGATGCAGTACAATCAGGACAGCACTCCCATAAACTATTTCTTTGAAGATTCCTTATTTCTCCATTGAGTTATTTTATCTGGATTGGGAATGCTATCAGATTAGCTTGGATTTTTAACCTCTCAGTCAACAGTAGGGATATTACAGTGGAACTTGGACTCTTATTTCCGAGACCGTGTTTTTTCCCCTGGGGCCAACCAAGCCACAGAATGGAATCCTCCAAAGCAGTGTTTCATGGGAACAGGAGTGAACATCACAGCAGGATTTGATGTTCCATGTGTGATGTGTCACGTTGGAAAGACATCTGACTTTCATGTATTTGTTTGTGTGTAGGCAGGATCTGTAGAATTTTGCAGTTTTCTGCATGTACAGACTGTAAGCGTATGGGATTAAAGCAACAATAGGAACCTGTGGGCCTCCATGTTAGACTTCAACCATGTCAGCCTCAACCAGCACGGCTAATAGCCAGGAAAAATGAATGACTGTCCAATGAATCTAGTAGCCATAGGTTCATCAACCTGATTTTCACACTTCAGGTTGTTTAATGCAATGTCTAAGTTGGTAAGTCTTTTTCCGTAGCTTTGGGGCAGAAGTTGTTTAAAGCAGCCCTCAGTTAAGCTGATAGGCTGGTCAGTGTGTGGTCTCTAATTCTGTAACCCCAGAACAACCAAGGTTTCCACGTGCTTTAGCGCAGTGGCCTTTACATAGGGCTGGCCTTAGCCTTAAGCAGAATGAAGTGGTTGCCTCAGCCAGCAGATCTGAGGTGCTGTGCAAGGGGAGCAAATGGTTAGTTATTTAATTCATCATTGCTATATTTTTTTACTCTCTTGGATGGGTTGAAGGGCTTTGGGGATTTTCTTCTGTAGGTGCCAAAGTAACTTGGCTACCTTTGGGTACTCTACACTTTGATATGTATGAAGTATGTGTTGTTGTTCTGCCTCAGGCAAGAAAAGTACTTGGGCTGGTCCTGCTTTTGCTTGGTATTACTACATAGTTTTCATAAGCCATTTCCGTACTACACTGTTATAGTGCCATTATTCCACTTTCAACATCCTGTGGAATCCTGGGGTTTGCAGTTTAGGGAGGGGCATTTAGAATTCTCAGCCAGAGTGCTCTTTGCCCTCAGTAAACTATAAACCCCAGAATTCCACAGGATGTTGAAAGTGGAATAACAGCACTATAACAGTGTAGTGTGGAAATTGCATAGTCAGCCATTGTGTTAGCTTTTCCTTGTGAAAGGCCGATCATAGTGAACTCTATGTCCATATTGTAACACAGCCTGTCCTAGCCAGGTGTGTGGGGTTACAGATGTCATCACCTATTGTCTCTGGCAGTAATGGGAGTGGTAGTCTAATAATCTAGAAAATGTCTTTCTGGAAAAGCTGCTGTAACATCTAGCATGGGTTTACATGTCGTTCCTGCCAGTCACAGCCGGCAGTGCCCCAGATTTTTCTAGATTTGTATGATCTGATATGATCTTGGAAGCTAAGCAGGGCCAGCTCTAGTTAGTACTTGGATAGGAAACTGCCAATGAGTACCCTGGTACTGTAGGCTACATTTTACAGGACGGAATGGGCAAAGCCACCTCTGAATATTCCTTGTCTAAGAAAACTCTTACAGGGTTGCCATAAGTGAACAGGAAAGTTGAAGGCGCGCACACACACACACACACACACACACACACACACACACATTGTACTCGCAGAGGAAGTTTCAGTCAGTGTGTGCTGAATCTTCCTTTGGGAATGGAATGATGTATGTCACATTTTGTTCTTGCTGCTATCCCGTGTTATATAGGACTGACAATTTCTGCAATGCTGCACTTGAATAAAAGGACAAACTCTTAATGTCAGCAGCTACCAAAGGACAGTTCCAAAGAATGCTGGTACTTTGAGCATGCTTTAAATGCTCACTATCCTCACATAGTTGTTTTAAATGATGTAAGAGAGAATGAAGGCACTGAGGATTAGTGGGTGTGTGAAAAAAGTAATGATGTTCTCTAAGCAGATTCTAGTCTTCTGATGTGAGAAGGGCAAGGTATTGCTGTCAAGTTTGATTAATGAGAGTTACTCCATATGAGAATCTGAAGAATTAATGAGAAAGAATTGGAAAATAGTTGCAAAATACGTTCTTGTAGACCTTGTCTCCAACATGAGAGTAAACAGTTATATGCAGTGACAGTGGTGGGGGGCACCAATAGTAGATGCTTTTCATGTTGAAGACCCACCATTTAATAATTCCTGGCTTCTCCATTTAAAGTGATCAGACAGCAGCATATGGGAAAGATCTCTCTGCTTGACAGACCATAAAGCTGCTGCCAGTCAGAGTAGGCAGTACTGGGTTAGATGAATGTATAATTGAACCTGTTTTTAAAGCAGCTTCCTCTGTCTCAGACTGTGACTTGTAGCATGATACTAGACAGTGGCTGTACAAATGCAATTGTACTTGCATTTAATATTTTCATATATGTGCCTTATAACAGGGTGATGTTACTCTGTTATGCCCCTGTGCTTAAACTCGGTTATAAAATCTTCCACATTGCCTGTTGACCATATGATATCCTGGTGGCATAAGACAGAACCCTGAATCTGTTACTTTGAACTAAGGTGGGCCCATTGAATTAGTGGGAAATATATTAAGTTGAGATTATTAGTCCAATTTAGTCCAGAGTCTAAATCACAGAGAAAATAATCTATTGAATGTTGCCTGTTACACAGGACCATGGAGGAACACTGGAGAGTGTCAGGAAGGGGGAAGGATGTAGAGAAACACACATTTGTTGTCTGGCAAAAGGATTCATTACCTTCTTCTACCTACTTCATTGTAAGGATTTGAACTGAACTGTTAAAAATTATTCATGTCTAACATTCCCTGAATAAAGAGCGTCCCCCATTTCCCCACCCTGTTCCTGCTAGAGCAAAAGCAGCCGTTCAGGTATTTAACTGGTCACTGTACAGCTATATCATGCTGTTTGCTCACTCTGCTGTTTCTAAATACTGGGGGGAATGTTCTATGAAATCGTGAGGTCCAAGAGTCAAAGCTTAGGATGTGTTTGCACCAGTTCTTTTTAATGTGATCTACTGCTCTTACTAATAAAGTTTAGGTTCACTCTGCATCACATGCCTTGCCTTGACAATGTCTGCCTTCTCTATGTTGAGAGAAGTGCTGGTGTAGTAGTGCCTTTTTACCAAATGCAGAAATGAGTGGAAGATAGCTGATCAGAAGTGAATGTAATTGTGATAGCAGTTGCAGTGGTCTTTAGTAGTCTGAGTGATCCCACCTGCTTTGCTCATCTGCTACTTCTCCTCATTTTTCCTTCCCAGTTTTATCCCTCTCCCTTTTTTGGCTACCACATTCCTTGCTGTGTGCAGAGCTTAGAAAGTTAATTTTCAAAAGTAATTTTAGTTGCATTATAGTGGTTAAAAGGATAGACTTTATTTACAGTTTTAAAAAACTAGATGAAGCAGAAGCATGTGTGCAAACAATGTAGTACACCCACATGTTGTGGAATCAAGTGTATGTGGTGCATGCAGGCACAGTTGTGGAACAGTTGTGAGCTGTGGAAGGCAGGTCCTAGCAGACACAAGCACAAAATGTTTGAAATGCAATGAACAGAAACCAGGCGGGCTTGTGGGAGGGTGAGTGCCAGAGGGCACAGCTGTGTTAAATCTGTAGCAGCAAATATCCTAGCATGTCTCATGGCACCTGAAACAATTAGCAAACTTGGGGACTGGAGCCCCTGTCCTCAGATGCGTGGCCCAAGGAAGACTGTTCTACAGTGAATTTGCCTGTCTTGTAGATACTACCTGGTTAAAAGAAATGGGGCAGTTGTGTTTTCAGATGGGGTTTCCTGGGCCCTCAGTTCTAGGTGATGGTTGAAAACAATGCAGAAGCAGCCCCTGCATCTCGTGAGTGGCAGCAGTTAACCTGCTATCAAATGTTGTGGAATTGAGACTTGTTTTATGCACGGCTCCGCGTAAATTAGTCAGTGGATGATCTTGTATTCAGAATTACAACAACATAAAGTGAGTTCACAGGTTCAAATGGGTAACATTAAAAGCTGCTTTGAATGCTGCATTGTCTCTAGGAGTCTGCAAAATTTGACTTGGCTTACTAGCCTCTCTGGACAGACGTAATTTGGCCATGGTTATCATTGCGCTGGTAACCTTCTGTTAGATTAGCATTTAGACAAGCAGTGGGCGTTGAGCAGTCCCTGGGCCACAAATGGCCTCTGGACTCCACTTCTGTGTCTCCTGAAGCCTCTGACCAGTACCCCAAAGTCACCCAACTTATAGCAGTTCTCCCCCAAAATCATGCAGAAGTAATTCCCAACATGTGGAAACACATGTTTCCACGTGTTGGGAATTACTTCCACCCTCACTGTGGCCCTAGAACCCTGTACTATCCCCAAATAACTCCATTTCCTCTACAGTACTTCTCAAAATGATGATAGGAAGTGGCATGACATTGCTTCCTGTCACCATTTTGAGAGGGACTGCAGAGCAATATGGAAGTATCTAGGGTTACTGTGGGATGTGTGTGTTTCACATGAGGGTTGGGAGAAGTTGGCCCCTAGACTCCTCACAGTTGCCTATGCTTGATTTAGACCAACCTAGCTAATCAAGAGGTCTGTTAGGACTGTGTGACTGGCTGTGAGAGCTGATCTTTTGAGGGAAGTTCTGAGCATACACTGCATTGCTATGTTTGAGGCCTGTAGTATACACCAGAAGCTTTCTTACAGTGTTTCAGGCCATTCATCCATCTAGATGAGTGTTATTGATGCTGACTGGCAGCACTCTTCAGGGTTTTAGATGGGGGGGGGTCTCCCAGCCTTACCTGCAAATTCCATGGACTGAATCTGGGACCTTCTGCCTGAAAACAATGGCTTTACTGCAGAACTGCGTTGCTAGACCCTGGCTCAAGACCCTTGATGCAGGTGCTGATATCCACATTCTTTCCCATGGTTTCTTTTCCACTAGCATGGAAATAGACTAAATGGATTTAAATTGGCTGTGGTTTCTTGATCTTGCACATTCTGTGGAAAAAAATATACTCACTTCTGTTGTAATGCAGGGGTGGCAATAGTGCAGCCCCACAGATGTTGTTAGACTGCAGTGCCCAGCACTCTTCAGTATGACCTATGCTGTCTAGGGCTGCTGTGACTTACAGGTCAACATAATCTACAAAGCTGTATGATTCCCACCCCTGTTGTAGTGTGTCCAGCTGAGTTTCTGTGTTCACAGCATCATGGATGACTCTCTGGCCATTTCCGCACTACATTCTTATAGTGCTATTATTCCACTTTCAAAATCCCATGGAATCCCAGGGTTTGCAGTTTAGGGAGGGGCCTTAGGCAAACTGCAAACCCCAGGATTCCATAGGATGTTGAAAGTGGAATAATAACACTATAAGAATGTAGTGCAGAAATGCTGAAATCTTATCTCTACCCTATTTGGCAGGAGGATAGTGACGGTGAAAATTTCCTAAAATGATGAGGCAACAATCTGCAGTGATGGATCATAGCAGTTTTACACACAGATGTATAAAGCACCTTACAGTCTTCATATAAAGGCACCAGAAGATGAAAATGGAAACAGAACCTCTGGAGGCATACTGCCATAGCAATGAAAATATGTTCTCAGACTTTCCTAGCCCAAGGATGAGAGTAGTTGTAGTCTCACATATCTGGAGGATACCAGTTTGGGAAAGGCTGGACTAGACTAAAAAAGGGGTTTGTTTTTAACTAGAACATTTGTACTCATTTGATAGTAATGTGTTCTTTAAAGACAGTGAAAAGCACAGGATTTTCGAATGCTCACTTTTGTGCTTGTCTGGGGATGAAGCCTGATCTAGTAGGTATTCTAAGTAGGGCTGACCGTAGGTATTTTGCTGCTTAAGGCAAAGGATAAGATGGTACTCCTCTAATACATATATAAAAACTGTCCAGATTCAGTGTTGGTTATTACACCAATACTGGGAATGACATTGCCTTCATCACCAGGGTCAGTAGGCTAGTTTAGAGAGTATGTAATAGGTTCTCATATTCCACTTTGTCTCCTAAGAGAGGGGGATAGCTGAGGGTTGCCACTACCTGCCACCCACATCAGTTACCTGATGCAGTTGTTTCGCTCTGCCTAATGATAGAGCTGCTCCTGGTTCTGAGATTTTGCAGTGTTTACCAACTTGTGCATTATGAATAGGCTGCTTCCTTGCCCTTCATCTAGCATTGTCAGAACCCCTTAGCTTCGTAGCTGATGAAGCATTACTGTAGTTAGTGGCTCGATAGTGCTGGATTAGTCCAGTCTTCCTCAGCTTAATGTCCTCCAATTGTGTTGGCCTACAGTTCTATTGCTGTGCTGGCTGGTTGCAGCACATCTGGAGAATACCAGAAGGCTGGAGTGCGGCCAGGGTAAGCAGAATCCAGTGCATTGCTCAGACCTGAAAGTTACTTGGTGGCCTTCAGTGAGTAACTCTTATCAGGCTGAACTACCTCACAGAATTGTTGGGATATGAAATGGGAGGAGAGGGCTTCCAAATGTATGCACAGCCCTCTGCTTCATGGAATTATAGCCTTTCTTCTCTTCCTTCCAAATAAAAATAAGTGTATGTGTGTATCCTTAATAGCAGCTCATCTCTTGTACCTTTTCTCTATGGCAGGCACGTTGTCTTCCCGGTTCTGGTAGGTGGTATGTTGGTAGTGCATAACAGGTGTGTCATCTTTAGTCGGAAGGAGGCTGCTGCTGCTGCTGAGAGAATGGAAAGTTAGTTCGCTCGACTATGCACCATTATCACATGCTCATCCTAATTCCATCTACATAGATCTCTGTGCCAGGGCTAGAGAGGAATCGGGGGCAGGCATCTGCTGGGCCAGCCCTCCCCTCCTCTTCTTCCCCCACCCCCTCGATGTGTCAAGGAAGGGTGCTTTGGATTGGTTGGGTCTGTCCAAAATGGGCTGCCTTTCCTTTTTTAGATGTTAGTCGAGCTGTGAATTCCTTGGTTTTGGCAGAGTGTCAGGTCAGGAGCCTGGAGAAGCATGTGGGAGTGCCGGACTTGCCAGTCTCCATGGGGGTGGGCAAAAGGACACTGACAACATCACGGACATTAACCCTATCCAGACAGGGGACTCTGTAGGGATGCTGAGCAACGGGATGGAACCAGGAACACAAGAGTCAAATCTCTTAGTCCTGTGGGGCAATTTTCACTTCTGTTAAGCAGTTTCTAAAGTTCAAGACTTCTGTACATACACAGACTGGCACACATATGTGTGTGTCTGTGTTTGCGTGTCTGTGTGTGTGTATATATATGTGTGTGTGTGTATACATACACATATACATACATACATACATACATGTGTGTATATCCCCTACATTCCAGTGTAGGAGTGGGAATTGTGTGGCACTTCAAATTTTGTTGAACTGTAACTCCTAGTATGCCTTAACTGGTGAGACTTGCAATCCAACCACTTTGGGAGGACCTTATCGTTGTCGTCATCATCATCATTATCTATTTATGTAGCACCATCACTGTACATGGTGCTTTACAAGTAAAAGAACAACAAAACAGTTCCTTGCCTTCAGGTTTACAATCTCATTAAGACGTGACAGAATAAGAAAAAAGGATGGCAGTGTGGGAGGGGATTAAGTCCAGCAGATACTGCCTCTTCTTTCCCTCTGAGGCTGCAGCAGTGGCAGCTGGGATGGAGGGAGGGCCTTTCTTCTGCTTCTGGGGGTAGATGTGATGGAGCTGTGCCTGCTTCTTCTCTCCCTTTGATGCCAGGGCAGTGGCAGTTGGCACATGATTCCCTTCTCAATCATTTTAATGTGACCAAGAAGCTAAAACAGGAGAAGGCTGTCCAGACAAAACAGGCTTGGTTCTCCAGTAGCTGGAGTGCCTATGGCAACAGGCTTAGCCCTCTTTCAGATAATATCCAGGAATGCACTCTTTTACCTTCTCACATTTAAGTGAATGTTGCTGCTGAGTCAGATGAATCATAGAGTTGGAAGAGACCACAGGGGCCATCTAGTCCAACCCCTTGCTGTGCAGGAACTCGCATCAAAGCATTCCCAACAGATGGCCATCCAGTCTCTGCTTAAAAACCTCCAAAGAAGGAGACTCCACCACTCTCCAAGGCAGCATATTCCACTGTCAGACATCTCTGACCGTCAGGAAGTTCTTCCTGAGGTTCAGGTGGAATCTCCTTTCCTGCAGCTTGAATTCAGTGCTCCTTGTCCTAGTCTCTGGAGCAGCAGAAAACAAGTCCGCTCCCTCCTCGACATGGCATCCCTTCAGATATTTAAACATGGCTGTCATGTCCCCTCTTAACCTTCTTTTCTGCAGACTAAACATTGCCAGCTCCCTAAACTGCTCCTTATATGGCATGGCTCCCAGATCCTTCACCGTTTTAGTTGCCCTCCTCTGGACATGCTCCAGCTTGTTGATATCCTTCTTGAATTGAGGTGCCCAGAACTGGACACAGTATTCCAAATGAGGCCTAACCAATGAAGAATAGAGTGGTAGATGAGGGAGAGTCCGGGGTAGCCTGAGTTCAGAAAAGTGACTTCTTGGACTACAGCTCCCAGAATCTCCCTGCCAGTGGTTGGGAGAGCTGGGAGTTGTAGTCCAAAAGCCACCTTTCCAAGTTCTGCTAAACCATCTTACTGCCTGAAGCAAATGACAAGGAGATACCTCACTCACCTCCTTTACTCCAACTGCATTTCCACATACAGAAATAAAGTGGACTGGCAGATCGGTTTTACTTAAGACGCTGGTGATCAGTCAGTTTCCACTCTGACATCTGAGGGCAACAGTATAGTTTGTCATGTGCAAGACAGATGGCATACATAGTCCTATCTTTCAACAGCAGAGAATGGCTGGGGATGCTCAGAAGAAATAAAGCAAGAGAGGTAGGAACACTGCTGTTGCCTGAGGCGACTGTGCCACTATGCCTAATGGTAGGACCAGCCCTGGGGACAATAAAATGCTGTTCTTGGGGAAGCTGTTTTGGAGAGGGCACACCTGACCGGAACCATTTTAATCTCACATTTAGATTTTTTTAAAACTTCAGTTTTTATTCTGAAGCAAATATGCAATTTGTGAATATTGCTAAATTTTTCACAAATAGTCTGAACTGAAATTCTCCCTTTTCTTCACTTGCCAAATTCCCAGCTTGTCTTTACTTGCATCAGAGGTGCCAAAATGGCATCTTTGGCAGAGTTGGGAAAGAGGTGGCAGTTTTAATCTGGTACTAACACAGTAGTGGGAGCCAGTGTGGTGTGGGGGTTTTGGACTAGGACACTGGGAGACCAGAGTTCAAATGGAAACCTACTGGGTGATCTTGGCTAACTCATACTCTCTTAGCTTCAGAGGAGGGCAAAAGCAAACCCTCTCTGAACAAATCTTGCCAAGAAAACCCCATGTTAAGTTTGCCGTAGAGTCCCCATAGATTGGAAGTGACTTGAAGGCACATAACAGCAACAATCCACATGTTTGGCTGAGAAAACAAGACACTGAAGAAACTGAACAGAAGATCAACTCATATGAAATGTGCTGCTGGAAGATAAAACCTCATGATAGGTTCTCGTTGTTGTTGTTGTTATTGTTATTGTGTGCCTTCAAGTCATTTTTGACTTACAAGCAACTCTGATGGGAACCCATCACAGGGTTTTCTGAGAGTGTGATGTGCCAAAGTCACCCAGTAGATTTTCGTAGCTTAGCAGGGAATTGAACCCTGGTCTCTAGTGTTGTAGTCCAATGTTCAAACCATTATACCATGCTGAGGGTTACCATAAGTCAGAAATGACTTGAAGGCACACAATAACACAGTTAAACACATGGGGATTCGTACCTGGACTTCTCAGAGTTAAAGCCTCAGGAATGGTTGGAAGGACTTTCAGATTCTCCCATAGTCAATTTTTAGCTCAAAGTGTTTGCATTCTGCAAATGGAGATGTAATGTAAGTTCTGAAAAATTCTGGTTTTAAAAAATCTCAGATGAAATTGTCATCTATCCCTACTTCAGCTCATGATGCTAAACTAATCAGACTTTGATTGCTTTCAAAGAAGGAGCTTGTTGTTGAAACACATGCTAATTTGGGGGAAAAGGCAGAATATAAATAAATATAACGGATGCAGATGTACTATCTCTGCCTTCTTGTCCACTCGAGCTTTTGTATTATATAGGATTGGGCAACTGCAGTGGGTTGTGGAGAATTTAGTCTTATTATTTATTAAAATATTTTTACTGTATCTTTTATCAGAAGATTTCAGGGCAGCATAAAGTAAATATAAACAAGTTAAAACAGTGTAAAACAATAAAAATAATTGAGGTAAACTTTAAAAAGCATTAAACATAAAAAGTTAAAAATCAAAACAATTAAAAACCCTATGTATTAGCATTTGAGTGGGACTCTTAGATTTTGGTGAAGGGTCAGGTTTTTATTTGGTGCCAAAATGAAATCATTGTTGGGGTCGGCCAAGCCTCAGAGGAGAAGGCATTTCAAAAGTGGGGTGTCACATCTGAGAAGATCTTCTCTCATGCCGCACACATTGACTTCACTGCTAGAACACAGAGGACCCCCCTCTCTCTAGTCAGACCTCAGTCCGTGGGCAGGGAGATGTAGGGAGAGACCCAAGCTATTTAGAGCTTTAAATGTCATCACAGGCAACTTGAATTCAGATTGGAAGCATATTGGCAATTAGCGCAATTCTTTTGAGATTGGCATTATATGCTGTTTATATGGCATTCCCTGTATCTTTTGCCCTAGAACCCTTCAGGGGCGCACAGACTCTCCAAAATAACCTCCAAACCCAAACAAAGAAAAACAACCCAAAAGCCATTATAGCTTTTGAAGAATTTTTTTAAAAATGTCAAATAAAGCAGGAGGCCTCTGCAACCGGTTTAAGAGCTGAATTGTTGCTCCAGGAGACTTCTGAGAGAGGCAGTTTATCTCTTCCTTTTTCTGGCCAGAAAAAAAAAAAGCCAAGTGAGGTTGAGTCTACTGAAACACATTTAGGGGCTATGTGTACATGTTCATGCTCATCATTCTACTTACAGTGCTGGGCATTTTGCTTCTGTATGATAACAGAGATTGTGCCTTTCCCATTGGTTTACCTCTGATCTGGCATTATAATGTCCAGAAAAGACAACATCTGTGCTTTCTTTATTGTTCATTTCTTTCTACCAAGTTCCTAAAAGAAACAGCCAGTGGAATGAGATTTTGCAACCCTTAGAACTGTTTCCTCAGTTTAAGTTTTCATACATTGCAAACCGCTGTCAGAAATTAAAGTATGTTTCTTTACCTTGACTATTGACATCATAGCATTTTCTGAACCAGGGTATACTTAGAGGTGGTTTGCCACTGCACTCTTGTGAATGTAAGCCTATAGCACCTGGTATTCCCTCTCAGTCTCCCTTTCAAGTACTTATGAGGCCTGACCCTGCTTAGCTTCCAAGATCAGACAGAAAATGGTGCCTTCAGGGTATTTAGGCAACTTGTGGACCCATGCACTTGAATGAAAATGCCTGCAGTCTCTTAACATTGCCATGGCTGCAGAAGTCTTCCCCTTTTGTCTGATGCCTGTGTCTGGAAGCTGATCTCTAGTGTTCTCTTTCCAGATTATGTGTACTAGGCTGTAAGAAGACACTGGTGAGCCTGTCCCTGCTTTCCAGAAGTATGTATTTAATTAGATTTACATCCTGCCCTTTCTGCAAGGAGTTCATGGATATTGCATGGTTTCTGCTCCAGTTCTTATTGTCACACCATTTCTGTGAAGTAGGTTAGAAGTGGAATGAGATACCAAATCTGTTTCATACCTGAACTTGGACTTGTGCTCTATTCATCCCCAAGCTCAGCAGCTCTAGCTCTTCATTTCATTATACTATCTCTTATATATTTTTTTATTTATTAATTTGAAAACTTTGTTACATCTCACTCTGCCTTAAAAAACTCCAAGGAGTCTAACGGTATATCAGTTAAAATAAAATAAAAATTCTTTCTCTCAAAACATAATACAACAAGAAATGCAGCAAGGAAAAAAAAATACTAGCGTCTTAACTGGAAGACTTTTCCCTGAATAGTTAAGGAAGCTAGAGTAGAGAAAACAAAACAGGGATTTAAGAAATTCACAGTTAGGGTCACTTCACACTGCATAATTAAATGTCATGATTCCATGCTATGGAATCTTGGGATTTGCAGTTTAAGGAGAGGTATTTAGAATTCTGAGCCAGAGAGCCTCATTAACCCTTAAAACCCAGGATTTCATAGGATTCAATTATCGCAGTTAAGGTGGAATCATAGTGCTGTAATGTGAAAGGGTGTGAAAGGGCCCTAGCTGGTTCCCTCTAAGACTGTTCTTACACCCAGAGCCCATAGACTTTTCTTGACTGCCCTGCGTTTAAAAGAAAAAATCTTCCGCCCTCCGCAAAAAAGTGAATTGCTGTTCTGGGAAGCCTTCAAGAGCAGCAACTCACCTTTTAAATAGGTCACCACAACCCCAGTAAAAAATGCCTTTCTAAAAAAAATCCTTGGTGAGTTTGTGACAACCTCAGGTTTCTTTGTTTCATATATTTGGCATTTGGGGCAGTCCATGCAGCTCTTTTATTGTCCTGGGGTCAGAAATCTACTGAAGTTGCCCACCCTTGGACTACCCCAGTAGGTTACTGAAGGAGTCAGGATTTGATCTGGGACCTTGAAACTCTACTGCATCTGAACTTGACCTGACTCTTAAAAGAGGGCATTCCATGGGTTGGGTGCCACAACTGAAAAGATTATTTTCCTGCTGATTATACCATTGGTCTGTTACCCTGATTTCTGGGGGTCCCGTGAGGGACACCTAAATGCTCTCCAAATTATACAAGTTGGGGAAATTAGCAAAGAGCACAAGTTAGCACTGCGAGAGGCAGGGCAACAGAGCGAGATCTTTTACCCAACGTCTACGGAGTCAGGCCAAGTCAAGGAGCAAACAGAAGTGAAATAATAATTGTTGTTTTTATTAAAATACAATCAAACAAGTGTATGCAACACACACAGATAACTAGAGAAATAAAGGTTGGAGTTGGATAGAGGGATTTTAGAGGAGGTTTTTGGTATGGGTAATACTACACCTGTCTTGAAGCCCGGGTAGTCTGCAGATAGAGGTCGTAGATATGGAGGCTCTCAGTACGTGGGACTGAGGGGAAGGCTCGCCAAGCAACGCGGCAGCAAGGTGGTATGGAAGTCGGGAGCAATCCGAGGAAGCGCTCAAAGTCAGGGGTTCTTATAGGGGAAAATGCGGCTGTAGGCTAGTCCGTACTTGGGGAAAACAATGAGTTTCGGGCTGGAGACAAAGCCTCCGAAAGGTCAGAATTTAGCATGATTGGGTTAAGTCCGAATTGTCAATAAAGTAGCCAGTATACAAACGCAGAGTGCTTGACGATTGAGTATTCGGCTTGTCAAGCTGCCTGCTCGGGGCAGGGAGTTCTTTGTAAGTAGCGTGCATACATAATATGGTACTTGCCTTGAGGTCTCCTGAAGCGGCGGGATGGCTATTTCTGGCCTGCCTGTATTTGTTTGGAATATTACAGCGATTAGCGGCCGAACCTGTTTGTGTGCTTGTCCGGGGGCCCCGCAAGCACGTGGGAAGGAATAGGTGAGAGAGGCCAAATTATTGATATCAAAAGGATATCTAATATCTCCCAAGTCCGGCTAGAAAACTTTGGTAACAGATGTGCACGGTGCTTTACAAAGTAGAACAGGGAAGGTCCCTGTCCTAAGGCATGTACAGTGCAAAATCTGATGCAGGGAAGGGAACAGAAGAATGGGAGGCAGAGGTAAGCAGGGAAGATGCATGCAGATGTTTCAGTTGCAGATGCTGCAGGCAGAAATAAAATCAGCTTTGTATTGATTGCAGTATGGAAACTATGAGGTTGTGCTATAGATTTCATAGAAAAGGTGGGGTTAGGAGATTTGAAAGAAGTAGGAGAAAGCATCACGAAGGTGTTCCTGAGAGGCAGTTTGAAATGTATGGCCAGCAAGGGCTTTTGAGCTTGGGGATGATGGGGAGATGAGGAGGAGACTAGTTTTTGTTTATACTGGAGGTAAGATGATGCAGACTTGTGGAATCTGGCTCAAGATAATGTGGTTGTTCTTTGTATTAAGCTGCTAAATACGTAGCTTAGACTGGCCATGAAAACTTTTCGCATGTTCCAGTTCAGTGATTGTTTTAGGAGGCTTCTGTCCTTTTCCTGCGTTGTAGCTTTCATTAAAATTACTTTTAAAGTTATTGACTTGTCACTTAGGATGATTAATTAATTAATTATATCCTGCCCTTTATTTGAAGATCTCAGGGCAGCTTACAATAAAATCAAAAATTACAAAAGCTTAAAAAATTAAAAGTATATTAAATAGTTTTCAGTTTAAAAACAGACAATTTAAAACTGGTTAAAACTATTTTGAGTAATATAGCTATAAAACACATGTGGCCTTTTCTTTTATGTCAAAAGGATTGCAGCCTTGGATGAGATTGGCTACAGTGAAGTGTACACTTCACCTGTCCCTGATCTGCGGGTTATGCACTCTGTGTATGCTCAGAATAATGTTCAGGATAAAATTGACTGAGAAATACATTGACATGATGATGTTAAAATCTGTTTTGCCAGAAGCTCAGGTGGTGTTCTGGAGGTCTTTGTGATGATTTGGGATCTGTAATGAATGAATGAATGAATGGAAAACAGGTTGTTTCAGATTTGTCTTCTTTTATCTCACCTCTTGCCAGTCTAGAATGATAAATTCAGCTTTTCTGCCTTGTAGTTAAACATTCATATTTATTCTGATTCATTACGTGGGAGCAACACACCGGTCTTTCAGTTTGCCTGCATAGTCCTATCTTTCACAGAAAAATTGCACATTCTTTCTTTTAGCAGCAAAAAGGAGACTCCCATGAATTAGAATGTATGTTCTGTTCTGATACTATTTTGTAAATTTGGAGATTATCTTCGTCCACTCTTGGCACTGAATGATTGATATGGTTAGGATGGCACAGCTGACAACAATGTTGATCATGGCATTTCTGATTTCCCAGCTGTTTCTGGCAGCATGTGTATTCTTAATATGATCATCTTGGGGTAGAAGCCATTTGTATAATAGCAGATACTGTGCAAACAAAAGAGGTCTACTTTCTTCTCACAAAAGGAACGTTTTTTAAAAAAGATTTGAGTGCAGAATTGCTCTTACTTAGGATGGCTGTGTAGCTCAGTGGCATTTTGCATGCATAAGGTCTAGGTTCAGTAACATTGCTTGGTAGAGTCATGCCCTCCAACTATCCTTATTTGGCAAGGACAGTCCTGGTTAATCCTCTGCTGTCCCACTTTCTCAGCTGCTGTTATAAGGTCCCAGTTTCTCTCTCCTCTCATATTTTCCCTTTGTCTTCAGCTTATTTCATTTGTTGCAAAGTGAGCTCAAGGGTGCAAAAGTAGTTTGCACTCAGTTAAATCTACAGGAGAGAGAGCAGATTGAAGGAGAGGAGCTTGCCCTTCCTAAATTCAGTACATAAATTCTGGCATTTTCTTGGTTAAAATAATAATAATTTTCTGCATCCTTTCCTGTTAATAACGTTTTTCTTTTGTTGCTTGGCTACACACTTTTGACCATACTCTGATGTGGCTCAGCCTCTTGTATCCTGATTTCATATGGGACTTGTTGGAGGGTATGCAGAATCCTGTCTGAAACCCTGGAATGCTATTGTTGTCATGCAGGATTGGCCATATCAAGCTAGATGGACAAGTATTTTAGTATAATGCAGTTTCCTGTGCTCCTTAAACTTGTATGCTGTCTTCCAACACAATAGCTGTCATCTGTGTATTCTTTTAAAAAAATCAGGAGATCAGGTTTGCCTAACAACTGCACCACTATGCAAAGACTGGCATAACCTCAGCCGTGTGCATTTAGGCAGACATGACTAGGTAGATGACTTAAGGGCATGAGTCGAGGGTTTCATAAGAAACAGGTGGGGTTTGGAGAGGGGATTTTGGTGCCAGCTTCCAGGGCAAAGGTGGGGAAGCTTTGGCTATCATAATATCTTGGACTTCACTTCCCAGTAATAACTGCCAGTATGGCCAGTAGGAAGGGATTATGGGAACTGCAGTTGAAAACATCTGAAGAGCTTAAGGTTCCTAAACCTACGTTGAAACCTGATGGAGGCTTCACTGTTGTTGTTGTTGTGTGCCTTCAAGTTGCTCCCATCTTATGGTGAACCTGTTACAGGGTTTTCTGGGATTGAGTGTGTGTGTGTGTGTGATGCACCCAAGGTCACCCAGTGGGTTTCATTGTCCAAGCACGGAATTGAACTCTGGTCTCCAGGGTTGTAGTCCAATGCTCAAACCGTGCTGGCTCTCTGGAGGCCTCACTACCACCAGTTAAGCTCTGGTTGGAGGACGGAGGGAAACAACTATAAGCTGAGCCTAAATTTCAGATGAATAGGGCTTGGCTCATGATGGAAGTATGCATATTTCAGACAGAAGGACTTGCTGCAGAGTTCAGTTGACGTTTAGTAGTAAGACTGAAATCATAGTAAGGTCTGGGAGGAGGAAGAGAGAGCTGTATTCTCACTGATTCCTGTGAGTGACCATTACGGAATGTCCCAGTAGAGCAGTGGCCAGGGGCCAATTTCCTAGTCCTGGGACCTGCTGATGTTCCCCCATACCACCCACCCCCTATGAAACCAGAAGTGATTGGAAGTCCACTTCTGATTCATTGTTGCGAGTGGTGATGGTGGTTCAAAGTCCACTTCTGATCCGTGGTGTGGGGCAGGGAGGCTTCTAGGAGCAGCGATTTCTTTTCAGTCAATTTCTTTTCAGCAATTCCTTTTTCAATGTTTTTTTCTGCGGTGGGGTCTGGAAGGGGGCTAGGGCTGCAAAATTGGGCAATGTGGCTGCATGCAGCCCATGAGCCACATATTCTCCCCTTCTGCAGTAGAGTTTCATTGTGAGTGGCAGTACCAATTGTCTAGGAAGAGGCAACTAGAATTTTCATGAGACTGCTCTTATTGTTCTATTTGGGGGAGTGCAGCTAATTGCTAAAAGGGAGCTAGGCAATCTTGCTGCTAAGTTTGATTAAACTTTTTTTTTCATCATGGGCCATAGTTTTTACTTGTCAGGCAGTGATCCTCCCCTACCTCTGTGCCAACAGGGTCATTGGTTGGAGGAAGGAGCAGCAGGGAGTTCAAGCCAGGATACAAACACCACAGACCAGAATCCTCCTGGTTCTGGAGATCAGGTGAAACTGGGGTCCACTCCCATGCTACTACTTGCTATTGTATTCCAAAATATGCTGCACTCCCTTGTTCTGGTTTGACTTGTAATGGAGGGATGTCATGAGGTCCTCCCTCTGTTACTTCTAGACTGTTCCTTTGCATGTTTTCTTTCTGCTCCAGGTATTTCTACCTCTTCAGCTGTGGGGAATGGGGAGGGCTTGACCTTAAAAGCATTTGGGTCTGATTGCTTCAAATTACTTTCCCTGATCTCTGTTGTCTGCTTCCTTGATAAACTGTTTTGCAGGTGAGTTGGGTCACTGCGGTGTGAACTCTCATAAAAGAAAGTCATCTGGTACTCTTGGGTTTGGATAGAGGCTGGGAATCTTTGGCTCTTCAGATTTTTCTGCACTTCAAGATAATAGAAACTGTAATTTGATGATACTTGGAGGGCCACAGATTCTGCTCCCCAAGCTTAGGAATAAACTGATCTTCCCTCTCTTCTCCCTTTAGATTTGGGTGGTGCAGAGTGATGAGAAGGGAAAGGTGGTGTTTTGACTGTGGGGACCAGACTGGATTTTGGCTTGGCTTGGCTCTCTTCTCACTTGCCTTTCTCTTACAGGATTCGCTGAAGCCTGCATTCACAGTTACCAACCTGCCAGGCACAACGTCGACCATCCAGACGGCACCCACCACTTCCACCTCCATGCAAGTCAGCAGTGGCCCCTCGTTCCCCATCACCAACTACCTAGCACCAGTTTCTGCCAGTGTCAGCCCCAACACGGTCACCAGTGCCAATGGGACAGTGCTGAAAACCACTGGAACCAGTGCAGTGGCCTCTGGAGGGCTCATGCAGATACCCACTGGCTTCACCCTCATGTCAGGTTAGTCTTCACTCTTGCCAGTTTAACCTCTTTCCAGATTCTCCCTGTGGATTCCTCTGATATGCTGTGGGGCATGCCTAGTCTCTCCTTTCCTTTATGCATAAGATATGAGATTTGGATGCTGAGTCTGTGTCGAGTGTGTTTGGTTCAGAAGGGAGCATAGTTGAGGGCAGGGTTAGCTTGAAGAGTTCTTTGAGTGGCGAGTCTCAGGAGTGCAGGAAGTTCCTTGGAAACTGTAACGTTGCTGTTCCTACTGTGAGCCACCATCTCTGGGTTCCTGTGGCAAAGAGAAGAACCTTCTAAATCTCTTTCATGCTGGCTGGTTTTCTTTTGTCACTCCTGGTTGTGAGAATTGTAGGGTTCAGAGATGGGACATGGAGCTGGGGCAGCGCAATCCCTCCTCTTCGTCCTATATAAAAGGTCTGTGGCTAAAAGACTGGGAGGAAACTGCCTAAGCTGAGGGAGGCTGAAGGTTTTTAAAAAGAGCCGGCCCTGATAAAAGCCTTTTATTTTTCTCCCCTCCTTCTGGCAGGTGCTCCACTCCCTCCCGGGACCCCTACCATTCCTCTCACTCAGTTACAGCCACACTCGCTGGCCCTCTCTGGCCAGCAGTCCCAGGTGGCAGTCGCAGGCACACCTGGACAGCTGCAGCAGGCACAGCAGACAGTCTTCCGATTTCCAGCCGCGGCCAGAGGGCAGATTGTGTCTCTGACAGGTCAGCAGCACACGTCTCTGCTTGCTTGCGGGAGGTTGGCGGATGGGAGGGGAATGCACATTTTGAAGGCAGCAGGTTAAACTGTGTGCAATAACAAACCAACTTGTGTGGTGCGTGGAGGCTTCTAAGAGCAGGAAGAGAAAGTGAGGTGAGACTTCTCATTGGCTTCAGGTGGAGTTGTGCTGTTTCTCATCTCTGTGTTGCAGAGGGGGCATGAAAATATCTAGAGTTTGGGATGCTACAACTAAAATTCTGTTGCTGAGCTTATGCAGAAAACTGATGTCATTAATGTTGCTGTTTTCAAATTGGTTACATTATTCATTGTAACATCATTGTATTATTGATAGTGTCTACCTTGATATGGGCAATTGCCAAGGTGGGATGGATTTTCTGTCTGTTTTTAAGAGCAATGGTCTGGTAACTAAAGGAAATGTCTGGAAACTGCTCAAACTTCCTGTAGAGACTAAAGCATTGCATGATGAGGTTATATGGATTTCAAGACTAGAAGCAGCAGCAGACACAATTCCATACTTCTCTGAGTGGTGAGCGACCCATTTGTGACAGTTAAACAAAACAGAAAACATGCATCCCAGCTGGTATATGTACTGTGGTAAGGGCTAATGAGTAATGATGTGTAGCTATTTTTTGTTACAGCAGAGAGGGTAATGTTAGTGCGTGGTTCCATTAAGCCTCCAAAAGTAATGTCGTTTCTCCCTTATTACTCAGGGAAAGTAACAAATTATGGGTAATGGAGTTACTTTTAATGTGTTACCTCCATGTTCTAGAAATGCCAGTTGTGTAGTTTAGAGTTTGCTTACTGTTAAAATATGAATGGCAACCTATTTGAGGAGGGATGGAGACAGATGTGAATAATAGCTGGACTTTTTATGCCAGAAAACAAACAAACCAGCAGATCGGTTGCTGTACGGTTTTTCATCCCAGTCATCTGACTGGCTGTCCTAGGTGTGATTTGGAACTTGCATAGCACCTAATAGAGCAGAAGTAGCTGATCTGTGCCCCAGCTGTTGTTGGATTTCAGCTTCCATCATCCCTCACTGTTGGCTGCTGCTGCTGATCAGAATTACTGTTCAACAATAACTTGAGATTCAGATGTTGGATGCCCCCTTTAGTGGGTCCCGATCTACTCAAGATCACTCTTCTCACCTTCATTCTACCTTAAGATTGTGTTCAGCTACGTTAGCTTTAACATCTAGCCAGCTTTCCCCCAATGTGTGTATGTTTTTAATATCTAAACTGATGGAAATGTCTTAAGAGCTCAGAATTTTTGATTTTTATTTTCTGACTTTTTTGGTTGCTTCTTGTAACAGTATTGCCTGATAGTGGGTTTTGGATTTTTTCCGCCAATGGACTGGCGTGGTTTTATTTGTGCTATTTAAGGACACATTTCTTGTACTTCTTATTTTCCATGGTTTCAAAATAACTTGTGATGATAGTAAAAGTGCTCTGTCCTGAATTCTGAAGCCAGTTGTGACTTTGGCACTCAGGCTTGGTTATCATGGACATTAGTGTTCTCAAAGGAAAACTCTGAAACTCTGAACACAGAATTTAGATTGCATGTGCCTGGAATCTTAGCAGTGATATCAGGGCAGTACAATGATGGGAAAATGCATGTATTGCAGTTCAGTGGTATAGTGGAGCCAGTGCTCATAGGATCATGGCTCTGCAACATTTTAATTAGCAGGGACCATAATAGCATCTGCTGTCCTTCTCAGGTTTCTTTCTTTCTTCCGAATTGAGCTGCAGCCTTTGCAGCCACTTACAGGGAAGGAAGAGTTTATTTTTTCCACCAACACATATTGCTGTGGGATATCCCTGTTGTACTGTCATATTTTGGTGTAGCTTGACCTTGAGCATGCTGTTAAGACCCATTAGCTTTACAGAGAGAACCAGCCTAGTGTAATTGTTTGAGCTCTGGGCTATGACTCTGGAGACTAGAATTTGAATTCCTACTCAGCCATAGAAACCCATTGGTTGATCTTGGGCAAGTCACACTTCCTCAGGCTCAGAAGAAAGCAAAGGTGAATCCCCTCTGAACAAATCTTGCCAAGAAACCCTGTAGGGTTGCCAACTTAAAGACACACAACAACTTTACAGAAAACCTGCTTCCGGTAAAGATGAAGTGCTAATAGTTTGTTGATCTCAATCAACAAAGCTGTCTGTGTTTCTAAACTTTCCTTGTGGACATGGCTGTGGAGACTGTTACAGTGAATGCTTGTGCTTCAGAAGTTACTACTATCACACTGTTCCCCTCCTGATACAGCTGCTTCACAGTTGTTGGTATAAGGCTTTTCACCAGCCAAGTCTATCCCATTGTTCTTTTAAGGTGTTGCTCTCCTGTTGCCTTGACTATTTTTAGAGTATATTAATTAATTAAAAGCTGCTGCTGTTGTAATGGTCCCAAATGTGGTGTGTACTATTTTGCTTTAAGGATGGTGTGTCTCTCTTATAATGTGGGAAATGGAAAGCTGGTGAAGGTTGAAAACTTTGGCTCTATTGATCTTGCTGTGGTTGATGAATTTGAACAAAAGGTGGACTTTTCTCAACTTAGATGGTGGAAGATAGCAACTGTCTGGAAACTTGTAGCATGTGATGGTGCCTAGAATACTGTGGTCAATTCTGGGCACCACAGTTCAAGAAGGATATTGTCAAGCTGGAACATGTCCAGAAAAGGGCAACCAAGATGATCAAAGGTCTGGAAACGCCTTATGAGAGTGATGCCTTAGGGAGCTGGTTATGTTTAGCTTGGAGAAGAGAAGACTGAGGGGTAGCATGATAGTTATCTTGAAGCATCCGGAGGGAATGACTTTTAAAAGATGGAATAAACTTCTTTTCTGCTGCTTCAGAGACTAGAATGAGAACCAATGGATACAAATTACAAGAGATCTTACCTAAACATTAGGAAGAACTTTTTTTTACTGTTAAGAGCTGTTTGACATTGGAATAGATTGCCTCAGAGGGTGGCAATCAGATTGGATGGGCATTTTCAACAGTGCTTTAGTTGTGTATTCCTGCATGGCAGAGGGTTGGACTAGGCAACCCTTGTGGTTCCTTCCAACTCTGAGATTCTATAATTCTATATTTGAGTTAGATTTGGTGAGAATTTTAGCTCAGTTCAGTTTTTTCATAGCACTGATGTTTGGAATATAGCTTCCCCAGTTCCTCATCCAACATGACTAGCTGCCGTACAAAAGAGTAACACTTCCATGTTTGGCTTTGATGAGAATTTCCAAAAATATCACCAAATTTTTCATATTTATGATAGAGGAAACTTGGTAACTCAATAAATTTGAATGTTGGAGAAACTAACAAGTTCATCCAATCAGACTCAGGACTTAGTGTGCCTAACTCTTATAAGCCTGATTTGATTTCCTATATATTCAGCCAAGTTAGTGGTGGGATAGAGCTGATTATCTTTTCCTGAGACACTCTTCATCATCATTAATATCTGCATGCCAGGGAGGTACAGCATGGTTCTTTCCATGTGGGGAATACCCCAACCTGTTGAATTTGACCAGAAAAGATAGGTCAGAATTTTACTGCAGTTTAGTTTCAGGAAGAGTTCACCAAATCTTGCAGATTTCCTCAAATCCATCATTGAGAGAATTGGAGTTTTAAAAAATAATGCATAAGAAAGCAAAACTGCAGATTCTCTACTTCTTGGGGCTTGTCTGGATCTCACTGAAGCCTATATGCATAGTAAAGAGTACTAGAACTATTGATGCAGCAATCATTAGCAGCAAAACAATTAGCATTTCAAAGGCAATCAGCTCTTGTCTCAACCTCACCAAGGGCTTTGGTTTCTCAGAGCTGAAAATGATACATTAGAATTTACCCACAGAACCAAAGCCTGGAAAAATTACTGTGTAGAACTACAGCTCCCAGAATCCCCCAGTCACTCTGACCACTAGCATTTTGGCTTGGAGATTTGGTCAATTGTTGTACAAACAAGGTCTGCAAACCTCAGCTTTCTTTCCAAAGCAACTTTTATGTATTAGCAATAGTAAAGGGGAAAGACATAAAAATATGAGCAGATGCTTTTTGGATCAGTAACCTGCAGACTTGTTTAAATAGGGTGATAAAGAAAATAGTGTTGGAGGCATCCCTTGTGACTAAGAGTAGTTCCAGACTTTTATTGTGTATTTTTAGTCCACAGAATTTTCCAGGGAGTCTAGATGATATATCTTACTTGCTTGTTTATGTACTTAATTTTTATTTATTTATCTTCTACTTATAACCCAACTGTCTTTTCCTGCTGCTAAATTCCATCTTTTTCCTTTCCCTATGATGGAAGACATGGAATAGCTAAACCAGGTCCTTTGACTGTTAGTGCTAGGAGAGCTGTTTGTCTAGAAACAAACTGCATGTTTTTAATCACTTACAAAAGCTGCTGGAATTGTAGGAAACCAGGCAAGGTCTCTTAAGATGCTTCATTTTAGCTTTCAGACAGATTTTTAAAGGATACACCAAGAGCCCATGACAGCTCTGGCTCAAATGTCATCACCATCATAAATGATAAGAAGGAAGCAGCTATTCTTTTATTATGCTGTCACTGAGTATCTCCAGTGGACCTCCTCTGAAGAACTGAATATTTAAAGAGATTGTAAAAATAGTTTAACAAAAAGCCAAGAACTAAATACCCAAGGAGTCACAGCACAAGAAGTAAAATTATGTCAGCAGGAGGAATGATCAGTATATTTTTCAGACCAGTATTCAGTCACTACATATCCTGAAGGCAAGAAAACTAGCATAATTTTCACTAGCTAAGTCTAAAAGAGAAGACTTCATGAGTGTGCTTCAAAGCACAGGGGTCAAAACAAAGAAGGCCTTGTTTTGTGTAATTACTGGACTTACTTCAGTTTGTTGGTAGACACAGAGCAAGGCCTGCGAGGGTAATGGGAGTGCCCAGGTGAGTTCATGAGTATTATGACGCTATATTTTGTGTTGTCCTGGAGGTGCTTGGACAAGGTGGCCACTTACAGTGTGATGACATTTTCTCTCCATGTGTATATATCTGGTATGAGACAGGCACAAAGATATTTTCTGTGTTGTTACCTTTACATGGAGAACATGCAGGAGGATAGCCTCCACTGTTATGCTGATTTAAGCATTGACATGTCTTCTTCTCCCCTCACCCTTTATATATCTTTGAATGGTTGCAAAAGTGTGGTGGAGGCTAAATTTCCCGCCTGGTGCACTCCTTGTGAAGAACTGCTGCACTTTTCTTCCTTCTGGAAGTCATGGGCAAAGATTGCTCCTACGTTCAGACCAAAGAGACTGAAAAAGGAGTTTGCTGCATTGCATGAGTGCACCCCAGAGATCTGTAATGTAGTTGCTTTAATAGACTGAATTGGGAACAGGAGAACACTGCTGAGCTGGGAATGTCTTCAGAGTAGCATAATAAATAGGATTAGGGAAATCTAGAGAAGACCACAAGGGAAGAACTTTGTGACTGGGCAGAGTAATGGTGTATGAAATTCAGTGCCCACTGACCTGTTTTATGTAGCCTGCTGGAGTAGTTGGTTATTAGGAAATCTGCTTTCTTTTCAACAGTATAAACAAGAGGTGGGCAAAGGGCAGCCTCTGGACCACACGTGGTCTCTAAGGGTCCTCTGTCCCCCTACTCCCAATATTTTTGCACTGTTAATTTTGGTTTGTATTGCAACAACTTAAACATTCAGCTGGACTGCCCTCTGTTCCTGCTTGAATAATCATTCCTTGTATATTTAAAATATCTACTACTTACTTGATTACCCCTTCACTTGTTCTTTGGATTTGGACAAAGAATTGGAAATTGATGTGGAGGGGGACATAGTGTGAATATGATGCCAAGAGGTGGGTGCAAAAGCTGACACTTAGAGCTATTGGACAAGATTATTCCACTGGGCTGAGCCAGGCTGTTACAGTCCTGGATTACAGGGTAATGTCTCCATAGCTTCATCTGAATGTGAAGAAAGAGTGAAATAAGAGTGCTGTGTCATTTGAGGGTGAGATATTAATGACACCCTGCCCCAAACTGCAGAAGTTGTGTGGCATACAACAGCACTGCTTTCCTTTAAGTTAGCACCCTCCAAAAACGTTAGACTGGAACTCCATTCATTTCCAAGCCATTTGCCCTGTTGGCTGGAGATCATGAGAATTAATTCAGCACACCAGGAATGCTCTAATTAAGTGCTGTTCCAGATGTTGGACTTCGATGGCTATCAGCCCCCACTACTAGCTATACTGTTTTGGAAATTCTAATCTGAAAACCCACATGTTCACCATGTGAGATATAGGGACTTCTTATGCAGTACTGCTCACATAATCATTTCTTTTTCCCAGCACTAAACCTTCTTGGAGGGAGTGCAGAACTTGGAAAAGCGACTTACTGGACTGCAACTCCCAGGTTCCCTAGTCAATGTGATTGCTAACCATGAAGGCTGGAATATTTTGGGAATAATCATTAAAAAAAAGTCACTTTCCCAAGCTCTGGAGGAGGAGGAGGACGACTGCTCAATAGGTGGGCTGTTGACATGGCAGTCCACATAGTGAGTCCTTTGTATAAATTATACAAGGCATGTCAACTTCTTCAAATGAGCATTTTATCATAGTCCGGAAGACACAGTGCTGGAAATAAATTAGCATAGAGGGAGCTGAAAGAAGACCTCATTTCCACGTGAAATACATGAGATTTAAATAATTTGGTTTTTAGGAAAAAATAACAGGGTGATGGCTTGAAGATTAACAGATTTATTCGTCATAGGCTTTTTTGGATTGCAGACTACTTCATTAACTGTAGTACAAGAAGTGGGCTGTGGTTCTCTAAGGGTGTTTATGCACAATAAAACTGATTAGTCTTTCATATGCTACAGGACACTTTATTTTTGATGCGTCAGACAAACCTAGCTATACTTGTAATTTTACTATCTGTTTTGTTCCAGAACTGGATGTGGGTTCAAGCTTCCCCAGGAGTTCTTTGGATGCTGGACAGTGACACATATTATTGCAATGAGATGAGATTTATTGGTGGTATATGATGCAACAAGCAATTTACAGCAGAGAAGCATTTAATCCCTTTTGCTGATGGGGTCTAGCATCGTTTCACAGTCAGTGATAGAACTGGACCCCCAAACAAATTCTACAAATTTGGTTCCCGTTGCTAGCTAAATGGGGCTCACAAACTGGTGCACGCCCTCTCCATGGCGAGGCTGATGGAAAAGGGACCGCCAAGGGTTACACAGTGCAGAAGCAAACGAAATCAAAGTGCTCAAGTGTGACCCATCTCCCTCCTCAACAGTTATGAGATCTATACAGTCAAGTAGTAACAGAGGAGAATTTGCTTCCCCAGTCCATTCCGAGCCTTCATATTTTTCCCAGCCTCAACTGCCAAGTTAATACAAAAAGTATCAGACAAGGCCATTAATGCAAACTGACTCTTTCATGGCACTAGACAGGTGTTAATGTTTGGCCATAATGCTAACAAGGACTCGAAAGCCCATCTGCCTAGTGTCAGAGGCCTAACTCACTGCACCACCTGTTATTGCTCTCTCTGTGTTAATGTGGACTTATTTATGTGTGTTTTGTAATTCTCTGAGATTGGAGACTGTGGTAGACATCCTGTTGCAGGCCTCCGGTGCTTTTCATTAAAACAAGGACAAAAACAAAGATCAAAAAACAGGATTGGAAATAAGAATCTTTCTGCCAGTCAGGTTTTAAATGTCCTCTGTTTTTCCATGGAAGAGAGAAGAAGCTTAAAAGAGGTCAAAAATAATTATAAGTTGGAGGGTCGTGATCAAGTAGGAAAGGATGAATGGTTTAGGACATACTGCTACATGTCCTGTCCAGTGTGCTTGGTTGAAAAGGGCAAAAGTCTGTATGTGTCATGCTAGAAGATCACAGCCAACTGAACGTTTTACTAGCAGTGGAACTAGCTGCCTTCTCCTTGACCTCCCATTGTGCTGTTTGTGCACAGAAGGTTTGAGTTGCTGCACAGACTGGGGGAATCTTCTTGTTAGAGCAGTGTGTATAAATATTTCTTCAGATATAAACATCCTGTGCATTGAATGGGGCCGGGAATTCTGACAGGGAAATAAGATGAGAGATTTAACACAGTTGGTTCAACTCAGCTGATGGTTACGGGATTGGTCCCCCTTTCTTTGCCCCATGATGGTTCACTGCCTGTTGTCTGAGCATCCGTGGTCGTCTTTGCAAGTGTGGCTGCTCAGTCTCTACAGTGTGGGCTCAGACTTCCTTTGAGGGTAAAGATAATTTTGTGTCCTTTTTTCCATACTTATCAAAAATCTTGTCTTTATCTTAAAACCTTTGGAACTGATAAGGCCCATTTGCTGAAGAATTATTTATTCATGACTTGAACCAGGGGTTGGAAAAGTTATTATTTTGAGCCACAACTTTCCTGATTCTATTGTCAGTGTGACCAAAGGGGATTCTGGGAGCTGTAATAAAAAAGGTAAATTTTATAAGGTCTGTTCAAAAAGAATAAGAAACTGAACTACCTGAAGTGTTAACACCAAGAGCATGGGGTACAGATTGGGCTTGTCAGAGCTACTGTTTTTGTGGAATCTCTAGATCAGTGCTACTCAGAGTGGTGGTTCCTTTGAGTTCTGGTCCCTGGAGACGAGAAAGAAGCAGTTTTAATCAATGGGAACAAGCGGGGTGGTGGTTGCTGACATACTGAGAATAAAACACTTGGCTGGTTCTCAAACCAGGTAGCTTAAGAAGGACTGCCCTACATTATGAGTAGGCTACTTGGTTTTCTCCAGATGTTTTGGGCTACAAAACTCAAAAACCCCAGCCATCATGGTCGGAAGTGATGAGCATTAGAGTTTAAAAAATTTAGTTGCTGGGTTTCCCAGAGGCATTCTACTTGGCCATCCTGCTAGAAACTGGATGTAACATCAGATGGATCCTTGGTGTGCAACTCAACAGTGCTTTCCTTCCATTGTTCTCTCAGCCTGCTCTTTGAATGTTCTGTAGTTATTTGTTGGAGGGACCAATTCTACCATGAAGTACTGCCAGCATAGATGTATTATGCTGCAAATAACTGTAATCTCATGCAGAATTGAATCTAAGATTCACTCACTCTCATTCTCATGCTGTCATTGCATGTGTCTACCCAGAAAGTTTAACTTGCGATAAACAGCTTTCGCATGGTGAAACATGTATATGCTTATAGACATCATTTCTCAAAAGAGACTTCATTTGTGTGTGTGTATGTGTTCTAATCCCCCAAGCAATGTTTTGTTGCAGAATCCACAAAGAACCAGAACTACAGCCTAGGCCAGAGCTTTCCAGACTCTTCATGTTGGTGACACACTTTTTAGACATGCATCATTTCACAACACAGTATTTCAGTAAGTAATTCAGTAAGTGGAGGCATCCCCTCCACCTGGGCCTGGCCTGCTGCTACCCTTGCCGGGGTCTTCCTTGGCCTTAGGTGGTGGCAAGAGCAGCAAGAGAGGCAGCCCTTCCACCCGGACCTGGTCCGCCACTGCTGCCCTCAGTAGAGTCTTTCTCATCCTGGAGCAATGGTTGCAGAGGCAGCTCCTTCACCCGAGCCAGGCCTGTAGCGGTGGCAGGAGAGGCAGCTTCTCTCCCTGTTACATTTGTGTGACACACCTACACACTGCAGCCAACACACTAACGTGTCGCGACACACAGTTTGGAAAGGTCTGGCCTAAACATTTTGCAGGATTGTCACCTGAATCGTTGTAAACAGTTCTTGCAGGTTTTAGGCACTTGACATAAAGCTTTTTCTCCAACAACAACAGAAATAAGTCCTATGTTGTCTTTCAGTAAACCATGAGGCAGTGAAGAGTGATATGCTGTGGATTTCAACCCATTGTCTCTGTTTGGGGACATTCAGAATTTCCTCTGTAGGCAAGACAATCAATTTCTTACTGCAGTCAGGAAATTAAAAAAAAAAAAAAGATATGTCAAACCCTAATCTGAACCACAACTCTAATTGAAATAGTCATTTGTGTCAGAAAATACCCCACAACTCATACAGTCCATGTTTTTTTAAAAAATGTTAGTGCATGAAGATTAAGGTGATTTTTAGGATGTGTGCTTGTTCCTAGGTATATAAGGAATGTTTTGGATATATGCTTATCCCATATAGATATTGTTTGTTTGTTTAAGTATTTTTGTATTGTCTCCCAAATCACAAGGGCTCTTGAGGCAATGAACAAATAACCAACAAAAACAATACAAAAATAAAAACATATTAATAACACATTAAAATACTCTTTTAAAACTTCTAAAAGCAATCTAAAAACAATCCTAGAATCCAGTTTTAAAACAGTTAAAACAACTATTTCAAACATTGAATGCCATATGGAACGGCACTGTTTTGGCTGCGTGCTGGAAGCTCAAGAGATTGGCCAGCTTAACTTTCTTGGGTAGGGAGTTCCACAGTTGGGATGCTGTTACAGAAGAAGCCCTGTTACATGTACCCACCAACTTAACTACATGAGGTGTTGGGACACACAACAGGACCTCCTCTGAAAATCTCAGATTTCTGGCAGGCTCATATGGGAGGAGGTAGTCTTCCATGTATCTTGGTCCTGAGTTGTTTAGGGGGTTGTAGGTCAACAGCAGCATGCTGAATTCAGCTTGGAAGCAAATTGGAAATCAGTGCAATTCTGGGTCCAAGAGCACCTCCAACCTGTGAACCTGATCTTTCAGAGGGCATGCAATCCCATCCAGAACAGTCTGTGATCTCAGTCTCAGGTTGTTTTTTCTACTGACCAGCAGCACTTCTGCCTTGTCTGGATTAAGCCTCAGTCTGTTCACCTGTATTTACCAATTTACTGCATCCAGCCTACCACAGCCTCCTTGGCGTTAGTTTTAAAGGAGAGATAGAGCTGGCTATCATCAACATAGTGAAGACACCTAGCCCCAAATCTCTAGGTGAGCTCTCCCAGCAGCTTCATGTCAGTGTTGCAAAGCACATTGGCCCTCGTGGGACCCCAGAGGCTAATAGCCAGAAGGCTGAACAACAGTCCCCCAGCACCACCCTCTGGAAATGTTCAGCCAGGAAAAACTGATATCACTGCAAAGCAGTGCCTTGAGTCCTATATCAGCCAAAGGACCCAGAAGAAGACCATGGTTAATGGCATCAAATGCAGCTGAAAGATCTAGGTGGACCAACAAGGATCCACTCCCTGTGTTCAACTCCTGGTATAGGTCATCTATCAGGGCAACCAAAGCTGTTTCTGTCCCATAACCAGAGCTGAATCCAGATTGGATTTTAAAATAGGTTTTCTTTTCTGATGGTACATCAGCCAGAATGATGAAGCCTGTAGCCACTAATACACCAGCAGCAAACAATTTATTTCTGATTTCTTGTGTTTCTTATGGGTAACAACTAAATCAAATCCCTGAAAGACCTAACTCCTCTCACGTGATTTATAAGTACTATATGTCACATAAACCATATTTATAAAACAATTTAGAAAAAGTTCTTGTTCTTGTAAAGGGATTGCGTTATTTTTACTTGATAATTCTGGTAAGATATCTGATGAATTTTGCAGAGGTTGGGAAAGTTCATGTTGGACTATAGCTCCCAGAATCCCCTAGCCAGCCTGGCCAGTGGGAATTGAAGAATTATCTGAATCACACTTCCAAATCCTGACATTTTATTTCTGAAATGAATGGAAATGAAGCCAGTCCAAGGAAGTAAAAGGAATCCTTTTTGCTTCCCAGGTGGTGCTGTGGCTCAGCAAGTCCCAGTACAAGCCATCCAGGTGCATCAAGCCCCCCAGCAGACGTCTCCCACGGGTGATAGCAGTACTGACCTCACCCAGACCTCTTCCAGTGGGACAGGTAAGCCTCTACCAGATACAGCCTACCCCCTCCTTGGGCTAGCCAACAGGGTGTTCTCTGAATGATTGCCCCAACCGTGACAGGTGGGACTGAATGGAATTGCAGTCTGAAATTCCTGGAGGGCACTGACTTGGGAAAAGAATGCTTTGGGTCTTACAAGTTAGGACAATACAGTTTCCCATGCAGGTCTGTAGCCTTCTGTTGCTGGTATTTTGATAAAGGATGGGAATTGTCCAAGTTGTCTGTGGCTCACCAAAGCCCCCAGTCCCCCTGCATTGCTGAAAAATGGGGTGAGGAATTAGAATCACTGTCCCAGAAGACTGAAACAGCCTTTTTAAAAATCAGCCACAGCCATTAGGAAAAGGGGTAAGTGTGATCTCCAGATTTTCTGTTGCTTGACATCCCTAGATTGCATAGATGTGTAGTTGTTGTCACCAGCCTAGGCTTCTTTCATGGCTGTTCTCATGAAACATCTGAAAGTCCATTCTGCTGAAGAATGGAGGGCAGTGTGGACCCAATAGGTGGTAACTGCAGGGCATCAGGTCTGTCTGGGCTGGATATCAACAGAAACAATTGCTTCTGTTGCTCAGCAAGAGAGCAGACTGCTTCAGGAAGTGCTGGGGTATCCTTAGCTAGGGGTGTTGAACCCAAAACTGGATGGCCATAAGTCCAGGATGCTCGTTTTGCATCCTGCATTACAGAGCCTGCACTGAGCACAGGCTTGTGGGTAGATGGCCTCCACTGTCTCTTTCATCTCTTATTATGCTACAGTATTTCTTTCCTTGCGTGAGAAATTGCTGGAGTGCTATGCTGTCTGCTCTGATTGTCATGCCTTTGCAATGGCAACTCTTCACAATAATAGGCATTTATTCTAAATTATTCTGGCCCCAGGCACTGCTCTATATGCAAAAGTGAATCAGTGCCTACAAGGTCACAATCTCCTTTGAGTTCAGCAGCCCCTCACTAGTCAGTGAGGATAAGTTGAAAAAAACCTGAAAGTCTGAAGAAAGTATTTTCTTCTAATATAGTAGCACTTGAGTGCCATCTAGTGGGACTCACAGATATTTATGTACTTGTAGAAATTCCTATAGCGCTTTCCTAGTCAAAAAATACCATATTTGCTGGCATGTCAGATGCACCCCTGTATAAGATGCACCTCATTTATACGATAGCAAATAGTATTTGCTGATATATAAGACACACCAGCATATAAGACACACTCCATTTTCAAACAGTATTTTTTCGGGGGGAAAGTGAGTGTTCTATACCAGCAAAAACAGTACAGAAAAGGTGGTCTATTTTAGAATGGTAGAATTCTGTTGTAGAATTATGGAATTGTACTGTGATTGTTCCTAACTCAGGCAGTTCCTGTCTTCAAGTTGTTTCATGGACTGCATGGTGACAATGTATTGGCAAAGTATATCATTCCAAAGCTTGAAAAAGTTATGCTTTGGACTGCAGTTTCCAGAATCCCTCAGCCATGCAGACTGTAGGATTCTGGAAGCTGTAGTCCCAAAAAGTAATTTCCCACACTCTGCTGTGTACTGTTGAGACAGCTGTAGATAACTTCTTGTTTCCTGATGGGCCTCTTGAACAGTAGACATGTTTGCCAGAATACCTGTTTCACGCATTCATGCTTGAGGGTCTTTGGTGTATGCTTGTTTGTCAAAGGACATACTTTGTCCAGACAGTGCACAGAAAGTACTATTTTTAAAAGTGTGTATCTCTAAAAACAAAGGATCAAAATAATAGAACTATAAAACATCACAAGTGTGGATGCACTTCTTTTTAAACACAAAATTTGGGAACCAGCTAATTTTTTTTTAAAGACCAGCTTGAAGAGAAAGAGATTTTCAGCACAGGTGGGAGAAACCTGTTCTTGCTAGTACATTCTAATTCGCTTGCTAGCACAAACCTACAAAAAGAAACAGACACATACCATGACTTGCAGAGGTTTGAAAGGATCTAATTTGGACTTCCTCTCCTAAAGTCTCTTAGGTAGTATGTAGTCTAATTGTACTTTTAAAAAGTAACTTCAGAGCTCTGGTCATGTACACATCCTGTCCACCTACAGAAAACAGCTACCAAGCGTGAGGTATCTCTTTTTGCACATATAGGAACGTACTGGGGGAAATGAAGTTTCCCAACATTTGTATGGGGAAGCTGAGAATGTGTCAAATGTGTGTAAAGTTGCCAGATGATAAAAGGGACAGGGTTATGGTCCTTCTAATGGCTGTTAAGAAAGGGAACTTGCAGGTTTGCTTGCCATGCAAACAAACCCTGGTGAAATTCCCTCTTCCAACCAACCATTAAAGGGACAGGAGCCCGCCCCTTATTTTACCTGGCAACCTTAAGTGATAAGCTTGCAAGGGACCAGAGACTAGAAATGGAAAAAATATTTGTTTGCTGTTCATTTCTTGGCTGAGAACACCCTCTTGGGACAATCCCACTGAGAAGAAAACAGGCAGCTGCAAAGCTATTGTGAGATTATGTGCGCTTTGGAATGGATTCATCATCAGCAAAATATGTGTGGTTCTTTCTGCATAAAAATATGCTTTATGCCCAGAAAAATGCTTTCTACACTGAAAATCCACATATATTGCTGCACAGATATTGGATTTCCACATAGAACATGTTTTCTGCACACACAAAAAATATGTTTCTTAGTTTAAAAAGTATATTTCTGCACAGATTAATACTTTCTGAAGCATGAACTATGCAGAAATGTTTCCGTTCTCACCAATTAGGGAGAATACTGCAGGAATTAATTGTTCTTGTCTGTGAAGATGAAGAACACAGAGACATACATCCCTGCCAGGAACTACCGTGTTTGCTGGCGTATAAGACGCACTTTTTTCTTTAAAAATACCCTTTGATAAAATAATAAATAAATAAATACCATTTGAAAATGTGCATTTTGACTCTCCTAAGGCCAAGAAAAACTGGTGCAGCACCCTTTTCATTCCCCTCTTCTCCTGGTGCAGCATTCTTTTCATTCCCTTCCTCTCCTTTCATTTCTCTCACCAGGGAACTAAAATTTTTTCCCCCTGAAAAATACCTCTTGAAAGTGGGGTGCATCTTATATGCTGGTGTGTCTAATATGCCAGCAAATACAGTACTATGAAGAAGAGAGTCATAGTTCAGTGATCGAACACATGCTTTGCACGTAGGAGATCCCTGCATCAGTTCCTCGTATATCCAAATAGGTCTAGCTAATATACATGCCTGACACCCTTGAATATTGCTGAGCTAGGTGCATAAATGGTCTGATTCAATACAGGACAGCTTCAGAGCTTCGGAAAGGTCCTTATTGGACTGAAACTCCCAGAATTCCTAGCCACCATTGCCAGTGACCCTGGCAATGGTGGCTGGAGGATTCTGGGAGTGCATATTTGCAGGCATACAAGATGCACCCATGTATAAGACACGCCTAAATTATACACTGGCAAATACTGTTTGCTGGTGTGTAAGACACACTGGCATGTAAGACACACCCCGTTTTCAAACAGCATTTTTTTGGGGAGGAAAAGTGAGTCTTATATGCCAGCAAGTACAGTAATAGTACAAAAATAAGGTTTCCAGACTCTGAGCAGTTTCCTATGTTTCTTCAAGCAGATTTTCAATATGCTTTTCTTGTAGCTACCATGTACTTGATAGTTATGTGGACAGGTCTTCTGTTTTTAAACTGAATGAGGCAACTAATTTAAACAGAAGAGGCATGGGAGACAGAGAAATTGCAGGTGTGATACCATCCATTTGACTGGTAACTCTTCCTTTTTAATTTCTTTTTCTTGTCTTTCTAGTGACCTTGCCAGCTACTATCATGACTTCATCAGTGCCAACCACAGTGGGGGGCCACATGATGTACCCCAGCTCCCATGCAGTGATGTATGCTCCAACATCAGGCCTCACAGATGGTGGGCTTGCCGTTCTCAACGCCTTCTCCCAGGCACCGTCAGCAATGCAGGTTTCACACGGGCAGGTGCAGGATCAGGGTAAGTCTGTAGTTGAACAGTTATCTACGGTGGCTCTTATGACAGGGCAGACAGTCTAACTTTGCCACATTTTTCTCATTGGCCACTTCAGAGGGAATATATATTGGTCCCTGTTCTTGTTCTGAGGGAGTCAGTCCTCTGAGAACTGTATTTTGTGGTGTCTGCACTAGTGCTTCCATAATTTATGCTTGGCCTAAGTTGAAACATTCAGTTTTCATGTCATCCAGTTGCTCTTCCCAGCACCATGTAACAACCAGTACTGTTCCCAAGGATCTTTGGCCATTTCCACACTAGCCTGTTATAGTGCTATTATTCCACTTTCAACATCCTATGGAATCCTGGAGTTTGTAGTTTAGGGAGGAGCCAGCAGCAAACTCCAGGATTCCATAGGATGTTGAAAGTGAAATAATAGCACTATAACAGGCTAGTATGGAAGCGGCCTTCCCTGCCAGCCATTAAGAAACTTTTCTGGCAGTAGGAAGATGCACGTAGGGGATTGCCCTGAATGGTGAATGACAAAAATAAGGTATGTCACTTTGCACAAGCAGAAGTGATTTCTGCTAGTATAGTCACTCATGTGGATTTGTGGTCATTATTTGCCATCAAATTGGCTTCAACTTATGGTAACTACATGAATGAGAGACTTTCATGAGTCCCCAGTCATCAACAGCCCTGCTCATCTCTAGCAAACTCAGGGGCACGGTTTCCTTCATTGAGTCTGTCTATCTGTAATGTGGTCTTCTTGTTTTTCCTACTGCTTCCACTTTACTGAGCACTGTAATCTTTTCCAGTGAAGTGAGTCTTTTTCATGATGTGTCCATAGTATGATACCTTCAGATTAGTCATTTTGGCTTATAGAGAGATTTCTGGCTTGCTTTGTTGTAAGACCCGTTATTTATCATTTTGGCAGTCATTGGTGTCTACAGAACTCTCTTCTAGTACAACATTTGAAGAGGAGGGCAACTAAAATGGTGTAGTATGTGGAAGCCATGCCCTATGAGCAGCAGCTTAGGGAGCTGGGTATGTTTAGTCTGCAGAAAGTTAAGAGGGGACGTGATAGCCATGTTTAAATATTTGAAGAGATGTCACGTAGAAGAAGGAGTAGGCTTGTTTTCTGCTACTCCAGAGACTAGGACGAGGAGCAATAGATTCAAACTGCAGCAAAGGAGATTCCACCTGAACCTCAGGAAGAACTGCCTGAGAGTCAGAGCTGTCCGGCAGTGGAATATGCTGCCTCAGTGGCGTGTGATGGAGTCTCCTTCTTCGGAGGTTTTTAAGCAGAGGCTGGATGGCCATATGTTGGGAATGCTTTGATGTGCGTTCTTGCATGGCAGGGGCTTGGACTGGGTGGCCCCTCTTCCAACGTTATGATTCTGTGATTCTGTGACATTTCATATGAGTTGGATGTTCTGTTCAGCTTTCTTAATTACCCTGCTTCGTTAGCCATATGTAGAAATTGGAAATCTGAAATCAACTACGTGGATTGTTGTTGTTATGTGCCTTCAAGTGATTTCTGATCTGTGGTGACTCTAAGGCGAATCTATCATGGGGTTCTCTTGCCAAGCTTTGTTAAGAAGAGTTTTGCCTTTACCTTCCTCTGAAGCTGAGAGAATATAACCTGCCCAAGGTCATCCAATGGATTTCCATGGCCAAGCGGGGATTCGACCCCTGTTCTCTAGATTCAGAGCTCAAAGCTCAAACCACTACAGCATGCTGGCTCTCAACAGTGAAATTCAACACAGAGAAAAGAGAGGGAAGAGGAGCTATACAGAAAAATAAGGAGAAAATGCTGGGTTATTTAAGTTACATACACTCAGATGAGATCTGAGAGTTTCTTTTTTGCATTATAACTTCCAGAATTTCCCAGCCAGTATGCCACTGTGCTGGCTGGGGGATTCTGGGAGTTATAAGCCAAGAAAAACTTTTGCCAGTCTCTGATTCAGGCTTCATTACAGTTGAGTATGACAACAGAGATGGCAGTAATGTCTGAAAAGCAGCTTTGAGACTAGTACTTCTGACGCACAGTTCGAAAATATAATGCAAGTGTTGGCAAACAGAAGGTTATAGCAGATACATGCCATGGCACCTCCGGTTACAAAAGATCTTAGATAGCATAGTAGGGAAACACATGTGCCTGAGATACTGCAAAGCTGCTTACTGGTCAAAGTCAAAGCCTGGCAAAATTTTTACATGGATTACATCTATCAGAAGCTCTCAGCCAGCATGATAATTAGAGAATTCTGGGTGTTGTAGTTAGAGACTAGCTGGACCAGGAGAACTGCTTTAAATATTCTAATGCACGTTCCATCAAAATGTATATATCAGCCTTCATCAACCTGGTGTCCTCCAAAGGCGTTGGACTGCAACTCCCATAATTTTCAAACCACCAAAGAAGTATGGTTCAATATATGTAGAGGACACTGAGTTAGAGAGGGCTGATAGCCATTGACTTCTATTTCTGCATTTACAGCTGTTGGTTTCCATGCCAGTGACTGATGATGAATCCCTTCCAGGTTTTAGTCTGAATTTTAAACGAGTATCTAAGGTTCTGAGTCTTATTCCCAAAGTAAGTTTGGTACCTTTGATAGCTCTTTAAATTTCAAGCTAAAACTTACCACCACCACCTGCAACACGGAAACAACCATCTGCCACTGCATTTCTGTTAAGGTGTGCTGCATTTCACCAGGACATCTGCTGATGACTCCACCTATAGAAATATTTTCAGGCGGAGAACTTATTTATCTATTATTTATTTTATTTCTTCAGCTTTTCTCTTGTCATGGAACCCAGAGGAGTTTACACTAATTTTACGTAGAAGTTCTGCTAAAATCTTACTTTGTAAAAGCTAAAAAAACAATTAAACAACACGTCTATTAAACAGTATGTGGATTAAAAATAGTTTAAAATACAATTAAAATACAGCTGCCAAAATATAAGATAAAAAACAGCACACTGCTTTTAGCACCCTTCTGCCATGTGACTAAAAATGAAAGGCCTGCCTGAATAGAAAGGAGTTGTGCTTGCTGGTAGAGAGAGAACAGAGAGGGAGCTAACCAGACCTCCTGTGGAGGGAAGTTCTGCAGCCTGGAAGCAGCCACTGAGAAACTTTTCTCCCGTTTCCTTGTCAAACATGCCTATGATGATGGTGAGACTTAGAGAAAGCCCTTCTCGAAAGGTCATAAAACTCAGCTGGCTCATATAGAAAGATACAATCTTTTGGATAGTAGAATACTGCCTACTTTGTCCAGGTGGCTCATTTTGTTTGGGAAGCCATTTTAACAGTCTGTTTTGTTGGTTTTGATTCTGATTTACGGCTGAGTCATTCTCTAGCCTTGAAAGATAGCCTTGTCATGTTGCTAATTATTGATTTTGGCTAACAGCATGCCTGTGGTTTTCTGTTGGCAGGTGGCGTCCCTCAGGTGTTCCTTACAGCACCGTCAGGAACAGTTCAGATCCCCGTCTCAGCTGTCCAGCTGCATCAGGTGGGTTGAGAACAAAATCCTCAGGCAACCTATACTTCACCTGGAGAGTTATGCTTTTTCCCAGGATGTGGAAATTGCAGTCCTAAACATCTTTAGTAAGGAATAAGCAGAGCTGAGTTTGTAAATGTATGCATTACTTTATCTTTGTGAAAGGGAAAATTAATTTGTTGCTGTTAATGTTGGAAAAGCCAAAATTTAATCAATTGCATGAATTCATTAATTAATGAGTTAATTTGCTATGTTTTAAGCAATGGTGGAGTTTACAGAGAACAAAATATACACAGTGGAATAAAAATTGCCAGATATATTATGCCAATTTTTTAAAAGTCACATAATTCGTTCAAGTTGCAAAATCCAGCTTTTCTTCTGACAGGATGTACTGAGGTATTGTGTGTGGGTAGGCATGTTAGTGTGTCAGCACACATAAAACTGCTTATGGGTGCAGTCCTATGCGTGCCTGCAACAGTATGTCCTGTTGTGTTCAGTTGATAGTACTCACAGGTGAATGTATATAGAATTGCAACTGAAAGGATTTAATTGGAATATCAAGGTGATGGTGAGAAGTAGGAATCAAAGGTTTCTTAAATGTATTTAAATGAAAGAGTGGAGAGGTATAGAAAGAGACAAAGTAGAGAAGAAGCACACAGGAAAATTTCAGAAATCTTTTCTACCCTTCTTCATCCTTTCTTTCTCTTTCACTCACTCACACACAGACACACAGATACACACACAGCAGTCTAGCTCTCTGAAATGCCTGTCTCATATTCTTTGAAGTGTTCCTTCCAAGAGGCCAGCAAGCAGAGCTCCCCGCTCCAGCCCAGTTAGGCATAAATCAGCACTGAACCATGTGATCCTCCTCCTCTACAAAACATCCTTTGCAATAAGTGGCAGAAATAGTGAGTGATGGGGGTTAAGGGTACAAGACCACCATGAAAGTGGAAAAACCACAAATATTGTAAGTCCCCGCAGACGATATTTAACACATGCAAAAAAGCATACCTGTAGTGGCAGGGTGGTTGGCCTTGTACACATATGCATTCCCTTGCTCACTCAGTCACACATGTAGGTGGGAGAAGGCGATGGGAGGAGCGGAGTTGGAGGAGGGAGAAGGCTACCTGTACCATTCTCTTACATCCTCCCTCCCTCTGTCCAGTCGCTCTCCCCTCTTGCTCACATGAGTGAGTGAATGCACACACGTATCCTCCCTTCTCTCATCCCCTCCCCTCATCCCTGCCTGTGTGGGTGAGCAAATGCATGTGCCCCCTCTCGCTCCTCCCATTCCATCCCTCCAGCCTGTGCAAGTGAGCGACTGCTCATGCCCACTTCCCATCCATCCCACTCTTGGGAACAAAATATCCTCCCGCCTCCCATCGCCTCCCCTTTCCCCCACCCATGCGAATAAGCGAATGTGCGCACCCTCTCTCCCTCCTCTCTTCCCATCTCTTTTCCCCCTCTTGCCCACACAAGTAAGCAAACATACTTGGGCACACCGTCGTCTTATCCCATTCCTTCTGCCTCCCTGTAATCCACAAATAAATTCTCAGATGCTTAACTCACAAATGTGGAGGGCCGGCTGTAGCTTGTTAAACCTTCTTCGGATGAGAGGATAACTAATAAGCGTGCAACTACTTAAATGTAATTGATTATTTCCAAGCTCTGGGTGTGAACCCATTCAAACTTTAATAGAGTATGTTTCCAAGTAAACGTGCTTAGGACTTGGCCACAAGCAACCCATGGTCTGAGGAAGGGGTTCATGTCACCTTTGTTGGATAAAGTCTCCCTGCTTAGATCACAGGCCACCAATGGATTATTCTGTTAGACTTCTTATGGTACTCTTTGCAACCTCTTAAATATGTAGCCAAGTTTCCAAGTCTATTCCTTAGGCTCGTGTTGTCTGTGTATAAACTAAATACAGTCCCTCCTCATTCATTAGGGTTGGGGCACAGGACCCCCCTGAAAGTGGGAAAATCGTGAATAACTCTAGGGCTTCCCAAACCATATTTAACACACACACACACGCACACACAAGTATGATCACCATATTCAACCCACTGTGGATTCCTTTGAGGCATCAACATTCCTTCCCAAGGCAGAAGTGAGGGGCTGGTGGGGCTTACCGCCACCTCCATGGCTGCCCCATACCATTTTTAACAGAGACTTACAAACCTCATTCACAGTTTCCAGTCTCACGAGGCTTGTAGTTCCTATTAAAAATGGCATAGGGAGGCAGCAGAGGTGACAGCAAATAATCCGTGAATAATCAAATCGGCAAAAGTAAAACCCGCAAATGTGGAGGTCTGACTGTGCAGTTGGTCCTCCACATTGTGAGTTAAACATTCATGAATTTGATTATTTGCAGACTACTGTAGGGAAGGGGATGGAATAGGAGGAAGATGTGTGTGCATGTTTGCTCACTTGTGTAGTGGGAGGAAGGCATACATGCATGTTAACTCACTCATTCGCTCACACAAGTGGGAGGGGGAAGGGAACGGGACGAGAGGAGACAGACGAGAGCATGCATGCATACTCACTCGCTCACTCGTGCTAGTATGAGAAAGAAGAGGATGGGAGAAGTGTGTGGGCGTGCATTTGCTCACTCATGGACATGCATGGGAGGAAGGGGATGGGACAGGAGGAGGGTGGGTGCCAGTGTTTGCTCTCTTGTGCAGGCAGGAAAGGAGAAGGGGATGGGATGGGATGGGTGTCCCCTTTTTGCCTCCTCCTGGTCCCCCCATCCCACCCCCTTACCTCAACAAACATGGCTGGGCCCAGCCACCCCACGAGTACAGGTATGTGTGTTAAATATGGATTGGGGTTGGTGGTTTTGATATTTGCGGTTTTTCCACTTTCATGTGGGTCCAGCTACCCTAACATTCATGAAGATGGAGGGCCACCTGCAGCACCACTCCCATTGTGTTGTGTTCCCTTTTATTCTTTTCAAGCTTAGCCTCCTAGGTCATTCAGAATATCACAAGTGGGAAACAAATTGCCATTGGAAATGCTGGACAAGTGTTGTTAAGACTGTTAGAAATTTGCATGTAATTTGCTGCATTCTTCAGAATTGTAAGCATTCCTGTTTGTTTATTTTAGATCAAGAACAACCTTTTAGGCACACATGAAGGCATTAGATTCTAACCACAGATAAAATGGCCAAAGGATAGGGCGTAAGTAGATTTGTGTTGCATATCAGGGGTGGCTCATCTTTCTTGGCACTATCATCTTGGCACTATCTTTCCATGGTGGTGAGATTGCATGCCTCTGTGAGATAAGAAGTTATGATTATACACTGCTGCTGGGAGGATCTCCCAAGTCAGACAGGCTTTTGCTGAGAAGCCAGACTAAATGTGCCAAACAGCTATTGGGCAGCAGCAGTAAAAGGAGATGGCACTGGTGGAGGATCTTCAGAGACAACAGCAGTGGACCACAGTTAAAATTGTACAGAAGTCAATGGTAAACCTAGAGATGTGAAGGCTCGGGGGGAAAAAACCTGAAAAATTCGGGGAGGGGGGAAAGGTTTTTTTCCTATTTTTTTCCCTGAAGCCTTTTTGTTTTTGTCCAAAAAAAATTGGAAAAATTGAAAAAGGAAGAAAATTGATTGTGGAATGTTTTATTTTAGCAGGATGAATAAAATCTTTAAGACAAGGTGTTCATATATTCTCCAAATCATTTCTAAAAACTATGTACAGTATCAGATTATTCTAATTTCTGTGCACTAAGGACAAGCAAGTCCTAGGTTACAAACTGAACTCTCCAATGCAAGAGCAAGAGGCATTTCTTCCTCTGGGGGCAGGTGGTCCTTCCTTCCTCCCTTCCACACACTTTTCCGCCCTCAATTCTTTTTATGGGAATGGGTGCTTTATGTCTGTTTGATACTGTGGAGAGGAAATATAAATAATTTTCTCTGTTACTAATGTTGATGATTTATTCTAAAATAAATAAAAGTAAATTCCATTTGTAATAATTGTTTGAATACACTGTATTTTTAATATACCAGTTGTGATAATTTTATGCCAGATCAAATTGTACATAGTAATATTTTATGTTCCTAAAGTAACAGAGTGACTTTCAATCTGTAAAAAGTGCTAATGTTGTATTTTTTCAATTTTTCCATAAATTTCCATTTTTTTTCTGAAAAAAAAAAGTTTTTTTCTATGGTTTCAAAGTTTCCAGAAATTTTACATCTCTAGGTAAACCACTCCTGAAACCCTTTACCTCAGAAACCCTATTATGAGACAATCCAGAATGAAACAAGGGATAGTGCTAAAAGATGAGATTTCCAGGTAGGAAGGCGCAGGCCTAACTATGGGGGAACAGCAGGGGATAAGTATGCTGTATTTAATGACACAACTAGACCCAAGTGCTGTACCTAATGACACAACTAGACTCGAGCTGAAAGGATGTTCAGCTGCTGACATGCTCAGGAAAGGAGATTCTGAAACTGCACAATATATGTAGTAGGACAAGTGGATTGATTCAGTCAAAGAAACCACAGCCCTGAGTTTGCAAGACCTGAGCATGGCAGCTGACAACCAGGGCTCTTAGAGGTTTTCCTTTAATAGGTTTACTATCAGTTGAATTTGACTTGATGGCAACTAACCAAAAAAACAAACAAACAAAAAACCCAAAAAACAAATCAGAGTGGGCCTAAGACATTTTGCTACCTAAGGCAAATGGACAAAAACCAGACTGGCAATTGAATCTTATTTCAACGCTGACAATGGGATAGTATCCTTTACTATGATTCATAGAGCTCTGTCTGTTTGCCATTCCTCACTATTTGCAAAGCAGCTGCTATATATTGTGTAATATTAGGGCCAGCTCTGCTGCACATTGTCAGCCACTGCACTGGACAGTATTTCCTATTCTACAAATCCTTTCCACCTTTTCTCTCCATAGTTCAACCCATGAAATATTCTGCTAATGTTCAAGTCATTTCCAGCTTAAGGTGACCCTAAGACAATCCTGTCATGCAGTTTTCTGGGGGCTGAGTGTGTGACGTGCCCAGGATCATCCAGTGGGTTTCCATTGCTGAATGGCGAATAGAACCTGGTCTCTGGGGTCATAGTCCAACTACGCTACACTACACTGGCTGTCTTCAATCAATAAGTTATATGTTAACTTATCACTGAATTGGGGCTAAGGTGCAACTGTAGATCTTCTGGGATTACAAGCCAGGCTGCAACAATACTGTAGGGAAAACCAATAATGAACTGCTTTTATTTTTCTTTGTTGCTACATATTGTCCATTTTAGCCCTAAACTTGCAGAGTGCAGCATGGGATGCAGTAGCAAACGGATACAAAGCAGTTGTTTTTCTCCCATAACTATAATACTGTATTTCTGGGTCACCCAGTAGAATTGATTGGCAGTTCAGAATTTGGAAAAAGATATGTTTTTGGACTACAGTTTCCCAATTCCCCTAGTCACTCTGTCTGTCCGTCCATCTGTCCGTCCGTCCATCCATCCATCCATCCATCCATCCATCTGCGCAGATAGCAGTACACTTCTGACACAATAATACATTAATAGAAGCTGGTTCTTAAAAAAATCTAAAACTTTCAATGAAAAGATATTACAAACCAAAAGAAATGTAACCAACGTCAGTAAAGAGCAAAGGGCTGTAGTCTTCCCAAAAGCTTGTTGCTTATAAAAGGCCCTAATAAATATTTTCGACAGCTAATACTATAATCCTTGACTAGTGTCTGTGTTGGGTGGTGATGGTGGGAATTGTAATCCTAAACATCTGGAGGGCACTGTGTTGACTTCTTCTGCAGCAAGGCATTGTGATGTCTGCATGCCCTTATACTTTTGCTGCTTGGAAGTCTAAATAGTTTTTTCTAGAGACCCTCTTTCTGTCTGATTTTTCCAAGATATTTTCAACTAATTCCTTTTTACATTCATTCCTAAGCCGATTTATTGCTTTTGTTTTGTTACTTCAGGGCATGTGTACACTGTCACGTTCACAAAAAAGTTCCACCTTTAGGTGACAGCTTTGTGTGTTTCTTCTTTTGCCTCTGTTATAAAAGAGAAAACCATGTGGAATTGAAAGAACGTGGTCATTTCATGTGGTTGTGTGACACAACCAGGTTGCCATCTGACATTTGAGATAATCAGGCGAATGTATTCTTAGCTGGATGCTTCAAACATGTGACACAGAACTTTCCCTCCTCTTTTTCCTGGATGTACACTGGATGTACACCTAATTCATATTGTGACGCCAATGCTTTCTCTGTTTTCCTAAATGGTGGTGAGGCAGAATATTGCAATTGTGGGAGGCCAGGAGCTCAATTTTTTAACTGCGGCTCCCAGAAACTTCCAGGCAACATGGCTACTGGCTTGGAGACTTCTGGGACTTGTAGTCTGAGGAAGTAGTATTTCCAAGCTCAGGTAGCAGTCATAGGACTGTGACTATCTCTTTGCTAACAATCCTGTGTTATCCTTTTATGTCTTTCCAGATGGCTGTTATTGGGCAGCAGTCCAGCAGCAGCACCAACTTGACAGAGCTGCAGGTAGTCAACTTGGATACGTCACATAGTTCCAAGAGTGACTGAGCAACTCTGGGAGGACCTGGTGGGGGGAGGGAAGGAAGAGTGTACCTGGCACCCAAACCTGCAGCCACCGCCACCGCCTCCAGCTTTTGTGCTCTGCACAGCCCCAGGATCTGCATCACTCCTCAAGCTGCACCAGGATCTTGGCGGTCCCTGTTTTTGTATGGACTCCATCACTTATTTATTGTTGCCTTTTTCACGTTTTTTCTTCTCTCACACTTTACACTGACTCATAAACACAGATACACACAGCCACACACACTAAAACTGGCTGCACGGCCAGCAGCAGGAGCTGAGCCTGGGCTATGGGGGGGTGGGGTGGCGGGGAGCTTTGTTGCATTTGAATGCTGCATTTACTGTGCTTTTGTGTTTTGTTGGGGGGGTCATTTTTCCTCTACACTCCAGCCAAAGAAATTGTCTCTTGCAGGTGGGAGGGTTTGCTCCACTGTGTATATAACACTTTCTGTTTTCACTGCGGGAGGTTTTTTTCACTCTCGCTTCCCATCCCCATATATCCATATAAGGTCTGGCAACTGCCCCAGTTTACTGCCTCCAAGGCAGAGCAACTGAGGCTGTAGGGAGAAGCTGGACTGCAGAAAGGCTCAAAGCCATCCTAAAAAGGGAGTTTCCTTTCAATCATAGGCATCCATCTTTCATTCTTTCCTTCCTTCCTTCCTTTTTACCTCTGCTGGGGCAAAGAGCCATCTCTCTTCCCCCCCCCGTTCAGGTCCTCCAACTGGCTGCAGCATTGTGCCTTCAAGCAATCAGTGATGCATTGTGGGTTGGCCATCACAATGGCCTCTTGCCTTTACCCTCAGCTTGTGGAGAGTGGTTGTTCCCATTGGCATCCACCTTAGATGGGGAGAGGGCAGAAAGCAGAGCATCTTGAACTTCCTCCTACATTGTCCCTCTCCCAGAATGTATGTTTTGGTGGATAGATGTGACTGGCTGCATGGCATGAGAGGCGGCACCAGCAGCAGCTTCCTGCCTGGCTACACATCACCATTTTATTGCCAAAAAGGATGTTTGTTAGCCACATTTCCTTCTTTTTAGAATCACATTCAGTGACTCTTAAGCCTGGTCACTGCAATTGCTCCTTGCCTTGTGTGGTACTTGGGGATCATCTGCTCAGGATTTGTTTCGCCAGTGCTTTTCTCTTGAGAAAAAGAAGAGTTGAGTCATAGTCCCTTTTCATTAGAGAATGGAATGAGGGATGAATTTTGAAAATTCGTTGGAGGGGAGGTATTTTTAAAACTCAGTGGTCCATCCCAAGGCAGATGTGCTCACAAATGAGGCACCATCAGGTTGGGGTGCAGAAATCTGTACAAGTCTGTGGCATTTTCCTTTCCTCCCCAGATAGCCAGAAATGAGATGGGGGATTGCCTTATCTTCTTGAAGCACGTTCAGCCTTCATCTGCTAGGGGATGTTACCTCGGGGTCATGGGTCAAGACCAGTGCTTGAAAAAGTTAATTTTTTTGGACCACAGCTCCCAGAATCCCTCAGCTAGCATGGCAACTGGCTGTGCTGACTGGGTATTCTAGGTCATGTATTCCAAAAAAAGCCAGAAAAACTTTTCGAAGTGCTGGAATAAGGCAGATTTAACCCTAGAGCAGTTGGGGGAAGGCTCTAACTGTGTGATAAAGGGGGCATGGCAAGAGCGGTGGCCACCTAATCTCATGTCTATGTGCTTTAGAAAAACTCCTTGTTGTCTTGACTCACAGATGATGTTTTGGGAGTGAACAAATGCAAAAACAAAAAAAGGGAAAAAGCTGCAGGGCTACAACGTCTGCAAGGGGGAACTGGAGGCAACCTGTGCTATCAGTGGGAGGCAGAGCTTGGCAAATTTACTTTTTGAGATTGCAACTCCTAGAATCTCCCAGGCAGCATGATTTTGGGAGCTGTAGTCCAAAAGAAGTAATGTTCCCAACTTCTGAATGGGAAGAGGAGTGCTTGATGGTAGAGCTGTGCATCACATAGTTTGCTTGCACGCAATCATGCACTTCATTCTAACCAAGCTGGAGGGAAACCAATTCTTCATCCCCACCATGGGCAACAAGGACTAACTTGCTGTGAAGAGCTCAGTGGTCTTTATATGTGCTTCCCCGCCCCCAAAACAAGGGCCAGCTTTGGAGCAAGATGCTGCAGACTTTTAGAGAAAGGAAGCAGCTACTGTAACTTTTTTCTTTTTTTAATTAAAAGACAAAAGAAGCCTTGAAAAAAAAAGACTTTATTTTTCTAAGTGTTAAACTCAGTATTTATGTAATTCTTAAAAGGAATTAAAGTCTGGCTCCTGTACAGTTTTCATGGGATTTGTACTTGGGGGTGGGAGAGGAAAGGGCCGTGGGGTGGGGAGGGGGGAAAGGAGAAGAAAGGGGCCTTTTAAATTTGTATTGTAACCTTTTGAAACAATTTGCATGAACATTAGCGTTTACACTGGTCTTCTCCTTCAAGCACCTGTTTCAAGCTTAGCCAGCAGGTTGAGCAGATGGGCAAGGGAGTTCACTCAGACCCGATTTACAGCAGAGTTTGGAAATGTTACAATCTTGGACTACAACTCCCAGAATCCCCAAACTACCATGGTCATGCTGGCTGAGGATTGTGGGAGTTATATGCCAACAATAACTTTTTCAACTTCTGATTTAACAGCTAGTGGTATACTGTGCTGTATAAATTCAGATGTGCAGTTGATATTTTTTTTATAGATGTCAGGCCTCAGTCATATTTCAAGACTAAGAAGCATTTGGCCTTGCAAAGGTTTAGGTCTACAGCTTCTGCAGTCTGTTACCACGGGTCATGGTATATGGGGTGCTGGGACATGAAGTCCAACACATGCAGATGGCCAGATGTTCCCCAGACCTGATGTATTTAATGGTGTGTCTTCAGCATTCAGCAAATGGAAGAGATAGATTCTTTTGTTTATATACTGGAAGATGGGCCAAGAGAGATGCCAAAGCATCATCTTGTTTATCTCGCATTTCTTTTGCCATCTTCAGATCTGACAATCCACTGAAAAACTTACTGTGACCCAAGCAAATTAACTTTTGAATTCCCTAAGTGCGTGCTTTCTTCCAGCTTCTGCCTTCTCCCTAGTGATGTACAGCAAACTACGTGTAAGGGTTGAGCTTTGAGCTGAACACTTCTTCTGTCATTAATGTCTTTCCATTTTAAAATCCTTTTTTAAAAAAATCTAATTCTTCCAGAACACATGATTGCCAAGAATCTTTCTGTTTAAACAAAATTGTCTTTCCCCAGTTATTTACATTTTGTAAGATTTTTTGACCCAGTCTTTCTAATGAGTATGTGGACTTAAGAAAATCTGATATAAATGAATAAATACATATCATTCTTATCTGTATGTGACTACTTTTAGGCTAGTAATCTGTGCTGAACTATAGGGTGATAAATTTTTTACTATACGTTCCATGCACCAGGGAAGAAAAGTAATGGTGTTCTCCCCATGGAAGGTATAGAAGAAATTATTGACTCCTAGGGATACATGGTGATACATTGACGCACTGGTAAATGGTGAGCTGTATTCACCCACTAAGGAGTTGTTAATGAGTAAGGAAAAAAAATACACAATAGATTTTATTACTGGTGTCTATCCATCAGCTGTCTCCTGTGGCAAACAAAAACAGCATCCATTAGCAACTTTTCCCCATACAGCCTGCTGTGTCTCCCACAGTCTGTTCCAAGTGTTAGGAGACCCTCCAGAACAGATATGGAGTGGAGGAGAGGAGAGGTAGTTCAGGGAGCTGTATGGAGGTGGAGGGCAAATGGAAGCTTATAAAGGAACAGAAGTCCACATGTGGATCATTGGATGTTGCTCTCTGTGTGTAGAATTATATATATTTCCCAGAGGAACCATTGAAGTATTACAGATATACTTGGGAAGGAGGCACATCTGCAAAGCAGGAATTTTTAAATCATGTTTCAGACTCAAAAATTGCCTACCAAATAAGGAAAGCATGCTAAACTCAACAATGCACGCCCTCTGAATTTTCCCTGTATACTACCTTTCTCCCTGATTCCTAGGGCTATAGATCTTCACTGACTCAATATTCTTCCTGCTCTTTCTTTAGGAAATTCTCCCCTCTGAGAAAGGATATGCAGGTTAAACGCTAATGTTGCATGCAATTTAAAGTGTTGACTTGTAAGAACACTTATCAGGGATGAAATGGCATTTATTGTGTGGTGACCATTTTAGTTCACTTTACAGATTGTTTTGGGGTTTTGTGTGTGTGTGTGTGTGCGTGCGCGTGAGTGGCTGTGTGTGTGTGGTTTGTTAATTTCCAGGGTTGTGTTTCTGGAAGGATGTGACAGTAATTGCAGTACTATGTACAGAGCTTTCTTTTGTATTAAAAAAAAATACTCTTTCAATAAATGTATCATTTTGTGCACAGATTTTGCATCTTTGATGTTGCCTATGTGTTTATAGGAAAGTACACCTGAGTTGCCTGTAAAAATGTGTGATGATCACACAAGCCAAAAACACAAGGGATGCAAGAGACCCAAAAAGGATGGTGAAATCTATAGATATCAGTAGTTGTGGTCTTTGTTTGACCATGCAATGGTATGAGGTAGTAGAGGTGACTATACTATTTGAAATGAAATGTAAGAAATGCAATTTTTGAAGCTTCTCCTGTGTTACCTAAAAACAAACAAAAGAGAAATGGCAAGATTTTTAAAAATTACATCAAAGTCATGAGGTCTGGTATCCTATTTACAGAAAGTTTTTTTTTTAAATTTTGGGAAGCATTCATAAAATTCTACTTCATGATCTCTGTGCCTCGCACAAGTGGGGTTTACTGTGCCTGCGCAGTGTGCCGTTTGGAACTTTCTAGAGCTGTAATGTCAGCATTTTGGCAGTGTCCCCTCCTCCTCTGAAAGAACTTCAGAAAGAAATTTGAACAAAATTCAAAATCTGTTAAGGGGGAAGTGATAGAAAAGCTGCATGATACTTCTGAGTTTCAGCTTAAGGACCTGTAGATCCAAAGGCACTGTTTTGCCTTGTAACCGGAAGGTTTGAGGTAGTCGCATGGAGTTTGCATCCCAAAAGTTGCAACTCCCATCAGCCCTAGCCAATTTATTTGGTGGTGAGGAGTGATGGAAGTTGCAGCCCACCATTGTTTCCTTCATGACAGTAAACATTCTCAAATTTCACCCTCTTGCCAGTTATAATTTTCTTCTTACAAACAAAAACTAGCTGTGACAAAATATATTCCCCAAATTGAATATTATGGGTTTTTTGTCCCAGCCAATGTGATATGAAGGTTCCTTTTTTTTTTTTTTTAAGCCCTATGCCATTTTGGGGCAAACCATGGTGCTGAGAAGCCAAAGGAAAAAGTGCTCATGGTTAGCACTGAAGCAGAAAGAGAAAGTACTCAAGGAGGTTGACCACACTAGTCTTTCATTGAGGGACACTGCAACTCACTGAGGTAGGAAAACAGACCATGATATGAGAAGTCAAAAAAAGCAAAAAAGATCCAGGAAACTACAGCCAGTCAGCCTCAATGTACAGGAAAAATATTAGAACGAAATATACAGGAGTTTGTCTACAAGTATTTTGATGACAATGAAGTGATCAATAGGAATCAGCATAGGTTTGTCAAGAATAAATCCTGCCAAACTAGCCTTGTATCTTTTCCTTTTTAATTTTTTTTTAAATCAGGTCACTAATTTTGTAGATGTTGGAATGCTGTGGATGTCATTTATCTGGATTTCAGCAAAACATTTGATACGGTCTCCCATTATATTTTGATTAGCAAACCAACTAAATATGGAATAGATGGACATACCATCAGATGGATACATAATTGGTTGGAAAGCCATGCTCAGAGTTGTCTTCAGTGGCTATGCTTCAGATTGGAAGGACTCAAGTGGAGTACACAGGGTTCTGTCCTGGAGCTGATGCTCTATAATATTTTTATCAATAGTTTAAATGATGAGATACAGAGAATCCTTATCAAATTAGTAGATGATACAAAATGGGGCTGAGTAGCTGACACACTGGAAGATAGAAAGAGAATTCAAAAGGACCTTGATAAACTAGAAAACTGGGCTGAAATTAAATGAAATTCAACACAGACAAATGTAAAATCCTATATTCAGGCCACAAAACCCACATGCACAGGTACAAGATGGAGAATGCTTGGCTCAGCAGTACTACATGTGAAAAGGACCTTGTTCATAAGCTGAATGTGACCCAGCAGTGTGATACTGCAGCAAAGAAGGCAAATGCTATCTTAGCCTGTATTAATAGAAGCATAATTTCCAAGCTGAGAAAAGTAATAGTCCCTTGATATTCAGTGCTGGCTAGGCCTCATCTGGAGTATGTGTTCAGTTTTCAGCACTTCATTTAAGGATATAGACAAGTTGGAGCAAATTCAGAGGAGGACAAGGATGATAAGAGGTATGGAGAACAAAACATGAGGAGAGGTTGAAGGAGCTAGGCATGTTCAGCTTGGTGAAGAGCAGACTGAGGAGTGACATGATCACACTCTTCAAATATCTCAAGGGTTGCCATAAAGAGGAGGGTGCAGACTTGTTCTCTTTCACCTTGAGAATAGAACTAGGTCTAGTGGTCTTAAGTTACAAGAGGGTATATTTATATATTCTTGACAGTGGGAGTGGTTCTGCCCAACTGCCCAGGGAAATGATGAGGTCTTGTCTGGATGTATTTTAAAGAGGCTGCACAAACACGTAATAATCATAGAATCATAGACTTGGAAGGGGTTCTGGATGTAAATACAAGACTTCTTATGGGTAATTTTTATATCTTGCAATAAAGTGGGATTCTTATTGGGGTAGGAAAATATTCCACAATATGAAGAATATGCTTTTTAAAAAAATACCGAGATGACTTCATAAATTCCTGAGAGCTCCTTCAGTCCTCTCAGTCCAAAGCCTGTATCTTGTTCACACTCAGTTCCCAAATATTTCAGTTGATCTTGTTTTGAAACTGCCACCTTCTTCACAGCATTCCAACATAACAGATTGCACAGCTGGGAGATGGAGCTGGGGACAGGGAGAGGAAGAAGGTAAGTCCCATTCCAGAGTAGCCCTTGCTAATTTCCTTGGCAGTTGAAAAGGCAAGAGGCAGAGGGTCGTCCAGCTAATCCTCAAAACAAAAGGACACCTACTGTTCGGGTTACCCCCAAACCCTCCAAATTGTTACTAACACTAGTATGCTATGAATTTCCATCCGATTTTAGTCTGTCTAACTGGTCACACACTCTTAGCCTCTCAGCAAACTCCATGATAGGCCTTGGGGTCAACTTAAGTTGGAAACCACTTGAAGGCACACAAGAAAAAACCCCCAATATCCTCCTGTTCATTCCAACTGCTTCACCTTTTAAAACCAAAATTAGAGGGGAGGCTGAGATATTCCAGCTGTTATTTAGACCAGTCTCTTTACAACAGGTGTTGAGATGCTGTGGCTGTCCAGATGTTTTTGGATTTCAGCTCCCACAAGCCCCAGCCTGTATGTCTAGATATTAGAAATTATGGAAGTTTACAAGGCAATATTGCACACTGACCGGGACTAATATGCCTATGTCTTTGAATTCTACCATAATGGAAGCTGTAGTCCAATAACATTTGAAGGGCTATGGACTATGACTGGACTATTAAAGTGTCTGCAAGGCAAGTGAGAAATTTGTTGGACCTGATACTCTTGGCAGAGTTTGACTTCCAACAAATACCAGGATAGTTGAAACCTCCCATTACTACTACATCTCTCCTTTCTGAATATTTTGTCATCTGTTCCAGGAAGGCATCGTCCAAGTCCTCAGTCTACCTTGGAGATCAGTAGTAGACCCCCACAATGACATCGCTGTTGTTTCTCTCCCCTTTAATTTTTACCCAGATGGTCTCAACTTGGCTTCCAGAATTTAAGTCATAGATCTCTTCACAGGTATAAAATGTCCCTGACCTATAGTGCTATTTGTCCTCCTTTCTTGTTTGGTCTGTTTCTCTGAAATAGGTTATACTCCTCTATTGGTATATTCTAATAGAGAGACTCATCCCGCTAGGTTTCAGTGGTGCCTATTACATCATATTTACTATGCTGTGCTACAAGTTCAAGTTCACAAATTCTTGTTCACAAATTTGTAAGCTTTTCAAGTTCTTTGAAAAAAAGTGTTGTTTTTTTTTAAATTGGTTTTGCTTTTAAAATGCCGTTACTTGAGAAACAAGAAAATGGTGACCAGATGCTGGTGAAAAATGAAACCTATCTGCAGATTTTGGGAAACAAAGATCCATGAAGGTGGCTTGGATATAAAATCTGCAGTTGTTTGGACAGCAGTTAATCTGTTCAAGAGATTGATGCTTTGAGAACAGAAAACAGGAAGCTAAAAAATGCAAACTCAAGATTGTGTTATAAAGCAAAAAACTGGGCTGTAAAGAAAGAAGAAAATGAAAATGAGATTGAGAGACTTTCAGGTGAAATATCAAATTATTTCAATGTCAACAATTTCCAGGCATGAAGAGTCTGGCTTCTGAACCACGATAAACTAACAAGCGAACAAAACATGTCAGCACTCAGTGCATTTGGAAGGGAGAAGAGAATTCTTGAAACTCAGGCCATTTCCGCACTAGACTGTTAGACCAGCTGGCCCCTCCCGAAACTGCAAACTCCAGGATGTTGCAAGTGGAATAACAGCGCTATAACAGTCTAGTGCGGAAATGGCCTCAGACTGCAGATTTCTCAAATTTTTTTGAGGACTCACTCTCACAGTATGAGTTTAAATTAGCAGAACTCTAGTATAGTAATAAGCCCAGTATGGAAAAGAGAGCTTTTATGTTTGACATATAACATTTTATTGAACATATTAAAATATACGTATCCATATGATAAAGATATTTGAATTCTTTCATAAAAAAGGGAAGAAAAAAGAAAACTCGTAGTACTTTTAAGACTAACAGACGTACTTTGGCGTGAGCTTTAGCGGATAGCAATACCTCTCATTAGGCGGCTGGAGTTCGAACTATGAAAGGTCCTGCTAAATTAAAAGGTCACGCTAAAATAAATCAGTCAGCTTCAAAGGAACCGCAAGACTCTTCGTTTCCCCCCTTTTATCCTAAAACAAACCTACACGCTGAACTCCTTCAACAATGTATCGCATCTTTCTCTAGGTATTTTTTCTTTTGTTTTTTGCATTCTATGTATGAAAATGAATTAAAAAAAAAGAAAAGGGACAGAACAGCCAGGCAGGACAAGCCGCCCGCGCAGCCAGCGCCACAGAGATTCCCGTCCCTTTGCCGTGACGGCTCCCCGCAACCCGCACGCGCGCTGCCCGTTCCACCCTCGGGCGCGCGCAAATTGTCCCTCGTACGAATCCGTAGGCGAGCCAACCGGAGAGAAGCAGAAGGGCTGGGCCCATGCTCCCGCGCGCGAGGTTAGGCGCATGCGCTTGAGTCACCCGGAACTTGAGAAGCGGCTGAAGTGGCCGGGAAAAGGCGGCGACTGGGTGGCGTCGCCCTCGGTGTTTGGTTGGATAGGTAAGTAACGGACTCGTGAGGGGAGGTGGCTGCCTTTCCTCCGCTCCCGCGCCGCCCTAGTCATGGTTTTCTTTCTCTCCGGGGCGGCTGCGGTAGCGGTGGGCGCTTAGCGGCCTTTCAGGTCCGGCCGGCAGGACAAGTCCCCCGTTCTGTGGCCGGAGGAAGGGGGCTGGTGTCGCCCGCCGGCCGCTCCCCTCGACCCTAGTGGGCTGTTTCCCGCTGGAGAGGAGGAGTCGCACGGCGGAGGGTAAATGTATCGCCTGGTTTCCTGATTCCTTAACTCCTTTTCTCCGTTGGTGCTTCTCCCCATTCCCCGGTCCATCGGGGGCGGCGGAAGGGGAGGTTTTAAAATCCCGTGAACTTGCACGTAAGCTTGCAGTGGCGACGAGCACGGGCTGGGAATTTCCCTGAAGGAAGGCCTTTAAAAGAAAAAAGAAAAAAGGAGTGCGTTGAGTTTCCTTTGGAAAGGAGAATGTAAAAGAGTAGGAAAAGGCATTTTTTTAAATGATGACTAAATATGCTGATTGGAGTTGTCAGAAATATCAGTTGTACCGTGATGTTTCTTAAAAGGAATATAGATCACACAGCTGTGCAAAAGCTGAATACTTGTTATATCAGAAATCTGAGATAAGAGTGGGCTTGGTTACAATTTTATATACTCACAACGTTTTGAATTCAGCCAGCGTGACTTATGGGGTATACAATACGATTCCATTATTAATAAATTTTATACATACACACACACACGTACAAAAGTTCATGATCTTTTGTTAAAATAAGACACTGGAGTCTGCTTTTTTAAAATGTAAACGGAAAAACCATTGAGGAAAAATGCTTGACTTTTGAAGGCTAACTATATAAATATGATACAGTGGGTAACTGATATCACGTTATTGTGGTAAATGATTAATATTTCTCACTACGAATAGAACTGATATCTGGTTTTCCTCACATTGTGATGTCCTTCCTTTCTCATTATGTGCTTTGCCTTCTGGAATTCAGAGCCTTTAGTCACAATCCAACACACTTAACTGGCTTCAAATAAAAATGATACTTTGTCACACAAATGCATCAGTATTACTGTTATGCCCTTGTGTAATGCAAATTGTTATAAAGCAGGGACCAAAGGTTTTCAATTATGCTTTGTTTATTGCAAATTAGTATGTGTTAAATGTGTTAGAAAAGGTCTGCAACTTACAAAATGAGAAATCTGATTTTACACAGTATTTTAAAATGACAGTTTTGATTATTGGTTTAATTTCAATCCATTTATCTTGCAACAGAATCTCTTGTTGCTGTACCACTTGAAGCAATAAAACACAGTTGTTGCATCAGTTTGCCTAGATTAGAGCTTTCCAAACTTTTCATGTTGGCCACTGATGTACTTTTTAGACATGCATCAGTTCATGACGCAGTAATTCAGTTTTACTAGCAAACGAAGGTTAAACTATCCCCATATAAGAGATAGACACATTGTAATAACAAAATGTATGGAGACACAACATATCTCATGAAAATCTTTCATATATTTTTTTAAAATATAGGATTTATAAATAATGACATACATTTTCAAGATTGTAGGTGACACATCTACACACATCAGGCAACGCACTAACGTGTCACAGCACACCATTTGGAAAGCCCTGGCCTAGACAGTGAAGAGCTTGCTTTATCAGATCTTTGAGTCACTGCTCTAGAATTTATCTTCAAAGACACTGTTGTTGGTGTGAAAGCCGTTTAACACTAGAAAGAGAGCTTTGCAAGTTTACGCTTCACTAGAACTTTATGAAAGCCTGTCAACTATTTTTTTTCTAAAGAAAAGGTAGTTGGTTTTAGTTGACCTAGAGCCAGATGTTTACTCATCTGGTGGTCTGAAGTCAAATAAAATAATACTGTCTTGAGAGTTCTGAAGAGAAAGAATGCTTCAGCTTTAACAAAAGTGGAGTTGTGTATGAAGAGGCTAGTATGAAGATCACTTGAGGGAATTCAAAGAAATGGAAAGAAGGAAACCTATTTTTTATCATTTTCCCCAACCTGCACATCCAAAGAGTAACAAAGAGGTGGGATAAGCTGAAGTAAAAGAAGGGTTAAATGTTACTCTGGATTGGGTCAGATGGAAATAAGTGTGCTTAAAATGTGCTGGTTCTTACAGGAGATAAAGGCTATCAGTAATATTACCAAATTTGGGAATAAGTATTGTTTTATAGTGGCTTTCAAACTAAGAAAATTAGTGTATGATAGTATTATACTTCTAGTTTAAAACACTGACATTCATTTTAACTGCATGTTGTTTGTTTAGTTCCTTTTCTATCCTATTCTCTTCGAAGGGTTTATTATAAGGACTAACAAGTTGAAAACTATTGCATGTGGTTTTATTTTTTTAAGAGCAAACTTTGTGCTTGTTTTTTTCCCTAGATGCAAGGTTAATTTCTGTTTCGTTATGGCAGCACAGATGCTTCAAAATATTTCGGCTCAGTTCCTTAGAGTTACATTGCACTCATAGTAAATACCAGTTTGTCCTTTGCATTTGAAACTACCTAATCAGATAATTTTAATACCAGAGTTCACGTGATGGGTGGGTGGGGGTAGTCTCATAAAACTCTTGAGTATTTTGTTCATGTGATGAATACCTTGATTGCCACAGTGGTGCAAGGGTTTCATTGTTTCTGCCAGTTTCTAGAAATGGACGTGAGAGATATTTTTATGATAACATGGGTTTAAGAAGATCTGTGTTAAGTATGATAGCAGGCCAGTTTGCAATGCTGCAAAATTGCTGTATTTCAATTTTTAAAGATTATTTTAAAATGTGAGCATAAACAAATTTGCTTGGATATTGAGTATAAATAACCAAACTTAAAAAATAAAATAATTTTCCAGATGAATGCATCACTTGCATTGGAATTTGTTTAGCAATTATAAGTTAACTACAATTTGTTTTTGTTTCTTAACTTATTTAGGAAAGGTTATATGCAGAGTCTGAATTGTTGACATTGTGGCCATTTTGTTTTGTTGCTGTTTCATGTTAGTCTGAAACTCGAGTATTGTAGCTTTCCAAATGCAGTGCTTTCCTTTTCTCTAGATGACACATGTTTTGCAGATCACTTTTCTTAAATGCATGTCAAAAGTGTAGTTTAACTTCTAAATATTTCACTGGATTGTTGAGTATTTCAGTATTTCTTTGTGTGCACTTTAAAGGGTTGTCTTAGTGGTGCTTGTGCCTGTTTACATGCCACTCAATGATAGCAATTCACCTTGGAGTGTCATTCTCAGAATTCTGTGTCTGTTATTCAGTGCTTACACCAAGCAGTTACAGGCATGTGACATGCACATAGCTCTTACTATATGTACTGGTCATAGAATCCTTTTCATCAGTCAACTTCTATGCTGTGCTTATGTGTTGTTATTGTGTACATTCTTAGTAAATACAAGTAATGGTAGCAGAAAGTAATCAGACCTTCAGTACCGTATGGCTTTTACTGCTGGAATCAATTCTATGTTGGTTACAGGAAGAGGGTGGTTTTGAGTGAGCCTACTGATGATGTGACATGGCTGGAATCCCAAATGATGGAAGCACCTTATTGGAGCCAGACTGTTCTGGATGACAAGCAGCCTCCCAAGATTCTAGCACAGAAGTGTTATTAATTGGTGCTAGCTTAGCAGATGTAAGACTATACTGGGCAGCCAACACCCACAAAGTCATTTTAAGTAAGCATTTGGGAATGTTTATATTCAGAAGAAGGGTGGCAGAATATGATAGGAAGTGGATTCACAGAAAGTATATTTATATGAGATGGCAAATTTGTTCTTTAGCTGTTGGATATTGAAGAGCCAGCCTGGAGAAACTGTGTAGAAAGGGAATGGCAATGTCTAGCCCAAAGTGTAGGTTGTCATAGTGATGGTATTATTGCTCAAGCTGCTTTATAGTTCCTTCTAAATGCTAACCAGTCAAGAGAGAAATTTCTGTTTTGATAGAACTGATCTTGCCAAGCACTGTACACATATTGCCTAGAGATATCTTGCTCCCTAACCTGAAGCTTACAATGTAAAACCACTGGATGGTGCAAAGGTGTCTTTATGTTGTATAAACTTTACAATCTGCAAATAGATGAATAAGTCGGGATGTCAGTAGCTGACACCAGGTATTGTTATGTGGAAATCAATATGTGGAACAGGGTAGATAGCGTAGCTCAAAAATGGTTTGCCAAGGAAATGGAGAAACTTCAGAGTTGGAGAGGGAATCTTTCTGGCAGAGAAGGAGTTCCAGATGTTACGAATAGTGTAGCAGAAAGTTTAGATGTGCATGAATTTGAGCAGATGAAAACACAAGTATTGACAAGATGTGCTGGTTTGTGGATACTAGGAAGTTAATGGAGGCTACACTTGAGAAAGGCAGAAGACCTCATAATTCAGAGCAATGTCTGTCATAGTAGATTGAAATGTAGTTTTGAATTCATTTGAATGGGATGAAGGGAGGCAGGTAACAGCATACTGGCAAAAACCAAAATTTTACAGAAGTGTGAAAGAGACTCATTGGAATGCATAAAAAACAAATGGAACACAGTGTGGTAGATTTTGAATGGAAGAGAAACATGAATGGAGAGCGGTATGAGAAAGTGTTGAGAGAAAGCTACTCTTGATGGGCTGATCTTTTAAAAAAAAAGCAACAAATGCTTCTTTCAAAATTGAGGTTAGAGGAAATAAGCTTTAAAGATCTGCATGGTTCATTTTTTTTCATAGGCCAAGGAAGAAGTATACACTTTGCAAATAATGGGAATGTATCTCCCCGCTATAGTTGAGATAGTAGAAGAGACAGCTAGTCTTGGTTGTGGCAGGGGTACAAATAGGAGAGAGTAAAAGTAGCACTAGATAGCAGCATAAACAGAACTTCATATGACTCATTTGTTCACACTTAAAGCAAAAGTTAGTTGATATGCTAAATTAACATATTAGTCGCCACTGTCTATACTCTGCATTTTCCAATATCCTTGCTATTTATAGTCCTATCCCAGCCATGTTTAGAGAATGTGTCTGAAATTCTTGTTAATACTTTAGGTACTTGATGAACTGTACTAAAGTCTATGTAAGTTCATTATGTAATAAATGTATTAATAAGGTTTCACAGGAATCTTCACTGATTATTTAAATTTCAACATTTTACTGGCTTCATAGTGTTTCCTTTACTACCAGTTTTAAGATTGCCACAAACTGTGTGTGGTAGTTAATGATGGTATGCCAGATACATGTGGGAATTCTAATAGGATTTAAAATGCCTCTGTAAATAGCTGCTGTTTGATCTCTTTTATGCTACATTTCCCACATAAAGAAAATGCACAATGTGTTTGGAAAGTTGCTCTGGAATTTAAGGAACAGCTGGAGAAGATCTTCCTATATCTCTATATAGTACGAGTAGGAAGATGTTGTATCAGGCTAAATTATAAACAGCACAATTCCTTTTTCTGTTACTTGTTTGTCCTACAAGTCATCTGGAGCATATCTGCTGATTTCCTTTTGCAGTCTGTTAACTCTGGCTCTTTTCCATTGTGAAAGGACTGTTGGTATCTGAGTATACAGTAGAATTGACAGTGTACATAGTATGGTTCAGTGGGAGAAAAAGCTTCCTAAAAGGCACAAATGATTAAACTATCTTTCCCAGCAGGAACGACATTGCTTTCATCTCTCATCAGTGTGTAGTAGGTCAGAGAGGAGTCAAAATGCATAGAGATGGCTGTAGAAAAAATAATGTCATTGTCTTAGCCTATGTGTGCTAGAGATATGTACTTTCAGACCTTTGGGTAAAGATCAGTGAATGTACTCTCTCTTTAAACCAGAATATTCTTCCAGAATGTAGATGTTACCCAGAACCACATAAAAACTGTAGGAAATGTTTATCTTTATCTGAATTCATGTAATTTAAAATGTGTTCTTGGAAGTCACTGTATAGTCCCCAAATGTAGTGTGATCTAATGAACATCGTAATAAAGGTATGGGCCCAGCCCATCAACTGCTTCAGGTACCTCTCAAACAAATGCTTCAGATTTCTGTTTATCTTGTTCTAGAATATGCATTTATGAACTGATTTCAACTAAAGTTGATATTTAGATGAATGCTGACATTCTCAATATTTTTGTGCAAATTTTCAACTGTCCAGCAAAGCTCACGTTTTTTTTTAAATTGTCGTTTTTGGTTGATCTTGCATGGAATCTGGTGTGATCCAAAAACAAGCGTTAAAGATTGTAGGTGTTACTGGTCAAACATTTGTTTTACTTGAATCATAAATGAAAATCGTGAGCAACTGTCCAGGCATCAACTAGTGAATTTCCTTGTCAGTTGATAAATGGCTGATTTAAACCCAGACTTTTCTCTGCTACTAAGTATCAAATACGTTTGACTGACCTGATTATAAATAAGGAACAGACTTGCTATGAAAAGTAGGAGTCACCCAGAGATAGATGTCTGATCAGCCATTGTTGTTGTGTGCCTTCAAGCTGTTTCTGACTTGTGGCAACCCTAAGGTGAACGTATCACAGAGTTTTCTTGGCGTGATTTTTCAGAGGGGTTTTGGCCTTTGCCTTTTGCTGTGGGAGAGAGAGTGTGATTTGCCCAAAGTAACCCAGTGGCTAAGTGAGGATTCACCCCTGGTCTCTAGAATCTTAGTCCAATTCTCAAAGCATACAGCATGCTGGCTCAAAAGGTCAACCAGGAGACATTTGAACTCTCTCTGATGCCATAAACAGGTTCCCAGATCTCTGGATCATCCCAGCTGCCTGCTGATCAGCCATTAGAAAACTAAACATGTGTCTGTTCATTGATATTGTATGAGGTATTGCCTAGCCAGCATGGTGTACTGATTTGAGTGTTGGACTATAATCTTGGAGACTTGGGTTCAATTGCTCACTTGGCTGTGGAAATCCACTGAGTGTTCTTGGGCATGTCATATCCTCAGCCCCAGAAAACCCCATGATAGGTTTGCCTTAGGGTCACCATAAGTTGGAAATGACTTGAAGGCACACAATAACAGCAGCAACAACTGCCTAGCTTTACCCCTTCCAACATTATCCTAGTTTCAGATTATAATAATGGAAAATTGAATTACAATTGAATTGGGGAGGAGGGCAGAGTTTGGCTACAATTCTCTTCATGCTTAGTTGGAAAAAAAAATGTTGACCTTAGTGGGGCTTCTGTCTGAGGAATCATTCATAATATTAGACCATTGGAAACTCTGGTTTCTTATAGAGACCTCCCCATGAAACAGCCGTTATTGCCATTGATTGTGGCAAGGGGCTCATAAGGAGAACCTCGAAAATATGTAAATACAAAATTGTTCTGTGCTGTGGAGTTCTATAATCCATAGAGTGTTGTGTTTTGCAAAATTATTATTCACATCAACAGGTATATGAACTGAGTTGCATGGAGCAAAGTGTTACAAAATATGTGTTAATGAAGTGTCAACTATTAAGGGGAAAGTCTGGGAGGGATTTTTCAGCTTAATATGAAGAGGATTTCCGCTGGTGTTGGGAGAAGAAGCATTTTGCAGTACAGCAGCTTGTTTGCTTGAAACAGAGCAATGCCTCTAGACAGGTCAAGGCAGTGCTAGATACAGAATTTCTGGGTATTTTATGGGAACCTAATCTTTTCCCTTCTCTTTGTTCATAGATCTGTTTCCCATCATGGTGGGTGAAAGGCGGAATGGCAATCTGCTGGTGCACCTTGGACCCAAGCTGCAGGCCTACCCTGAGGAGCTAATTCGCCAGCGTCGTGGTCATGATGGACACACTGAATATCTGATTCGCTGGAGCATCCTCAGCCTGGATGACAGTATAGGGAACAGCACCAGTGCTGCGTCTACTGAGAGCAAGACGGAGAATATTCTAATGTGGATGTCAGCAGAAGAGGTTTATGCCAACTGTCCCACACTGCTGGGTAAGAGGAAACCTGAGGGGCAGCGGGTAAAGGAGGAGAAAGCACCCAGCAACACATTTCCATCTGATGTCACAGTGGATGAAGCTTCCCTGCGTGAAATGAAGGCTGATGTCAGGAATCTGGTACAGCGGGCGGCTCGGCAAATGGCTAGGACAACAGGCCCAGAGTCTTCCATCCTGAACACCATCCATGTGCTCAGTGCCTATGCTAGTATTGGCTCATTGACAGGTGTCTTCAAGGAGACAGGTGCCCTGGACCTGTTGATGAAGATGCTGTGTAATGAAGAAAAACAAATTCGTCGCAGTGCTGGCAAGATGTTGAGAGCCTTGGCTTCTCACGATGCAGGTGAGATTGAGTGGCTAAGTTCTCTAGGCTTCTTCGTGGAGCAGCTTGAGAAACTGGATGATGCTTGTAATTCCTGGGCAGTAATGGTGGGGTTGCTTCTGATGTTTGAATCTGTCAGACTCTTGTTTGTTCCCTTTCATAATGGAAAAATATTTCTGACTCTATTACCTGAGTACTGTAGTGAACTTACATCTTGAAATGTTGTAGGCTTGATAATAGAGTCCTCATTCTAAAGCAAAGGTGTTCAATTTACAGACAATAAGGCCGAACTTCTTTCAGAAACAATATAGTTAAAGTTAAAGAGGGGACATGATACCCATGTTTAAATATCTGAAGAGATGCCATTATAGAGGAGGGAGAGGGCTTGTTTTCTGCTGCTCCAGAGACCAGGACAAGGAGCAATGGATTCAAGCTGCAGGAAAGGAGATTCCAGCTGAACCTCAGGAAGAACTTCCTGACGGTCAGGGCTGTCCGGCAGTCGAATACGCTGCCTCGTAGTGTAGTGGAGTCTCCTTCTTTGGAGGTTTTTAAGCAGAGGCTGGATGGCCATCTGTCGGGAGTGCTTTGAGGCTGTTCCTGCATGGCAGGGGGTTGGACTGGATGGCCCGTGTGGTCTCTTCCAACTCTACATTTCTATGATTCTATGCTGTAGTTGTGGTATTTTAATTTTAGTGGCCTTCTATGCCCCTCAGAGGGATTAAACTGTGAAGGAGATGTAGTGAGCTTTTCTGATATACTGGGAAAACTCAGATATTGAGAACTTCCACAGAATGTTTTAAATATGGAAATTTCATTTCAAAAACTACATTGATTATTTTAGCTACCTTGTTGGAGCTTGTCCCATACCTGCTGCGCTCCATTTTTGTTGGATTATTGCCATGTTGGCTGGAATGATGGGAGTTATATTCCAAGTCACAGATCAGGCAATACACATTTGACTTTATCAGTTATAGTAGGTTTAGCCAAAAAATTGCATGATTTCATGGGAGGAGTTACATTAAGGCATAAAGCTAAACACAGCTCCTACTCAAATTGTTTTTTCTTCAACCTTTCCCCAGAGGCATTTGGCAACTGTGTCCATCTGGAAAATTCTCACATTAAAGACCGTTTAACTTTTGGTCAGTTTAGTGGAAGGAAAAGGGCACATAGGTTGCCTTGAGACTCTCTGTAGCCATCTCAGTGATTAATGTTTAATTATTTATAGTGTACTTATCTTTTGATCTTCCTGTTTCAGGTGCTAAGGGTATGCTCCATACTTCTCTGTTTTGATGCTTGTTAATGAAGTAACAGTTTGTACTTGGGGGATCCAGAAGAATGCTGGTTTGAGTCCATACTTAGTTATGCTTGGAATAGACCAGTTGAAGTGATCTTTTGAGATGTAGTGGTTTTGTTGTTGGACTGTGATTCTGGAGGCCAGAATTCAGATCCCTGCTCAGCCATGGAAACCCACTGGGTGACCTTGGGCAAGTCATACTCTCTCAGCCTCAGAGGAAAACAAAGACAAACCCCCTTTGAACAAGTCTTGCCAAGAAAACCCCATGATAGGGTTGCCTTAGGTCATCAAAAGTCAAAAACAATTTGAAGGCACAAGGAATTTCTGGTAGCGTGATGAAGTGACAGTAGCTCTCAGAGACACAACCACTTGCACATAATTCCATCCTGGTCTGCCTAGGCTGAAGGTCTGTCTAAGTGAGAAGGTTTTTGCCTGACAACGAAAAGATAGAGTAGAGACAGACTGAACTTCCTTTGAGAGGGAGTTCCAAAGCCTGGCACAGCTACTGAGAAGGTTCTCTCTTGTGTGTGTCCCCACCAGCTGAACCTGGGAGGATGGTGAGATGGAGAGAAAGCCCTCCTTTGAAGTTCTTAAGATTTGGGCAAGCTCATATGGGGAGATACATGTTTTCAATTAGTCTGGACCTAAGCTGTATAACACTGTAGAGGTCAAAACCAGTACTTTGAATTGGCCCAGGAAACTGTTTCCAAGGGCAACCCCACATACAGCATATTACAAGTAGTCCAGTTGGGACATAATCAAGACACATGTTACTGTGACCAGATCTGGCTTCTCAGGAAATGGGCACAGCTTGTGCACTAGTTTTAACTAGAAATGTACTCCTGACTACTGGTGAATGTTGTGCACTTATGCTATACCGTGGGAGGGATTATGTGGGGATATCTTCAGTGTGCATTCAAGTAATTCTTTATTGTCTATACTCAACTATAAGTTGAGAAATTTTATTCTAAAAGTTTATTCTGAAAAACCTTATCCATGGGTGAGTGATTAGGGAGCCCTGGTGGTGCAGTGGTTAAATGCCAGTATTGCAGCCACAAGGTTGTGAATTCGATCCTGCCAGGCTCCAGGTTGACTCAGCCTTCCATCCTTCCGTAGGCTGGTAAAATGAGTACCCAGCTTGTTGGGGACAATTAGCTAACACATTGTAAACTGCTTATAGAGTGCTTAGCTGATAAGTGGTATAGAAATACACATGCTATTGCTATTGCAGTGCTGGTTTCCATAGAAGTCAAATTAACAGCAGTCATTCTGGATGGTTTTTCAGGGACCTCCAGGTAGCCTGTACTGCTGAGAGGGGTGGGTTGAGGAAGTGGATCGTCAAAAAGCAAGCCAGCAAACTCCTCCCGACTTGGGCCGTATGGAGGGTGGCCCACCCAGTTCAGGGGAAAAGGAAAGAGGAAGACAAGGCTGCTGAAAAGGCCCAGAGCCCACCTCTGTGTGCCCTAAGCTGGGAGAAATTTGCCGGGTTGCTTTTTGATGATCTGCTCCATTGACTTCCCCTGCCTGATCTGGGCTTGATGCCTTCCCCTCCCCAGCTCATTTTGTAAGATGTGTGCATGGACATGCGAGTGGTCCAAAGCATGCTTCCCGCATATCACACAGGCACGATATAATGATGGAACTATATATGCAGGTTTTAGGGTGAATGCGAACAGTTATGCCTGCCAGAATTTTAAAGTTCTATGACATTATTTTCCTTTGCTTCCTCCTTTACATCCTTTGTTACAAGCCTGTAAGTTTTACTGTCAACTAATCCATGAGTCACAGCAAATTCCATAATTTTGGGCCTAAAACCTGCTTTTGAGTTTGCCATGAGAATGACTTATAGTCAAGTATATACAGTAGCTTCTTTTTAGTATATAAATTGTACTTTTTATAGGCATTGACTCAGGGTAATGGGGCTAACAAACATATTGACTTCAGGTGACCCACTAGTGTACTTAGTGAGAAATTTACTTAAAGTGCTGTTCTTCTCTTGAATTTGCAGAAGACATACTGAGACAATGCTATTTCAAGTAATCATACAAAACCTGTTTATATCAGGTATTGAGAGCCAACGTGGGCAGGTGACTAGAGAGCTGGACTTGGATCAAGGAGGCAGAGTTTATATTCTACTTCTGTGATAGATTTTTTGTTTTGAGCCTTGCAAGCAGCACATGCAAGTCCAACATCTTCCCATTGCTAAAGTAACAGTCAAAAGGCTCAAGACAGAATTGCATTTCAAATAAGCTCTCGCTTACAAAATCTAAAGTCATACTGAGCATAATAACCTTTAAGATATTACAGATCTCTGGTTATTTTTATTGATATTTGTCAAAATATTTATATTCTGCCCTCCATCATAAGATTTCTGTGCTGCTTTAAAATAATTACTTAGAATAATTACTTATAATTACTTAGAAAGCAATGCTGTAATCATTAACAGCCAGCATGGATTTCTCAAAAATAAGTCATGCCAGACTAATCTTGTCTCTTTTTATGATTGATTGATAGATGATAGATGAAGGGAATGCTGTAGACGTAGCATATCTTGACCTCAGTAAGGCCTTTGACAAAGTTCCCCATGATATTCTTGCAAAGAAGCTAGTAAAATGTGGGCTGGACGAGGCTACTGTTAGGTGGTTTTGTAATTGGTTGACTGACCAAACCCAAAGTGTGATCACGAATGGCTGCTTTTCATCCTGGAGAGAAGTGACTAATGGGGTGCCACAGGGTTCTGTCCTGGGCCCAGTGCTGTTCAACATCTTCATCAATCACTTGGATGAAGAAGTGAAGGGCATGCTGAACAAATTTGCAGATGATACCAATTGGGAGGGGTCACTAATACTCCAGAGGACAGGATCAAATTTCAAAACGACCTTGACAGATTGGAGAGCTGGGCCAAAGCTAACAAAATGAATTTCAACAGACAGAAATGTAAGGTCCTGCACTTAGGTAGAAAACATGGAATACAGAAATATTGGATGGGGGACGCGTGGCTGGATAGCAGTACGTGTGAAAGGGATCTAGGAGTCTTGGTAGATCACAAGCTGAACATGAGTCAGCAGTGTGATGTGGCAGCCAAGAAAGCCAACATGATTCTTGGTTGCATCAATAGGAGTATGGTGTCTAGATCGAGGGAGGTAATGGTACCACTCTATTCTGCATTGGTTAGGCCTCATTTGGAATACTGTGTCCAGTTCTGGACACCTCAGTTCAAGAAGGATGTTGACAAGCTGGGCTGTGTCCAGAGGAGGGCGAGCAAAATGGTGAAGGTCTGGAAGCCATGTCTTATGAAGGACGGCTTAGGGAGCTGGGTATATTTAGTCTGCAGAAGAAAAGGTTAAGAGGGGACATGATAGCCATGTTTAAATATTCGAAGGGATGTCATGTTGAGGAGGGAGCAGGTTTGTTCCCTGATGCTCCAGAGACTGGGACAAGGAGCAGTGGATTCAAGCTGCAGGAAAGGAGATTCCACCTGAACCTCAGGAAGAACTTCCTGACGGTCAGAGCTGTCCAGCAGTGGAATACGCTACCTCGGAGTGTGGTGGAGTCTCCTTCTTTGGAGGTTTTTAAGCAGAGGCTGGATGGCCATCTGTTGGAAATGCTTTGATGTGTGTTCCTGTTGGCAGCGGGTTGGACTCAATGACCCCTGTGGTCTCTTCTGACCCTATGATTCAATAAATCAGGTTAAGCAATTTAAATGAGTTAATGTTTAAAATAATAAAAATAATTTTAAAATTGAAAAAACATATCAAACAACAATTTAGATTGACAACAAGTTAAAACATTTAAAAACCACGTATGTGTACAGATTTGAATGAAATCATTTGGTCCCAAAAGCTTTAATAACAAGCCATGTTTTAACTTGGCGCTGGAATGAAACCAGCATTGGTGCCAACTGCGTCTCCAAGGAAAAGAAATTCCAAAGCTGATGCCAGAGCTGAGAGAGTCCTCTCCTACATTTTCCCACATGGATTGGATACAAAGGATTTTTCCTTGCAACTGATTTGCTAGTGTTTTGAGAATGCCTTTCCACTCATATATAAAGTCTGGATACATTAGCATCCTCTGTCTTTCAACTGCTGTTAACCATCCTTGCCATAAATAGCCTTGCCCATTACATAATCTTTTTTATTTAAAACAGTTTATATTAAGCAACTGTGAGATTTACTGTAATATGTAATGAATGTATGTATGTATGTAATAATGTAATACGATAGGTAAAAACAGAGAAGTGGCAGCACTAACGTATTTTCCACCAAAGGAACACTTAGCAGTCATTATCTGATTAGTACAATCAAACTGTTTGAAGGCTGCTTCATGTTACCTTTTAACAACACAAATTCTGTGTCAGAACACAGGGAAAAATAATTGAAAAATGGAACATCAAGAGTCTCAGAAGAACTCTGTTATCCGTTGAAGGACTAGGCTTCCATTTCCTCTTTTAAAAATAAATTACACATGCAAGTGCTGAAAAGAAAAACCCAGTGACATTCAGAGATGAAAAACACTCTCACTAAAAGTCTGTCTGAATTTAGTTTCTCCTTTTTTTGCACAGGTAGATATAAATGAACAATTGCTAAGCAACTACCATTTTGAGTACATCTGAGCTATCCACAAAGAGCATGAATGCAGACTTAGATGCCTAGACCTTGTGGAGTAACTTGGTAAAAAAAAATCTCTGAATGACTCAGTAGACCCTGCTACAAGAAGCTCTTGCCTTTTGACACCCCAGTATCTGATGACTTGCTCTTTCAATGCTTCCAGATTAAGGACAAGTTCTATTAATGCAGTGTGGGGTCTGCTCTTTTGTCAGTTCTTCTTGCCTAGAGAGGTTTACTTGAGATGGCTTGCTTTATGGAAAGAGCAGATATTCTGGACAAATTACTTGTCTGTATTGTAAGCATCTAAACAGTGGACTTCGATCAGTTCTTCTACCTTCTGGAGGCTCTCTTGGAACTGTGCATATACTGCTTGCAAAGCAATGTCAGAGTAGACAGAAGGGCACCAAGCCAGCTGAGAGACTTTAGAAGTAGCTTGTGCACGCAGTTGGACCCAAGCAAGCTTCGGGAAGTCCTTTGTGTTTCTACAGTAGTTGGGTTCCACTTTTCAACCATTTCTGCTTTCTGACAGTACTCCAGTCCCTAACCTGTCAGATAAGCAAAGGAGGCCTGTAGCTGAAATACTTTGTGTAATTTTAAATATCTAGAATGCACATTTCAGCTCACTGAAAATCTGAAAGCTTTTCTTAGGACATCCAGTAGCCAAAATCATTCCTGTCAACTGAAGCGGAACTCTAAGTATTGAAACCACATCTGTCCAGGAGCTACTTGCACCTCCATATGAAGTATTGTTTTGTAATGCATAATTGATTGAACTTCCCTGTATTAAAAGAGTCCTGTCACTTACAAACTTATTTTACCAAATATTATTACAGGAGCAACAAAAATTAGATCACTACTTTCAGATGTGAACTAATGATTTATTCTGTTAGGGTTTTTCTTCGGGCAGGAGAAAATGAGTATGAGGAAGTATGGCTTGCTAACAGTTGAGTGAGGGAAACTGATGGGCAATAGCAGGCTAATGTCTGGAGGCTGACTGGCAAGAGGGAAAGTTTGGTGTTGTGTAAGTGCAGTTCCAACCATCCCTCATCATGTTTATGTGCTGGTGAGGGCTCATGGAAGTTACAGTCCAATGACAACTAAAAGGTCATACATTTCCCACATCTATTATACAATGTTGGCTTTAATATTAAATTTAGAATTTACTTTAGGACTACTTTAAGGCTAACTGGTTTTTATTTTTGCATAACCTTTCACAGATATAAACTCACTTATTTGGATGCAATTCAAGTCATTTCCGACTAATGGCAATTCTAAGATGGAGCTATCACAGGGTTTTCTTGGCAAGATTTGTTCAGAAGGAATTTGCCTTTGCTTTTGTTTGAGGCTGGGAGGGTGTAAAAGTTTGCCCAAAGTCATCCGGTAGGTTTCCATAGCTGAGTGGGGATTTGAACCCTGTTCTCCATAGTCATAGTCCAGTGCTCAAACCACTACCCTATACTGGCTCTCATAAGTTCCTGTACCATAACAAGAGCAGTTCACCATGTACCGGCAGATTTTTAGTTCAAAATCAGTAGTATGCACGTGTGAGATGAAACAGCCAGGTCAGGTGAGCCCTGCATAAGTAAACAAATATATTTCAAACTTTCTGAAGATCATCTGAGGACTTCTTTAAGATTGCATCCAAGGATGATGCTTTTCATTTCAACAGCCTCTAATTTTTAAATACTTTCCATTTTTGCTGGCCAGATTTATAGGTGTATGGTTTTTAACGTGCTGGTTATAACTAGTGAGGCAGGCCTATCGCTCTCTCCCTTTCTCTCTCATTGACTGTTCAGTTATGCTCAGTGAGGGATTCTGGGGGCAGCTGCTTTTTTCCTTGTTGTGAGAAGGTAAGCACAGTTACAGTAGGATCAGCTAGGGTAGAATGCCATTCTTTTCCAGCTCAAGCTTTGTTTGTTATATTGTTTACTTCAGACACATTGTTGTAGCCTGACACTGAAGATCTGTGTTTCTCTAGCTCTCCTTCACCATCCTCTTAATGCTGCTGCTGAAAAACTTGTAGCTAGACAAAAAACAAGGAGAAATGGGCGCACTGGGCAGGTGTAAAAAAGCCTTTGTAAAAAACACTTCACTATCAGAGGGTTTTGTAATTGCAATATGCCTGTATAGTGCTGGAAGTTCAGTGAAGAACTTCTCTAATTGGCAGATGATGAGGGACAGTGCTAAATGTTCTGTTCTGGTTTCAGGAAGCCGTGCCTATGTTCTCTTGTCCCTGAGCCAGCAGGATGGCATTGAGCAGCATATGGATTTTGACAGTCGTTATACTCTCTTGGAGCTCTTTGCAGAGACCACATCTTCTGAAGAGCACTGCATGTCCTTTGAAGGCATCCATCTTCCTCAGGTACAAGCTGATCAAGTTGACTCTCTTACAGGAATGTAGTTCTGTTGTATTAGAGAATAAGTGTGTGGTGCAGTAGCTTACTACTTATATTTTAAGAGGAAACAAATTTGAAAGTTTCATCAAAGATGGGATAATGTTATTACATATTTTAGGAATCTCTGGGGAGATATTAAAATGGCAAACGTTGACTTTTGAGATTAAGCTATACTACATAGGTTCATAGGCTATATTGTTTGTTTGTTAGACAGTGCTTTTTGATCTTTAGCCTTTTTTTTCTCTCACTGGGGAGAAGTTGGGTGTGAATGCATATTCTAACAATGTATCCTTTTTTGTGTGTGAATGTATATGATTATTTTGATATTCATAAATCTTTAAAAATGGCAAAAAAAAAGGAAAAGAAAAGAAGAATATTCTAGAATTGACCTAGAATCTTGTCTCTTGTGGGAATGAATAGTGATAGAGCTGAAGAAAGAAGGAAAATTCATACTGGGGAGCAAACTCAACAGAAAATCACTGTATAATGTGGAATATTCTAGGCTCAAGTCTAAATGGTTGATCAGGGGATTAAAATAATTCCTAACTTTTGGACTGATGTGCTGTGTCTATTTCAGATTCCAGGGAAGCTGCTGTTTTCTCTGGTGAAACGCTATCTGTGTGTTACCTCCCTCATGGACAAGTTAAACAGTACTACAGAACTTGGAGGGGAACGGCAAGACTGCGCAGCCCCTAGTGCGAACTTTGGAGAGAAGAGCCGGGTACAGCGAGAGTTTGATTTCAGCATGGCCATGGCTAATCTCATATCAGAGCTGGTGCGAGTCATGGGCTGGGACCGTGGCCAAGAAAGAGAGCTTCTTTCCCTGCAGGAGAAACAGCCTCGAGTTATTCGGTCCATTTTCCAGCCCAAGGGTTCTGGTTGTACTGCTGTTCAGGTGCCTCTGGTAACTCCAAAGCCTTCACCCAGGAAAAAGCAAGGGCAAGCATTCTTGACTTTGTCAGATTTCACCAGTCGCAGTAGCTATGTAGAGTATGTGCAGGAGAATCTGAAACCAGGGATGACTGTTCGGATGCTGGAAGACTATGAGGAGATCAGTGCTGGAGATGAAGGTGAATTCCGCCAAAGCAACAGTGGGATGCCTCCAGTGCAGGTATGTGATTTGGCCAAAACAGTAAAAGATGAAGCAGAATTAGAGAAGTAGGAGGGAGATAACTTTTATTATGACTCTTTCTCTGTTTTAGATGCTCCTTTTGATATAATATTTAATTTAGCTGTTGTAGTTAGTTTTCTTGTTTCTTTAAACAAGACTTTAATTAGAGGATTAGGGTCTATAGTAAGTGTGAAAGTTTTTTAAAAATGTACCGTATTTGCCAGTGTATTATACAGGGTGCCTCTTATATACACCAGTATATAAGACACACCCCATTTTTGAGACCTTATTTTTTAGGAAATTTTTTGTAGTACACGGCCAAGGCAAAATGCATAGAAAGCGGAGTGGGGAGTGAAAGGAGGAGTTGCATAAGGTTTTCCCACTCTCCTTCCTTCTGTTTTGCTTGGGTAGAGAACCTCCCTGCCAAGGCAAAATGCATAGGAAAGGTGGTGGGGACATGCGAAAGGAACACTCACGTGAGGATTCCCCCTTTCCCTCTTTTTCTTTTGAGGATTCCCCTTGAGTAGGTCTCTTTCTCTCAGCCTCAGAAGCAAGCCATGGCAACTCACCCCTCTGAACAAGTCTTGCCGAGAAAATTACGCCATAAACCAGACTTGAGTTGCAGGTATTTAAGAACAGCACCTGGGAAGGGAGAGTGAAGGCAGGAACCAATGAGCCCTGTGCAGAAAAGAGGTGGGGAGGCAGTGAAAAGAGAAGGCTCAAAGGGTCTGGAGGCTGCTCCTATCTTTCTAGGCCCCCCTCTTCTTGCCTCGTCCCCCCCCCAGGCAAGGCAGCAGAGGCTGGGACAGAAAACAGGCACAACAGCTCCTCTAAAGAAACTGAGCCTTCCCCTCCTCTCCTTTCTCTTCAGACTGGAGAGGGGAGAAAGTGCACCTCTATCCCACTCCTTCCTTGCCACAAACAGAAACCGATTCAGATGAAATGAAAGAGTGATATATAATTAAAGAATCAGTTTATTTAGAAAGTTCTGGGAATGGGATAGGATACAACAGGATCCATAAAGATGCAAATCCTGACCCTTTCCCTCCATGTTTTGTGTGAGCGCTTCTTTTGCCACCGCACCTTTGTTGTTTTGAGGCCTGGGAGGAGTTACCGGTATTAACTGGTATATATGATGCACCCCACTTTCAGAAGGCATTTTTTAGGGGAAAAAAGTGCGTCTTATATGCCAGCAAATGCAGTATGTTTTTTATTTAGGGCAGGATGGCTGCAAGCCAGATAAAATGGTTCCTGTCTGGAGACTTGCTAGACTCACCTGTGATGGAGTTGGGGCAGTGCTATCCTGATTTGTAAGAGCTGCCCAGCAATAGGTTGCCAGACAACCAGAATGGCCACTCCAGAGAGAAGCCCAGCCCTATTAGAGTGAAGGAGGTGTTGGAGGCCTCAGAAAAAATGAATAAATAGTAGGCACACTGATTTGGTTTGGTAGTCAGATTTTCAGGAGAAGGGCTAAAAGTCAGTCCTTCAGCTAGAGAGGTTTTCCGTCAACCAAGGGGGTTGAATGAAAGGGGTGTGTTTATCAGATGAAGCCCAGAGAGAGGGGCAGAAGAGAAATCAACCCATTTTGAATGTGGTCAGAGAGAGTGACCTAGATTTGGAAATAGACTGTGGCAAAAGAGTAGCCAGAGGGCTGTGTGTGTGTGAGAGAGAGAGACCTGTGCCTTTGTGCTGTTGTAAAGATATAAGAAACTGTTTAAACACATTCTGAAGATATTTGAGATTAGACAGACATATAAAACTAATACTTTATTCTGTTTCTTGTTTTAATAAAGATTATATTATATTTTTATACATTTTGACTCAGCTGAATAATTTTCAGTAGTTCTAATCAAACAAAAACACTCTACAATAGATCAGTAGATCATTCTAAATAACAACTGAAAGGTTTTACCCTTTTTACATGAAGGTGGTGTTTTAAAGGGAAAGGTAGAGCTGTATAAAATGGCAAGATGCTTTCACAGAAATTGTACAGGAGAAGTTGCCATACCAGTTTGGGAGGAGAAAAGCAGGCCTTGTCACATCACTTTTGGTACCTTTTCAGTCAAATTGTTCAGTTGATCTCAATCTTTATATTACCAGGTTGGTGGCTGGAAGTCCTGCTACAGAAATACTGTCTTTTACATTTCCAGTGGGGAAGATTCCCCTGCTTTCTTGGCAGCTTTGTTCAGCTCTCTTTATGTTGTCCTCTTCCTGCTGTGGTCTCTTTCAGTGTTACACGCTTCTTTAGAGCAAGGACCTCTTTTTTTCCTTAATATTTAGGAAGGGCTCCTAACCAAAGTGTCCTTTCTGTTGTCAGTTATTGCTTAGTTCCTGAGTAATAGCATTTTTTTCTGTTAGTAGATTTATCTAGTGTCTTGGTGATGGAGTACCAATTTTCCTTGACAAAAAATATTTTGTTCTCATTGATAAATAGTGAAATTACTCACATGTCTTACTAGGCAAAAGGAAATGGAAACTTTCAGTTAACAAGCTATTTTTATGAGATTCAGACGTTTAAAAGGATGGGCAATTAAAAACCATCTGTTAAATGTGTAGTAGAATTTGAATGTCATAATGGATGTGACATTAAGATGGAACACGGACAACTATGTCCTGAGGTGTTTGGCTACATAAACATTAATGAATGCTGCTTGTGCTGGCAAAATGTTTTAAGAAACACAGTCTTATAGTCCAGTTTTGTGCTCTGCTTTGTTGAGGAAATGAGGAATTTGTTATAGATCTTGCTTGAAAGGCGCAATTTTTCTGGTTTTAACTCTGCCACATTTTGGGTGGAAAGACAGAGGTGTGCACATATCAGAGATGCCCAGCTAGCATCTGTTGGAGACCACAGTGATCTAGATAAGGGATAAAGAACTAATTTTCTCTTAGAGTGTGAATGGCATCAGTGGTTGAGACTCTGTTGCTGAGCCTTCCCTTGACCTCAGCTCCTTCCTGATGCCTGAATCAGTTTCTTCCTTGTAGAGAGAGATGTGACATTCCATACCACTCTGGCGTTGATATAAAGGATTTGGCTGGTCCTTGGAGAAGCTCTTCCAGGTACTTTCTAAGTTATGTGTGGAGGCACCCACTCATGCCCCAGCACTGATTGGAAACAACAGTCAAGTGCCCTTCACTGCTACTTGCTTTCCTAATTAGGGAAATGTATGGCATGAGAAGGAGTCTCCTTACTGTAGGGGAGTGGGGTTCTGCAAGCCTTTCTGCAAATTGAATGGCGATTCTACCGCCCCCCTGGCAGAGGTTCCTCCTGGTCTGGTTGAGATGGATCTTAGTTTTCTAGCAGAAGAATTCTTAATAATCTGTATGTCTGAATTTAATAGGAACGGGAAACTACCTTACACTGGTAAAGTCACTGGTCCATCCTGCCCAGTATTGTTAACTTTGATTGGCAGTGACTGTCCATGGTTTCAGAGTGGACTTGGCTCTGTTTAGCCTCCAAAATCAGACAAGATCAGATATGTTCAAACACTGGCTTACACAAATATGGAAAATAATGTGGGGACAAATGCATCCAAAGAGCTGTCAAAGCACTTCTGACTTCACACTGCTGGTACTGCTTATGCTGGCAAATCTCTAGTAGTAATGGGAAGCACAGAGAGTTGTGGCCCATTCAGTTATGGTCTGATAAGGCCAGTGGTTAAGCTTATAATGATATTCTTGCAAGCAAGGTGGTAAACTGACCAAACAGTTTTATAGTTAGGTGGATTTGTAATTGGGTGGCAGACCAAACAAAGAGTATTTGCTAATGGTTCTTCTTCATGCTCAATATGAGTGACCGCTGTGTTGTCTCAAGGCTCAGTCCTTGCCCTGGTGTTGTTTAACAAGTTTATAAATGACTTAGACGGTGGAACAGATGGCACGCTTATCAAATATGCAGATGACATTAGATTAGGGGAAGTAGTTGATATCTGGAGCCAGCATGGTATAGTGATTGAGCCTCTGGACTCTGAACTCAGAGACTATGCCTATGGAGGTCAGGGTCTGAATCCCCACTCGGGCATGGAAACCACTGGGTGACCTTGGGTAACTCACAATCTGTAAGACTCAGTAGAAGGGAAAGGCAAACTCTTTTGAACAAATCTTGCCAGGATTTCATATATGAGGGTTATGGTTTCCAGTGGTTTTCCTGTAGACAGATAGTTGAAAAGGATAAGATAGACAAAAAGCTGTATGATTTTGCATTCAGTACATCAGAATTTGAGAAACAGTTATGTACAGATGATGAAAATTTGATTGATAAATGTATAAATTTTGGTGAAACTTGAGGGGGAAGATGAACTGGTCAAGGACTGTATGATAAAGTGGACACATAATTTTGGATATAACATACAGTGGGAACAATGGGAAAATATGGTTGCAGAAGATAAAATTCATGTTAGCTTATGATCTTAAAGAGAATTTCTGTAAGATGGTTTATCAGTGGTATTTAACTCCAGAATACTAAGCCAAAATGCACAAAGATGTTTTAAATTGATGTTGGAAAGATGAACAACAGGTGGGAACTTTTTACTACATGTGGTAGACTTGGGAAAAGGCCAAAAAATTCTGGAATCGAATACATATTATGATGCACGGTATCTTAAAAATTGATGTGTTATGTGTTATTAAAGCCTAATCCATATCTGTTGGGACTAGTAGAAGATTGGCTGGAGAAGAAATATGGCAAGATATTAAGATATTTGACTGCAACAGCAAGATTAGAATATGCTCAGGAGTGGAAGAGTGTGGAAATTCGAGTGAAAGAGAACTGGTTGAAAAAAATTACTGGACTTAGCTGAAATGGATAAATTGTTGATATTGTTAAGAGAGAAATCGGTGGTGATTTTCACCAAGGACTGTGAATCATTAACAAGCTTTGTGCAAGAGAAATTTTTTTGTGATATTACAGTTGGATTTGACAATTACAGGCTTCTCCCAGTTATCTGACAGGTTAGGAACTGGAGCACTGTCAGAAAACGAAATTGGTTGAAAAACAGAACCCATGTACTGTACTGTAGGGAGCAGGAAGGACTTACAGAGGCTCACTTGGGACTAACTGCATGCGTGCTGCTTGCAAAATCTCTCAGCTGTCTTAACCTCCCCTGCTGGTCAGTTTGTTAGCAGTGTGTGGGAATAGTTTCAAGCGAGCCTCCGTAGGCAAAAAGAACTGATGAAAAAGCTGAACCCTGTCAGATTAATGGAACTCGTCTTTAATTTGGAAGTGTCAAAAGAATGAGTCAGATAATGGGGCATCAAAAGGTGGGGTCTTCCTGTAGTGTCCTTGGGAAAAGTAGCGTTTGAATGATATTTGTAGTTAGAGAAGTTATTATCATTTTATAGAATTAACAATAGTCTGCGTTAAGAAAGTGAGAAACTAACTTTATTTTAGTGTTAGTGTTTAGTCTTAGTATTAATGTTTACAGTTAGCTTTTAGTTTTAGTATTTGGGATATCTTATGTTTTGCTTCTTTTTGCTGTGTGTATGTTTTAAAGTTTATTTTCTTGTTTTATATGTACATGCTTTATATTATGAATAAAGTATGGAATAAAGTATATAATAAATTAACGAGAGAAAAAAAGACACAACTTGAACTAGAATTCAAAATTAGCTTGACAGATTGGAGAACTGGGCCAAAACTAACAAAATAAATTTCATCAGAGGTAAATGCAAGTTACTACATCTAGGCAGGAAAAATGAAATGCACAAATAGAGGATGGGTGACACTGGGCTTGAAAGCAGTACATGTGAGAAAGATCTAGAAATCTTAGTAGATGACAAGCTAAACATGAGTCAGTGGTGTGATCAATACAACTCTGGGTTGCATCAGCAAAGGTAAGTGTTGAGATCAAGGGAAGTTATCATCCAACTCTTTTCTGCATTGGTTATATTTCATCTTGAATACTGTGTCCAGTTTTGAGCACCACAGTTCAAGAAATCTGTCAACAATCTGGAACATGTCCAGAGAAGAGTGATCAAGATGATGAGAGGTCTGGAAAACCAAGTCTTAGAAGAAGTGACTGAGGGAGTTGGGTATATTTAGCTTGGAGAAAAGAAGACTCAGGTGATATGATAGCTGTCTTTAAATAGCTGGAGAGATGTCATGTGGAAGCTTGTTTTCTGCTGCTTGAATATGACTTCAACATGAACCAGTGGTTTCAAATTACAAGAATTACAAGAAAAGAGATTCTACCTAAATGTTAGAAACGACTTTTTTTTTCTGTAGGAGCTGTTCAACAGTGGAACAGACTGCCTTGGTAGAGGGTGGTGGACTAGACAGAAATTGGAGGGTCATCTGTTAGGAGTGCTGTCATTCCTGCACAGCAACAAGTTAGACTAGATGGCCCTTGTCGGCCCTTCCAACTCTAAGATTTGTGATTCTAGTATTTCCAACCTAACTTTTTAAACTAAACAATTTGGACATTTTTTGACAGCAAAAGAAATCACAAATTCTTTTCTTTTCTACAATTGATTACATTGTCTCCTCAGTATTGTATGGGGTTGAACTGAGTTTTTACTCACAGAAAGTATGGAGGAAAAAGGATGTTTTGGGGGGAGGGGCTTCAACACATTCTTTTACCCCCACTCCTATTTCTACATAATCTGTTGGTGTGCTGTTCTTTTTTGCAGTGGTGTATTTTCCCAGTCTGAAATTCTTCAAAATGGACAATTTTGATCTCAAATGATATCGCACAGGTGATATGGTGTTAAAATGTATGTAGTAGCCAATTTGGAGTAAGGACAATACTTTCTGTTCTCACTAAGACTGGAAAAGTGTTTTGCAACTCTTTTTTCCAAACAATAGCTGATACTTACTCTCTGTTTTTTTTGTGATGTGATCCCTCTTTTCATCTCAACCCTCGTTCTTTATTTTCAGATAAGTTTGACCTGAAATGAACTATCACTTCTAGGATAATACGCTATAATGATGGTTCATGGGGTTTATTGCTCGGCATCTGGTATCTGTTTGAATATTCTGTAGCACATTTTTATTAGTTTGTATAGGTGGCATTGCATTTTACTGTGTGTTGTGTCTATGCCTTTTTTTCCTTATCCTGAGTTAAATATTGTTCATCTGTTTTTAGTTCATTTTAGTTGTTGAGGTCCTGTTAGTTCTTCAGCTTTTCCTGTTTCCTTAGACAACCTTTAGGAATGATTTCTTCAAGTTGATTGTGTCCTTTGTTGAGATTCCTGCTTGGAATTGGAAAGTATTTTTTTTTAATTTTTGAGAATACTCTCTGTCCATACCAGTGCTGGATTGCAATTTCAGATTCTTGGAAGCATCGTCAGCCAGATTTCAGCATCTACACTAAATGAAAATGTGACAAAGTTTCAAAATCCTATTACAAACATCACATTTGCAGAAGTCTAGGCACTGGGGATTTTGTCGTTCCTGAGATTTTATCTTTTTGTAATAGAAAGATAATCAATGTTGTTATGTACATAGGTATGTATTACAATTCTGCTTATGTGTGTTAATGACATTAAAATTCCCTAATGAAAGCATTTAGATGTCACTGTTCTTTAGCCCTGTCTAGTGAGGGTTATGTCATCCTATGCTGAGTGGGTGGAGGTTAGGAACTTGGGAGATGTTAGAGGCCCTACTTTGTCCACATGTGCTATTTTGGGCAGAAGACATGGATAAACCTTGCAAAAGTTGAGTAGAAAAAACAAGAGCGGGAATAAAAAGAGGAACTGTTAGTCAGTCTGATAACTTGTGATATGTCAGTCACCTGCCTTTAACCTTTTGTTACATTTTATTATTAGTGGAATAAAGAGAGGCTGTGAAACATGGCACAATATGTGGGCAGAACCATAAGGGTTTTTGTTTGACAATGTTGCAGGTGAACCAATAGAAAATGTTATAACCACCATCTGGGAAGTAAAAATTTGGGGGGGAGAGAGAGAGATGCTGGATGTGGGCTGAAGCAATGAGCCAGGAAATAATCTGTTCAGTAGCTCTTCTTTTTGAACTGTGAGCTTTGTCAAGACTGCTGTAATAATCTTGGATAGCCTAAGTGAATATTTATTAAAGATCTCATGAAAAACTTTTACATTAGACCGATTGTACATGTTTTGAGCCTATAGGAGGGCACAGAACCTGACTCAGTTATCCACCCATAATTTAAGAGAACTGTGAGATGGCAGCGGTAGCCAGTATCAGTGGTAAGACAGAAAGTTGCATTTTGTCCATATGGAGAACTCCTTAAAAATGCTAATTAGAGATACTGCTTTGTAGAAAAGACCCAGTATGGTGCAACAAATACATACGTAAACTTTGGAGAAAATTTCAGCATAAATTTGGGGATTTTCTTAAATCTAAATCCATTCTAGTCTTCACTGTATAAATTAAAACAGTCTAGAAAGTAGTTTTGATAAAAATAAGAATTATAAAGCAGATTGCACAGCAGACAATAGGTCTCAGTTTATATAAAGCTTGGAGTTTTTTCTTTTTCATCCCAATATTTAAATTTTTGACTATTTGGCTGTGTGACTGGAAAATTCAGTTGAACTGCATAATTCTTAATATTGTTGATAAAATGTTGCTTGATATTTTATTAGGTACCCTTTTGTTTCATCCCATTCTGAATGCAAGTGCATGAGAAGAAGAAAAAACATATTAAAGCAATGTAGTAGTGTACTTAAGAGATGAAAGCGTACAAGAAGAGAATAGTGATTTGCATCACGTTACTTAAGTTGTTAATTGTCATTTTGCTATAGAAATAAGTTAAGACATTCAGAATTAACTATCCAATGACCAAGTTTGCCAGCTGATACGTAAAATAAATCACTATTTCTAGGAGAAGATCATGAGCTAAGCATCCAGGCAATTTAGATACAGCAGCTGAGGGGGCGTTGATTGTGAGCTGCTGAGGTTTTCAGTATTCCCCTGATATTTAGGATGAAAGATTTGGGGGGGGGGAGTTATGTTCCCACTGTAAAAAAAAAAAAAAAAGAAAAGCGAAAGGAGAATATCTGTATAATCAAATCATATAGTATTATTAACCAGGAAGGAAACAGTAAAACAAAGAGAGAGCCAGTGTGATATAGAGGTTTGTATGCTAAGACTAGGACTCTGGGAGAGGTTCAGATCCCCCCTCAGCTGTGGGAACCCAGGGGGAGAATTTGGGCAAATCACACTCTTTGAGCCTCAAACAAAGGCAATGGCTTAGTTAAGGATATTCAACTAAACAAAGGCAATGGCAAGCCCCTCAGATTGTGCTGAGAAAACCTCATGATATTGTTGCCATAGGATCACTATAAATTGCAAATGATTTGAAGACACAAAGCAACAACAGAACAGAATCATATTGAGAGGAAAAATACCATTTTCATTTGTTTGTTTTATTTTAAAATGTCAAGAGCCTAAAGGAAGCATCAAAGGTTTAAGATGGACTGGGGCACATGTAGGCTCCCAGGCTGTTTTCATGGACTGCTGACTCTTCTGCAGCCTTCCAGTGCCTGCTTACTCTGAAAAAAGTTAATTCTAAGAAAAGAAATCAACTCCTGGAACCTTCCAGCAGTGACAGTTTTGTGTTTTTCTGAGGTCAGCCCTACTGCAGCCCACAGTCGGTCCCAGAGGCTGACAGTTGGCTCCTGGGCCTCCTAAAGTTGTCCAACCTGGCTCAGGATTTCTGTTAATGTCTCAACAAGGAGCTTGTGACTGCATCAGCAGCAGTCTTAACTTCAGCTTTATCATATCTTCTAGTGATGTTAACTGCAGTCAGTTCCCTTTTCTCTACTGCCGACACACTTTATACAGTTGTCTGTGTTTGATAATTCTTTCCCCCACATCTGTTTCTGTACGTTTGATCTCTCTGTGATAATGATCTTTTCTCCACCACACCATACTAATGCAACACTGCAAATAATTCTTCAAGGGGAAATTATCATCTTTATTCTCTTTTCTCATGAATTCTTTTCTTTGTCTCTCTCTCTCTTCCTTTTCTCTGACCTTAAGGCTCTGGGTAGTGGGATAGTATTTGGAAGAGGCAATTGCTATTAGTTTTCAGTGGAATCCTGTGTCAACTCCTTAGGTAAACATCCTTAGATAAGGATGTTCGACTAAACAACCCATTTCCCTCCCACCTGATGAAATATCATTCATCTACACTCCAGGTGCTGGCAGAATGGATTTCCTTGTCCCCATTCAGATGATGCCTGGTAAAGTAGGAGTTGTGATTGCAGAAGTAGTGTCAGAGTAGGCTCAAGTAGCAATCATAAACACAAGACGGTTACCTAGATTTCCTGATTGGTTTCTGGTTTGTATTCATGATCGCTACCTAGTCATGACTGTGACACTATTGCCATGATCATACCCACCCACCCCTTATCAGCTGCATGGGGGAAAGAGATCCATTCTACTGGCTATTGGGAGTATGGCTGAATGATGTTTCCATCAGGTTTGGGGGAGCTGGGCCAAGAGGGGTTACTTGGTTAAGCGTACTTAACTGTGGAGCTGATATAGGGTTCCATCCCTTGTACCACCATGTATATAAAGCACAATGTGAAGGCAGCTTGTCAGGAACTGAATTCACACACGCAGATAGTACAGTGCATAAGCACTATTTATTTGGAGTGTGATACATCGTACAAGACTTCAGTGAGAGGACTAAAGAGCAATTAGCAAAGGCAAGTACATACAATCCTGTTTCCCTCCCTCTTGCAAGAGACCTTGAAGCGGTGAGAGCCTGGCAGGGCTTATCAGTGCATTCCTAGCTTTTGTTTATCTAACAGTCTCTGGTTCCTGTACTTTCGTTTCAAGCAAGCAGCTACCTTAAATCCTACTACATATCCCATTACTATAATATAGAGGGCATCCTGACACAGCTACTTCTTTGTCAGCCTTTCCTTCTTCAGGATGCAGGGTTTTTTTGACACTGGAAAGAGAGAAATGACTGCCTTTGTTTTCACTCCCACTTTGAAAATTTTAGAAACTGGAAATAAGAAAAGAGGGCCCTGTAACATGGTCTTTGTCCAGTGTTGACTTAAAAAAACAGAAACAGAGCAGAGTTAAGACAGTTTGCATGCATGGCTCTGTTCTGTAGCACAGGGCACTTGCTTGATGGTCGCTTGGAATCAGTTTTTCCTCCCGATGATGATGAGGCAAATGGTTATTTATAGTCCTGCTTCATTAAAACTTTTTTTTTTTTACTATATTGGGTTGTTGTTGTATTACATAGCATGGAAAAAGTTACCTATTTTTGAATTACTGCATTATTCTTTTGTATCAGGCAAGGCTGAAGGCTTTTCCCATACATAGTTGAGTTTATCTGTTGACAACACCCTGACGTGTAAGGATAGCCTGCAGTTTAGTTGACCTTGGAATAATTGTTTTAACACAGACTATCATTTTGCAATACTATGAATTCTGACCCACCAGCCTAGAAGTGGGTCATCTTTTCAGAGTCTTGAGAAATCTGTCTAAAAGAAATAATTGTTTCTTGTCCTAACGCAAGGTTAGGCAGAAAGTAGATCTGGATCTACTGAGCTATGTGTGAATAATTTGCGGTACGTTGGCATGTGAGTCCAGTTCCCAGCTATCAGGCAATAGCAACAACTAAAAAGTTCCTCACCCCCACTCCCATGCTTGAAAGCCAGAGACTTGGGGATTGTGCAAGAGTGGGTTTTGTGTGAAGGAACATGTGAAGTTGGTTCTGGTACTACTCACAAATTCTTGGACTGAACACCTGCTCAGAAGTACCTTGTTTCTTACTTATTCCTCTTGCCTGAGCCATTATGGTGCACCTAATTTTGCTTGATGGACATTAGGATTTATGTAATATTTAAGGTGGATACTGCAGGCTTGAAGCCTGCTGATTGCTATGTTAATGTCTATCAACATGCTCTAACAAGCAGAACGTGCTGCTTATTCTGTGCAACTTTTCTTTGCTGTGAGAACACTCAGTTTCTGTTTCTTACATCTTTCCTCTGTTGCTATCTATCACACTAAACCCTGTTTAGTTTAATCCTCCTACATTACTCAAGGACACAATTTCCGTAATCTTACGGGGGAAATCTACCAAAGACTTGCAAACAGATTTTAAATTGTGTTCTGAATTGTTTAGGGTTTTTAATTTAGTTCATTTTTAACAGTTGAACTTGTTTTGTGCTTTAACTGTATTCTTTGATTTAATATTCCTGCGGCCCATCTTTAGGGAAAAAGTTGTGTGTGTGTGTGTGTGTGTGTGTGTGTGTATGTCCAGTACTGTAAATTACCATTTACCTTTTATTCATGCTGAAAAGAAGGATAATCTTTATGGTTGTACAATTAAATATCTTTTAAAATTCAGACTCCTTGGTTTGTATTGGCTTGTATCTGAAGGTAATTGCCCCTGTGTCAGTGATATGCATATCTTGGAAAATGTTTGATTAGGAAATTTTTTGACTGTCCTAAATAGACAGCAACTTGATTTTAGCATACTTATTTGATTTTCATTTAGTAAGCCAAATAAAATACATGCCATTTTTTTTACATCTACTATATAAAGTCAAAGTTTTGTCTGTTTGTGAGTTTGTCTGCATCAGGCAGGTGAAGACCTCACATGATTGACTGTATGAGGCAAGAAGACCTCATATGATTGGCTGGCTGGGAAGATTTAACGGAATCCTGGGGTTTACAGTCCAGGGAGGGGCCTTTAGAATTCTCAGCTAGAGAGCTCAGGCTGGTTACTATGGAGATGTGGCCTACCAGCAAGAAGGAGGGCAGTGTATTCCCTCAGGAACCCAAACTCTGTATGTTGTTAACTCTGAATACAGATTGGATTGGGGAATATGGGGAAAAGTTACAGGCATTGGACAAGACAGTTTGGGGAATTAGAGACACAGAATCTCAAATCTGAGTCCTTCAACCGTAACTAATTCCCAAGGTAAAGTAAGGTAATTCCTAAGGTATTTCTAACAAGTATTACCTATGAGAAAATAAAATTCCAGGCCATGCCGAGTAAATACACTAGTGCCCTATGCATTCCTCTTTTTTACTAATCAAATGTAGCCAAACTGTTTCATTATAGAGAAAATTCTATAAAGTTCATCTTGTGTTGTTTAAATGTTATACTCAAAACAAATTCAACGCTTCCCTTGGAAATTATTGGACTATTTGTAAACATTTTAAGACCTGACAAATTTCTATACTTAATTTAGATTTAAAAAACAAAAAAGACAGTAAAAATTCTTAATATTAATATATTTAGGAAGCTAGATGAAATGCGACCATAAATATATGTGGTTTATAGCTGTATCCTTTTCTTCATGGAATTTTTGTGTATATTTTTTTTTAAAAAAGCAGTTGGCAATACTAGTGTGGGCTTAAATGGATTCAGTTAAATTAATTGATAGTGGAAGCAAATGGACATATAAGCTGATGATCCTTGGAATGTAGTCATCAACATAATTGTCTTTGTAACTTCTGACTGTTCAGACTTACTATAAATACCTACGCTAGTTTTTTTGTTCTTCATTTCGAAATTCCTTTTAGGTGATACAGAAGATTTGAACCAAGAGTTGGTGGGTCTAACAATACAGTTCTATTTATCTCATAGGTTTTGTGGCAGTCCACTGGTCGCACTTATTGGGTACACTGGCACATGGTAGAGATTACTGGCTCTGGTGAGCAGCCTGAAGAGGAGGCTGTCCAAGAAAAGGTGTCCAGTCTAACGGAGAAGCTCAAGCTACCCACAGGTGAGGTTGGGAGCATTGTGAGCATTTGTAAACATGCATGAAGTTCCAGTTTGTGCTATTCCTTCCTAATTTATGAACTTCCCTGTCTTTACTTTTTCACTTTCATTCCACAGGTGGAATGATAATTTATTAAGATACATTCTTACAGAGGAACAATTGTGCTGAACTAGATCTAGATTAAATTAGTACTTTGATGTTAGTGTTTAGGACATATTAGACAGAAGCAAGTCATGTCACACTTTTCTTCTGCAACAGAGAAATAGGAAGAGGCTATGTGAGAAGCCTTGTAACCTTCACACTGTGAGTGGAAAAATGCCTAGGGGAAGCTGTGGTTTCTCTTCACTGGATGAAAAGATTCATAATATTTGTCTAAATGTCCCTAGACTAACACATTTGGGGGTGGATTTTTCTTTGTTTCCCATCTTTTGCACAAAGTGACCTTGTGAGGGTTTCCATTAATCCCACTACTGCCACTAACTATGGGGGGCTTCCATTTATTCCCTACTTCTGCCATGAATGTTTCAGTTGCCCCACTGCTCCTACCATCAACTGTGGAGACCTCCTAGATGCCCTTGTAGTTCCAGTACGAGACCTTATTAACCTTATATCACCACTGAACACCACCGCACACGATTAACTGCTGCCACTATATATAGTGTGTGTCAGAACTTAAGCCTTCAAATATCCCTTATTCTTAGAGGCAAATTGTAATACAAAAAATTTAATATAATACAAAAAATGATTTATTAAACAAATTGAACATAATATCACAGATTACTTACTTAATAGATCTAAATCAGTGTCTGTCACAAACTCACTTGCTGATTAACTCTGACCCTACTTCTGACTAGATCCTGTTTTTAACCATGACTCACTCTCCTAACCACTCAAACTCCTAAACCTAGCTCTAGTTAAATCCTAACCTTGACAGACCCAGCTCTCTTACACTAACTGCCATACGTACCTGCCTTTTAAAAAACTCCTCAGCCAATCACTAGTCACTCCCAACTTTCCATTCTCTCACCTTCTCTTGACAGATCCTTGCCTTGTAACGTCTGGTAGTCAGTATGTACATAACTATACTTTGTTTAATAAATACAACATTTCTCCTCCTCAAACTCCATGACATCACAGACCCCCCTCCCCAAGTTGCTTTTGATGGGGCAAGTCCCTGCTATGAGGTGAAATTGGTGGGATGATCTCAAAGCAAGGTTTCTTCAGGTGGGTCACAACACATACCTATCCACTGTTGGCCATGAGGTAAGGGTTTCTAGATAAAATGGTAACTTGCAATGACTATATATAGTACCTTATGTTTACACAACTGCATAAAACTATAAAGGGACAATGGTTGTTTTATTCATAAATGTGTGCTAGAAAACTCTCAATGTGTGCTGGAAAACTCCCAACAAGCCCGTTCCCTCCTCGACATGACTTCCTTTCAGATGTTTAAACATGGTTATTATATCCTCTCTTAATCTTCTTTTCTATAGACTAAACATACCCAGCTCCCTAAGCCACTCCTCATAGGGCATGGCTTCCAAAATGGTGAAGGGTCTGGAAGCCATGCCCTATGAAGAACGCCTTAGGGAGCTGGGTATGTTTAGTCTGTAGAAAAGAAGGTTAAGAGGGGATATAATAACCATGTTTAAGTATTTGAAGGAATGTCATGTGGAGGAGGGAGCGGGCTAGTTTTCTGCTGCTCCAGAGGCTAGGACAAGGAGCACTGAATTCAGGCTGCAGGAAAGGAGATTCCACCTGAACCTCAGGAAGAACTTCCTGACCGTCAGAGCTGTCCGACAGTGGAACATGCTGCCTCGGAGTGTGGTAGAGTCTCCTCCTTTGGAGGTTTTTAAGCAGAGGCTGGATGGCCATTTGTTGGGAATGCTTTCATGTGCGTTCCTGCGTAGCAGGAGGTTGGACTGGATGGCCCCTGGGGTCTCTTCCAACTCTGTGATTCTATGAAATCCTCCTGTATAGGAATACAAAAAAGTCATATTGGTTGAAAGGAGTGTTTAGTCCAACATTCTGCTTCCACTTCTTGTTCCTGATTATGGCCTAGTATGCTGCTCTCTCAGTTTATCTATTGTGGGGGCCCATCAGTTGTTGTTTTTTTTTTTTTACAGTACCTTGGGGACTGGCACTGTATTTGTGTCCATTGGGTACATAGCTGTTTCTTTTTTTCCTGAAAAATGGCCAGGGACTGGCAGCCCATGGCTCAGGGATTGCACATGACCAGGAACCACCACTATGAGTAGCACTGGCCTAGTATATACTGAGAGCAGATCGCTTCATGAAACAATTTCTTCAGTATATCATTAACACTATAAATAGTGGGATCTTATGATCAAACGCAGGTAAAGAACTCCCTGCTTATAGGAAACATACATATCAGGAAGACAAGTGTGAACCTCACCTTTTCTATGACACTTTTGTTTTTTAATTATACTGTGCAAGGTGACACGTAGATAGATAGATAGATAGATAGATAGATAGATAGATAGATAGATAGATAGACGTTTTGCACACACATACCCCACCAATATCCCCAAAATTGTAATTGAAGTTTGGTGGGAAACGGGGGAAAAAATCACTATACCAACAGAAAATCTTCTGCTTTATGCATGGGCTTTTTCTGGGGTTGTTTTTACTGATGTTTTCTGCTTTGCTGCTGAGTTTTGTCAGCATAATTTGGGATGTGACCTACAGTTCATGTAGGAAGAGAACAAAGCTGGACCTGAACCCACCAGATTTGACCCCTGCTGATATGTAGGATTGGCTCCAGAATGTGCAGCAGGCTTCCAACTCACCGGAGGAATCCGATAGTGCAGCAGGCAGAGGAGCGTCTTTCATCAGTTCTGTCCTCCCTCTGCAATCTCCTGTGTACAACTTCTCTTTCTTTAGTGGGTTGTAGCACTCTGGAACAGTGGAGAGGTGATGCTGTGGGTTGCAAAAGAATGGAAAACTGACCAAGATCACATTCCATACTTTCTGACAGCAGGAGCATTTTTAGCATTCTTTCTAAGAAGGAAAAAAATTTGTGCATGATTTGCATGCAGTCTAAAGTAGTACAAAGCAGAAATAGTTTTATCATTTATGTGACAGCTCTTTGTGTGTTCTAGGCATATACTCATTGTTTTCTGTCTGCTTAGTTTCATATATTCTCATCTATTGTTGCCACTTTTGTCTTTTCTTCTCAGTCCATCCTGCTAACTTACATTGTGCCTCTGGAGCAATACTGAGTAGAGTTATGGTCAAATGGCGACCACCCTTGTTTAAATTATGAAATTAGCTATTTTGTATATCAGGAGGGGCTGGGAAAGTTTATTTTGTTTTCTTTCTCTGCAAGCAGTTACTCAGACCTTCTACTGCAAACCGCTTGGGGGCCTGTATTCTCTGCCATATCTGACGGATCAGGTGAATGAGAACTCTGGGAACTTAAGTCGGGCTGAATGGTGGGAGCTGCTGTTCTTCATTAAGAAGCTAGAACAGCATGAACAGCAGGACATTCTTCATTTCATTCAGCAGAACCATGAAGAGCAGGTGAGTGGAACAAGTCTGGCATGAGAAGAAGAGAAGAAAAGAGACTTTTAACTGTGCTGGAAGGTAGAAACTGGAATGCTGCCTTCCAGCTTGCCAGATTATTTTAATCGACATGGGATCTGGAAGCCTGAAAGGGCCCTCTTCTCATTTTGCCTAGGATATAGTTGGGTCCTTCAGATGAATGGGTTCTGCAGAATTTCGCTCCTTACTTAACCTTCCCATGGCTGTGGTTGGGCTTGAGAAGCACAATATTTATGGACAGTCCTAAATATTTTAACTGTCTTTTATCTTTCAAGCTGTCAGAACTAGATGAAGATGGCCTGATCCAGCTGTCCATGTCTGTAGAGTTGGCTCAGCAAGTACTGCAGCTCCTGAGCAAATACTGCCAAGGCTGCACCCTAAGTGATCTCCAAAGTTCCCATGTCTATCTCAAGTATTCCTTTGGCAAAGGAGGGCCAGAGCAGGGCTGCCATAACATGAATGGGATCCTTGCAAACTGTGGTGGCCTCTCCGAAGCCATGGCATCTAAGAAACCAAAGAAGGAATTGCTTTCTGCTGAGGTGCCTTCTCCAATCCCATCTGTGGCAGAGAAGACTGATACGCAGCTGATTAATGAGCTCCTTAAAGTGGAAGAACCTTCCTTCCCAGACACACTAGATGAAAAAGCCAAAAGTAAGTGCCAGAAATTCCACCTGCATTTATTTGGGGCCATGAAACTGTAGGTAGATTTTATTTTTTCTGATCCAGGCAGGCTAGAGAGTCATATGTCATGGAAGTAATAGACCACTGTGGTCAATGCTCAGGGCTTCTGGGAGCTGAAGTCCGAAAACATCTGGGGACCCACAGGTTGAGAACCACTGTAATAGATAGAATGCAGTAATGGGGTGCTTGTTAATTGAATCGAATGTATTTTATGATGTTAATAGGCAGAGAGTGCTATAATAGGGTATTGAGCAATATATTATACTGATCTGTCTTTGGATTCTGACCAGTTTTTGGGACTGTGAAGACGATAGTGAAGAGAGGCTCTTTGGAGAAGATAGGAGATGTCATAGATATAATCCAGAAATCTGGTTCTGAGGTCGCACTGCAGATGGCTGGACTCAGATTCATCACAAAGATCTTGGAGGATGAACCTGGTCAAGAGAGACAAGTCATCAAGGTAGAAGGTGGACCTACAGTAAGGTTAGTTCTCTTCCTGCCTCACACGGTAACTGCAGAAGGGCCACTTTACAGCTGTAGTCCTCCAGTGGAAAACAAGCCCAGGATCCTGTGGCTCCAAAAGCAGGAGCTTGATAGATCTTTGGCAAAGCCCGCTTTTTCTCTCCCTCTCTTCTTTTGGAGTAAGACATCCGATTGTGGTTCCCTCAGGCTTATTCATGGTTTGGTGTTATGCGAGTGAGCTTCAAGATACTGCTTTCTTTCTTAGGAATATAAGAAGCTTATGCTGACTGAGGCTCACTAAGGTTCAGGCAGGGTTTTTTTTCCCTTAGTCCTTCCTGGAGATGCAGGAGTGCAAATTATGCAGCCCTCCAAATATTGTTGGGTTATAACTTCTAGTAGTCCTAGCTAAGATAGCCATTTGTGAGGGCTGTGGTAGTACAACTAATTCTCACTTCTGATAAGTGTCAGAAGTCAGACGTATAGTTGCAGCACTGTGGCCCATCCAGTTTGCCATCGCATTCAAAACAGGTGAACTATTATTTGCACAAACTATAATTTTCTCAGTTTGATATCCTTGTTGCACACTTTGGGTTGCTGCAAGCCATGTAGTCAGCATGTGTATGGAAGAGGAGAGGAGGAAGTGTGTAGGCCTGATGCATATTGTGTAACACCAAACCAAAGCAGGACATTATATATAAACTGCTCATAGTTTGAGGTACATTTTAACTCATGTGAATAAAAACCTACTTTTTAAAGAAAAAAATGACTTGTATTGTCAAATAGTATGTTCTTTCTCCCTTCCATTTGTTGAGCTCAGCACCTGTTTCTCAGATATGACTGTATGTGAGTCATACGACAGGCAGTTTCTTATCAGGTCAACACAATGAAAAGCAAAGGCTTGGGCTTCCACTGTCCAGGTGTTAGTAACCACAGCCCTAAAGAGTAACAAGCCTCTTTGTTGTCCTCAGAGAAAAAATGGTGAAGATGCTGGTGGAACTGCTGACCAACCAAGTGAAGGAAAAGCTGTTGGTGGTGATGGCACTGAGACTACTTTATGTGTGCATGGCAAAGTATGATTGGCGAGTTCTTTTTGCCACAGAAGGTGGTGTGCGTGCTGTGTTGGGCTGCATGCAGGAGTATCGGACATCGGCATTGGTGCAGCAAGCTGGCCTGGCTGTAAGTTTCTGCAGGAGGTTCTAATTCCAATCTGGTTTAGGTAGGGCTAGGAAGGAATCCTGCCTGAAACAGCTGCTTCCAGTCAGGGCAAAGGTTGCTTGACAGAGAACAGGATTTGAAGGCAGGTATAAGCAGTTGGAATGAGCAACTGATGTGGTGGAATGCTGATCTTTATTTTTAAACATCTAGACCAGTTTTGTAGCTTCAGAGTCATGCACCCTGATGAAAAGTGAACAAAGATTGAAGATAACATAGCTAAACAAGTACTTTGAATCGTGAGTGCTTTATAAGAATGGAATGTTGTTGCATAGCTACTACACTGAAAGTGAATTAAGACATTTACAATGCTTTTGTGTAGAAGATTGCATGTACATGATGAGTATACTTGATGATATGAATGAAATTCATCTGTTTGAATTAGCTCTCAGTCACACAAAGATCAAGAGGAATCAGAAGTATGCTCTTCAGTAACTGGTTACTAGAACAGGGGAATAAATCAGTGGCAAAAGAATGGCAGAAAGATATGCTGGGGTTCTAGGGCTGTTAATACTTGTGAGGAAAGGCAGGACTTTGAAGAACTGAACTTTGGTGGCAAGGGTGGGAATGATGACCCCATTGTGTCAGCAAGGGGAAATCTTTTGCCATTTGTCATCTTGATTCAGTTTCTGCTTTTGCACTTCTAGGCGCTGAAGGTCCTCGTAGGTGCTGGAAATTGTGAGCTTCTGGGTACCTGTGGGAGGTCATACCCTTTGAATCATTCAGATGCCCAGATGATGCGAGAGATCTTTGCCAGCATTGGTTCTGCTTCCAGCAAGGATTCTGATAACCTGCTCTGTGCCATCTGTACTGCTATTCAGAAGATGTTGGATACACGTGGGTAAGATGGAAAGGGAATATTGGAATAGTAGAGGAGTAATAGTAGGTTAACTGAATTCAAATTAGTAAATAATAAGGAGAGATACTGAATTTCCTTGTGCTTCTGTACAATTCAATTTCAGCAGGTCCAGGAACCAGTTTTAACCCCCTCTCCATGGGCAACAATCCCTTCTTTCTTTTCATAGAGAAGCAAAGGCATTTTTATTTCAACACATATTCAATATGTGATCATTGCCTGGCTGATGAAAGGTGTGGGTTATTCTTATGTGGTATTTGGAATTTGTTTATATTTCTTAATATGTATGCTAACTCTGTTTTAATTACTACTTGATTGTTTAATTTGTGTTTTAATTTTTGTATGTTATGATTTTTAACTTTTTTTTTAAGTACTCTAAGTCACGTTCAGTCCTTCCCAGGAAAACAGCGGGATATAAATAAAGACAACAACGTCAACAGCAACCTTCTGCTGTGTGCTGCCAAATTTCTGTGATACACTGGCAATCAGAAGCATTTTTCTGTTGAACAAAAATGATGTTTCTGAGATAAAACAAGAGGGATATGGACTCTCTATGCCTCACTTTTTCTAAAAATATAGGCAGCTTATTTAACCCCACCACATTGCCATGGCAGTAAATTCAGTGAGGGCTGTCAGGTTCTGTGTTGTCCATAGTCCACCCATTATATAGCTTCTGGTGTGAAGAATTGTTGGTAGAGGAAATTTGGGTAGTATGTCATCTGTCTGATTCCTTTTCCTTCAGTTTGAACTCAGAACCAAACTGACAGGCTCTTTATTTGATTGGATTACTTAGCCTCTGTGAGCATGGAAAACTGTGAACATGAGTAGTCTTTCTCTTAATTCTTTCACCCCACATATGACAAAGCCCACTGGGGCCGGGCAGTCACCTTTCTCCATGCTTTTTTCAGGGCCTCCTCAGCAGTGCAAAATGGGCTCTTGGTGCTGAACATGCTGATCAACAATCACAAAGGCCTGGCAGAGCAGCTGGGAAACTGTGACCTCCACTCTGTTCTGCAGAACTGTTGCCAAACAGGCCAAAGTTCCAATGAAATGTTGGCTCGGATAGTGCTCAACCGTCTGGCTGAACATAAGTTACCAGTGAGCCAGGATAATGCAGGTAGGGGTTGCTCCAGTCTCCCAGTTTTTGATCCTTAGGCCCTCTTTGCATTTCAGTACTGGAGTGTACAAGTATGGAAGAATGTGCTTCATTTCTGTCAAACCTTGCAATACTGGAAAACATAAATGTGGAATGCCTTGACTGCTTACAACCTTGATTTTTTTCCAGCATTTTCTGTTACCTTATCCTTCTAGGATGCTTTCTACTTATGTCTCTCAGACACAACTCTCTTTTTCACAGTTAATTGCTCATGATGTTTCTCTGTGAGAGCTTGAAAGCTAAGCGGTGACCTTGTTCCTGTAATTCTCCAGGACAGAAGTAGGAATTGTTCGGACTTCCAGCTGTTGTTTGACTGCAACTGCCAGCAATTGTAGCCAATACAACCAGTGGTGAGGAAGGTTGGGGGTTGTAATCCCAACAACATTTGGAGGGCCACACAATTCCTTTTGTAGAGAGTTTATCAACATGCTCACCAACTAAGATTTCTCGCACGGATCATTTAAGGGAATGGTATTTTGACTTAGAGGGCTATTCCTTTTCTTGTTCTTCTCAGAGTCCAAGGCCACCTTTGAGCTCAAGGACATGGATGTACCAACGCTGTTAAGAAACCTTTGTGAGACCAGCTTCTCAAAGGAGGTAGTGCTAGCACTGGAGCGCTGCCTTTGTGATGAGGGTATCTCCCTTGAAGAAAACAGCGCTGAGCTCTTGCCAGACCGTGAGCACTTCCTGCTGCTGCTGAAAACTCTAGAACAGCTGGGTGCTGAGAAGACTGTGCAAATGGGCATGCTGAGGTGAAGTGGAACAAACAAAACAGTCTGTACCTGAGTTACAACTCTAAGAATGAATGGGAACTTGTATAGTCTGAGAGTGGAGTATGCTTTAGAACTGGCATATTGGGTGCAGGGAAACAGTGTATGTTGAATGATCATTTCTCCAAATGGGGCACCTCATTATTCCATGGAGTAGAGGAATGCTTGACATGGTAGCCCAAGGGGTGGGGGAGGTACCAGCACTTAAAGCAACTATCTGGCTTTCTTGCAACACTACAGATTAGGCTTAAGACAAGGTGGGAATTATGCAGCTCTTCAAATGTTATTGGAGTGCAGCTTGCAGCAGTCGTAGCCAGCATAGCCAGTATGAAGGAGTGGTGGGAGCTGCAACTCTCAACATCTGGAGGGACATACTTTTTCTCCATCTGGCTTAAGGCACAAAAACATGGAGTTATAAGGCTTAAAATAGGTTTTGGCTAGGTTCAGTGCACTGCAGGGTGTGGGACCTGTTTTCATTCTTGGGCCTTTCAAAGAGACTCGCAGTGCTGAGACCCTCCCCCCTGAAAGGCTCTCCACAGGAAACAATGTGAGAAAGTTATCTGCACTTCCTCAAATGGCACATGAAGGAATTGAAGCAAAATGCAAATGGGAGCAGGAAGAATCTGTGGTGGTTGTGACCAAACTTAAGTAAACCACAGATTATTGGGAAAATACTTTGTGGGTGATGGCTAGGATTTTTGTAGGGGATGTGCGTGTGTGTGTGTGTGTGTTGGAGTTGGATCTCTAATGACGTGTGATGAATCTTAATTCAGAGAGGTTTCTTTTGCTCAAAAGAAAAAGGAACAGTTGATTTTTAAAAAGAGACATGACTGAATATGGAAAGTGATACTTTTCTCTTGGGCTGGAATCCAGGGAGAACTGAACTTTGTCTCCCTGACAGTCTTCTCCTTGTTGCAGGATTTTGAATAAGTTTTTGGACGTTTCCCAAGAGGATATGCTGCCCTGGCATGAGTGCATTGAGCCTTGTCTGTCCCTATGAGCACTCACAGCAATGAACGGGAGGTGAGGGACTAATTTGAATATGGTTTGAAGGACTACAACCTGATATGAAAGAGAAATGGATTCTCAGGTTGCAAAATAGATGGTTTTATTCTAGGAATTAGTCCACTGTGTTTCATCCAGGAGATATTTGTATGGCTTTCTTGAGGGGATTTCAAAATAGCAAAAGGGACAATGCACATACATTAGTTACTTCAAACAAGACATGGGTAGAACAGGTACAAAAGGTATACAGTGTGCCCTCTGTATATGTAGGAGTTCCATTTCAGGAACTTTCATGTGAAACAGAGCAACACAACAACAACAGTCCCCAAATGCTTAGTCCCTTTTTCATCAATGGATGCAATGTACATGTCCATTGATAATGGGACACAAGGCTTTGCACAACCCTCTATTGGCGTGTGCGGAGGTTGCAACCTATTTTCCCTTTTTCCCCTTTTAACAGCCCTTGAATAAAATGATGTAAATATTTTCCAGCCAACATGTGCTGGATTGATTTCTGGAATTAAATCTGTATTTTGCATCCTGAGACTTACTCTCTCACCTTCACATCAGGTTGCTTCTCATTATCACATTTTCCTTTTAGGAGAATGAACTAATATTACAGAGAAGTCTTAATACTTTTTTTGTAGCCCAGCTGTTTTGAAGGGAATGATTTGGGCAACAGCAGGATTGAAGGCCACTTGTAGATTGCATTCTGAGTCTTCTTACTAATATTAAGGCATAGATAATCAGTCATAGTGCACAGCTCTGGAATTCTAGCTATGTTGAAGACCAAACAGAAACAACAATAAGAGAGTAAAAATATCCAGTTACATTTAAAGGTGTAAAGTGGTGATGGTGGTGGTGGGGGGACTGTGGCCTTCTAGCTTTTCGTGGTATACAGCTCCCATAACCACTTAAATTTTCTGACTGAGACCAATGTGCATTGGAGTTCAGCAACATTTAGATAACAGCTAGAAGGCCAACCTCTGAAAGGCCAAGGATTTCTCATCCCTGGTGTAGATTGACTTCTGGTTCAACAGCAATGGAGTCTGTATCTGGAGATAGAGGACAGAAAGAGGATGGAGGAAAGAGGAGAGTTGTGACTTTTCAAAAGCTCCCCAGAATGTTTGAAATGGAGGACTTAGCCTTCTGTGTTTTCTCAACTAAGTATTCTTGTCTTTTTGTGCACAGGTTGTACAGGAGTTCATCCGCTTTTTGCATCGTCTGGCTACTACCAACAAAGATTGTGCTGTTGTGATGTGTCGAGTTGGCACGAAAGAGGCTCTGACCAAAGCTATGGACAAGCACAATTCCAATCTGTTGCTAGTTACAGAACTGCGTGACCTAGTGACTGACTGTGAGAAGTATGCCAGCCTTTATAAGAAGATGACAACCAGTATCCTGGCTGGTTGTATCCAGGTGATTTTGATACTCTTTGTGGAAGGTATGGGTTGGAATGGCTGGCCAAACTACAGGCATAGTATGGAGTATCAACAGCTTGGTCACTTGGATCTATGCCAAGAGACCACCTTGGCAGAAGTTGTGCTCTGTGTGAGTGTCTGTTCTCTCTTTATTCCCCTGAGAAATGTTGACTGATTTATCCTGGAGATGGTATCAGCACAAAGACATTTGGCAGACTCTACTGTCTTGACAGTTTAGGCTTTTGGTGTTGACGTGTTTCTGGATAAAAGTTTGTAAGTCTGTTAATGCTTTTCTTTGTTCCTACAGATGGTTCTAGGTCAGATAGAGGAACACAGACGTAGCCATCAGCCTATCAATATCCCCTTCTTTGATGTCTTCCTGCGCAATCTCTGCCAAGGTGAGTGTGTATTTGAAGAGTAAAATTGAAGGATAGAGGATTCACTTTTCATGCACTTGCTTGTATGTGGCCTGATTTTCTCCAGCTGTAAATTTATTTTTGGCTTAGGTTCCAATGTGGAGGTGAAGGAGGACAAATGTTGGGAGAGAGTGGAAGTCTCCTCAAACCCCCACCGAGCCAGCAAGTTGACAGACAGGAATCCAAAGACATACTGGGAGTCTAATGGCAGCACTGGCTCACACTACGTCAATGTGTATATGCACCGTGGAGTGGTAGTCAGGTAATTCTCAGTGGAGTTTGGTCAGGAATCTCTTGAGCCAGGTGTGGCTGGAGCTCTTCTAGGTCACAGAAATAGGGTGGCTTGAGTGATAGTGAATGTCACATCCCTAAGGTTAAAAGCAAGCTTTGCTCTTTGTTGGCCACTTCATTCTTTTGTAGTGTGAATGGGAGATTATATGTCCATGCAGGGGTGAACAGAACTGAGAATGGGATTGATGTATTTTACTAGGCATGTATAAATGCTTCTAAGTTCAGGAAAGATGATTGTTCGCATTTGGTGGCGAATGCTGAAATTCTACCAAAGACTTTGTTCCAATACCAGAGGCACTGTTTTTCTCCTGCTACAGGCAGATGACTTTGCTAGTGGCCAGTGAGGATTCTAGCTACATGCCAGCTCGGATTGTGGTCATGGGAGGAGAAAATCCATCTAGCATTACTACTGAGCTCAATACCGTGAGTGCTGTAATCTTTTCCTAAAGCTGACCTGCTCCTATCTGTCCATGGACTTCAGGATGGAAGGCTCCACACTTGAAGTTTCCCTGTGATGTTGCTTAGGTGGAGGTCCCAAACATAAAACTAATGCATAGAGTTTGCATCTGTGTTGAACCAATGTAACCTGGATTGATCTCATACTGGAGATCTGCCATTTCTCAATACAGTTGTACCCCATCTCCCTTAGCCTGAATACTTTTTACTCCTGTGAAATGTTGAATATCAATAAGACAGAGGAGAATGGCAGTCTGAGAGTTTCTCAGCCACTGACTGATACGCTATGCTTTTTCCACACCTTTTTATCTCTTTTTTGACTAAGCTAATTTCCTTTGCTGTGTTCTCCCAGCCTTGACATTCACTGTGCCCGTAGTTGCAGAAAAGATGGGACTGGACTGAGTAGTGATGTGTGTGATCTAACTACAACTGGGAGAAGATTGTTGCTGCTGTTGCTGCTGCAGCTGCCATTGTTGTGGTTTTGGAGTACAGTTCCTGGCATCCTCTAGCCAGTGGCCATGCTGGCTGGGCATGCTTCCAAGCTCTTGATCTAAGGTGCAGAGAAATATACCAATTGTTGTCTGAGAGAATAGCACAAACACTAAATTGGGGCCTGCAGTGGTATGTTTTTGCCCAAGTTGCTGGTTTTACCTACCTACTAAAAGCTAACTGTGCTGATATTACTCACTTGATAAGGCTTCTGTTTGCCAGCTATATGAAACATGGGCTTTCATATGTACACACAGGGAACTTGTGGTTGTTTCATCTGTAGGCCACCTCCAAACTGTGATTGGTTAGTTATAACATTGAAGAAGGTTTTTGATAAGCAATCACATTGAAACTGAGCACTGAATTAAATAAAGCAGTTTAAAGTTATTTAAAAACATAACTGGGTTGAGGAGTACAATTTTCCCCTTCTGTAGCACAGTTAGTAGCTAAAACCTGTCTGAACTGAAAGGTCTTCATTCTTAGGCAGAGATCTTTCCCTTTTCTTCTGCTTCCTGACCATTTTGACTGGAGATACTGAAATTTGAACTCTGTGTGCTCTGCCTCTGAGCTGTGATCCTTCCCTTCCAAGGTACATGACTGAAACTAATTCATTTAGTAAAAAAACATCTATTGTAATGGTTGCATCCTTTAATAATTAAGTAAAACCCCAAGGAGCTCTGTGTTGTTTTTTTTTAGAATACCTATCCTTGGCTTGCCATCTTCTTTCCTTACAACCTTATGCTGTAACGTTGCCATGCTTCCTGGGTATTTTTGGAGCTTTGATACAAAAAAGTAACTATTCCAGGTTCTGAAACTTTGTCAGTAGAGCGCACAATCATTTTAATTGGGTTTTGAGCCCTGAAAGGAGGAAGGAGAATGTCTTCACAACAATGTTTTGATACAGGATGTGGCTGCATCATCAGTCAATTTTAAGTGCCAGATTGCAGTTTGGCATACAAGTCACAGTAATGTTAGTAATGCTCACATTATCATACCATGTTATCCCAGAGCCGTTAGGCTGTGGCAGAGTTCAGTGGTGAGAGGATTTATAAGAAAGGAAATCAATTAACAGAGAAGATTTAGCAGCATGTTCTGTAGTGTTGTTGTCCAATGTTGCTTTCCAATTTGATTTATATTAGTAACTAGCGTATTTACCCAGCGTTGCATGGGATTTTATTTTCCTCTTAAGAACTCACCCAACTGTCTTCTCCAGTACCGTAGCTTTTCCCCATATTTCCCAATGCAATCTGTATTCAGAATTATTTACATATACAGTTTGGGTTCCTGAGGGAATACACCGCCCTTCTTCTTGATGGTAGGTCTCGTCTCCGTTGCAACTGGCCTGAGGCCCAAGAGCTCTTGGCTGAGAATTCTGAAGGTCTCTTCCTAAACTGCCAACCCCAGGATTCCATAGAATCTTCACAGCCAGCCAATCATATGAGGTCTTCTTGCCTTACATAGCCAATCATATGAGGTCTTCGCCTGCCTGACACAGACAAACAGACAAACTCACAGACAAACTTTGACTTTTATATAGTAGATGAGAAAAGGAAGAGTTTTTGGTTTCTTAGAAGCAGAGAAAGACTGGATAGTATTTCTCTATTCTGAAAAGACTTCAGTTTGGCAGGGTAGATGTCATGTCACTTTTGCGAAGCAGCTTCCTACATCCACCATCAAAGGTTGCCTTTTCTGTAGTGTGAGTTGCATAGAGGCAGTCCTCACTTTCTCTACATCTGCAGTGAAAAGAGTGCAGATTCCTTTCTTTTCTAAGGGCACAGATCTACTTCACTGTGCAGAATCTTCTGCAAGAATGTCTACGAATTAGCACCTATTTACACTTTGGCTTTTCTCTCTTACAGGTGAATGTTCTACCTTCGGCCAGCAGGGTAGTTCTTCTGGAGAATATGGTCCGCTTCTGGCCAATCATACAGATCAAAATCAAACGTTGCCAGCAGGTAAAGATGTGCACTGTGCCCTATAGCAAGGCAAACAGAAAGAAGCTTTGCTGGGCCTCCCCATAGACCATTCTGGCCATATGTATTACTGATTTTTTTTTCGTGGGGGGTAACCTTTATATTTTTCCCGTCCTTTTTGAGAGATAGTATAAGTGCTTCTCTGTTGTCTGACTCATATGTATATCTGTATGATATTTGTATGACAGCATAGTTTGCTTTGAAAAGAGAGGCAGTAGCTATCCTACAAAATACTGTAGTATATACAGTACTTGCTTCTTATTACTTTAATGTTGCTTAGAAAATTGTCATGCAACAGTGAAAATAAAACTAAGGTGCACTTCAGTCATGTGGAAACATCTGGATAAAAGCAAATATTGGACGGTAGGTAGCACTGCCTCATTGGAGAGGCCTGTGTCATTCACAGGGTGGCATTGACACACGTGTGCGTGGCCTCGAGGTTCTGGGTCCCAAGCCCACCTTCTGGCCCATCTTCAAAGAGCAGCTGTGCAGGCGCACTTTTCTCTTCTACACCACCAAGGCCCACACATGGTGTCAGGAGATCTCGGAAGACCGGATGCAGCTGCTGCAGCTCTTCAACAGGTCAGGCCTTCCTGATGGACATCCTTTCTTTAAGACCATAGCTGGGGAAGGCGAAGGGATGCCCTGGGGTTGGGGTGAACAGGAGGGATCTTACTTGGTGCTTGTTCCCATTTCATGAACTAAAAATGCCAGAGGTGCTCCCTGTTGCGGGAGAGGGCCAGACTTCTTAGCGCCACTCCCCTACATACTGCAAGATAGCCACACACTTTCTGTTCATCTCAGTTCCCCGCGTCGTCCAAACTTCTCCCCTTCCCTGTCTCATTAGCCCATCCTCTACCTGCATTGCTAAATTCTCCTACTGCTGTGTTTTGAGGTATGAAGTCAGTAGCTCACCCGGTCTCTCTTTGCCCCTCTAGGTTGAACAGTGCCTTGCGCCATGAGCAGGTGTTTGCCGATCGCTTCCTTCCTGACGACGAGGCTGCCCAGGCGCTGGGCAAGACCTGCTGGGAGGCTCTGATTACTCCTTTGGTGCAGAGCATCACCTCTCCAGGTGCAGGATCCCTTCCTTTCCTGCCAAGGGCCATGGTGGTCACACTTGGTCAGTCTCCCCTTTTTTGGCAACCCTATTGACTTGTGGTGCTTTCTGGCTTTTCAGACCCCAGTGGCATCAGTCCCTTGTCATGGCTTCTCAATCAATACTTGGAGAATTTGGAGGCGGCCCGGAAGGCCAAGAGCCGAGCCGCCATCTTCAACTCCCGTGTCCGGCGTCTGAGCCACCTTCTGGTGCATGTGGACTCCAGCAGCCCTGAGCCCGAGGAGCTGAAGCCCCCAGTGAAATCCAGTGAGTAGGGGCAGGGAGGCAGCAGAGCAGAAGCAGGGGAAAATAGAGGAGCCCTCATAGATATCTTGATAGGAACAAGAATATGGGTCCCACTAAGGCTAGGATGGGATTAAAGGGGGGAAGAGGGTACAGAGTGGGTAGCTCAGGGATCCTGCTGGGCAGGAAGAAAAAACTTCTGAGTGACCAAGGGGTTGGAGGTGGGTATCTGAGGGCTCTCTGACTTGTATGTCGTACTAATGTGATGTTAACTTTACATGGCAGATGGGAAGAATGGGAAGAACAAGGAGTCAAGCTCTGGAGCTGTCAAGGCAGTTGTGAAGAAATCCAGCAGCACAACAGGCATTACGCAGTGCTGGAAGGGTGTGGTCCAGCAGCAGGTAGGGTGGCCAAGGTATAGTGTGGTCCAGTAGTAGGGGCTGAATACATGTGCCAAGCAGAGAATTGTGGTGCAGGGCTCGGAAGAGGAACCTTCACTCATTTGGCACAAGCTCTAATGTGAGCTGACATTTTCGTGGTGACATTTTCTGTAACAGTCCAGTAAAAGCCCATCAGCTACTCCTGCTGCATTGTGCTTAATTTTACAGTGTGTGTGCATGTTAAAGAATACTGTGCTGGGAAACCATAATTAGGAGCTCTGAGGCCAAACAGTGGATCTGGGTGTGAAAGCAGTCCCTCCAGGAGAAGGAGTATACCTGGGTTCAAGTTGTGTGTGTGGCAATCCTGAATTAGTAGGAGATTATTTTTATCTCAAAATGAGTACTCCCCATTCCTAGGATACCCTTGGGCTCTCCTGACTGTTTTCAAACAGACAAGATAAAATAAAATTCAGAGCGGTCCCAAACATGTCAACAGCCTGAAACCTTCTTTGTAACCAAAGCCCAGCCATCATTTCTCTTTGCAAAAGCCTCCAGCAGCAACAGGATCTCCACGAGAGATCAAAAGACGCCCCACCCCACCAAAGAGGGTAATAGGTTTTGGATTTGGATCCTTTAATGTTGTTGGTTGCTCTGTGGTTTTATCCAGGTGAAGCGGTTCCTGGAGTCCTCCTGGCAGGCCTCGGACTTCGTAGAGCAGTATTGCAGCACTTACCTGCGCCTCCGCACTGCCATGGAGGAGCTCTTTGGGCAGCAGATGTCCTTCATGCTGGCCCTGTGCCATGGCTTCTCTGGGGGCTTGCTGCAGCTCTCTTTCCTGACAGCCATGCATGTGAGTAAAGGCGGGAGGATGGGCAAAGCCAGGGAGGGCTGTTGGGGGGGCTCTCCCTGAGTCCTAGTGAGGGAAGGAATGGAGCTGGCCCTAGCCCATCAACCCAGGCATCATTCTCATTCCTCCTGGCAAGACCAAGCAGAGCTTCATTTCCTAATGTTGGGCCTTATCTTGTCACCAGCTCAAAATAACATTTTGAGACCTCAGCCCTGGACTTTGAGTGTGGCTCTGTAGCCACACATTCCTCCCATCAGTCTCTTCTTTCATCCCTCCCCTTTTATGCTGCGTGTTGTGGAGCATCTTCTTCATGCTAGTTCACCTGGCACCTCCTGTGCTGTGATCTCCAGGTGAGTGAGCAGTTTGCCCGTTACATCGACCGTTGGATCCAAGAAAGCTGGGCAAAGGGAATGTGGA